>OZ010698.1:6828828-7295261 GCA_963932265.1 Thymelicus lineola | reverse complement strand
AAAACTTTAGATTCGTTATCTATGGTCTGTCAGGACCATGGATGTATACTTCAACTGGATAAGTAATTTTGTAGAGGTACCTGAGGACGGATGACGTCATAGCCTATGGACCATTTTTCTATTGTGTTCATGTTATCTATAGTCCCAGTATATATCATTCATGATTATGATTATTCATAATGATATAAAAACATCTAAGATGAATATTATAAGTATCGTAATTGTGTGGTAGATTGCACCACTGCGCCAAAAAGTTCAGAGTGGCGATTACGGTCATCGGGGATTTGTGAAGACTGTGGTCGTCGTTTTTGTTTGTGTTGCTCAAAATGTGTATTGTACTGTTATCAATTATCAGTGAAAAAATTAAAAACAATTGCAATATTTTAAAATATTCAGTAATTTTGAAGAAATTTTAATAAAATGTTTTATTTCAATATCATAATTTTTTACCACGAGGAAAAATACCAATAGAGAACACTTTAAAAACCATATAGGACATAATAGGACATAATAATAATAGGATCAAAAAAGGACATAATTTTTCTAAGTATGGACACCCTACAATTATGAAGGAAAATCTCAATCTGGATTGTGATTGGTCGAATAGTCCTTAAAATATGACGTCATCGAACTTTTCTGTGCTTTAGGTACCTCTAAAAGGTCAGCAATCCAGATATAGTGTAATATATCCATGGTCAGGACTCAAACATGCCAAACATGGTCAAACGAAAGTGACAAGTTAGCAAACATGACAGCTTGTATGTTACTTCAGTTTGGTTAGTCACTCCGCGCGGGTGGTATTGTTTGTGACAGATTCATTTATTGTTTACATTTTTAATTTATTAATTGCCCTATCAGTTTTTCCGGAAATATTATACTTATATTACGATTGTGTTGTGAAACGTTGTGATACTATATTGTATTTCATGAAACAGATTTTCCAAATGTGAAGTCATCGGACTTTAGTTGTGGTTTTTGGTTGTCTTTTTGTTGTGATTATTTTCGTCCGTTTGTGTATAACGTTTAAAAAATTGTGTGCTGTAAGAGATTCTGCTTTCTCGGTAACACTTTCTCCATCTTTAGGTAAGTTATAATTATTTGATAATTGTTTTGAGTAAAAGTTTATAAAAGTTGTAAAATGTCTATAGTTGCTGTTATTCCTTCATAGCGAATTTTTTCTTCGGTGACGATACCGTATGACCTCGATATTAGTAAAATTTGCAGCCATTCTTGTGAATTTAATTTCCATTGTTATGATAAAAGGGTGCTAAAGTTACCATTATGATAGTTTATTTTAATAAGACTCCGGGTCCGTACTCATAAGTTGCAAGCAATTTAATTACTACCTACCTACTTAAATAAAAAATATGGCCTTACATTTTCCTGCATGACTAAAATGACATGAAAAGTAAGTATCAGGATGGCAATGAAAAAAAATTTAAATGAATCTTAAATAATAAAAAAAAATTATATAGTAAAAATGAATCCTATTAATATTATAAATGTGTAAGTTTGGACGTTTGTTCCTCAATCACGCCACAACTTCTTAACCGATTTGGCTGCAATTTCGAATGGAGATAGCCTATACCCAGAATTAACACATAGGCTACTTATTATGTAATATGCTATGTATTAGTACTAATAATAACACTTTATTTGTTCGATTAATATACATAGACACACTAGGATTCCCTATGAACCAGAATTTTTTCCCCTTCACGGGAGGGAGGCTGAATGCTTTATGCATACCAGGACAACCCTCTGTGCTGGTTGTGTGGGACTCTCACCCACTAAACACAGCTTGAAGATTGACTTTGGTCTTATGACCTTCAAGCCTTCGTTGGATGCGACCCCACTTGAAGAGGCGGGGTAGTACCAAAAATTCAAACCCGTCATTTAAATATCCTTCTTCCTGGGCATTCGACCCAGGACCATTGGTTGGGTGTGATCCACCATGGTAAGCATTATGCCACTAGGGTCATAGAACATTACATTCCTACTGTTAAAGCACCAAGCAATAGTAATTCTAAAACATTATTAGAGTAAACTAAGTAACTAAGCAGGATTATAAATAAATTACAACAAATTAATCAGTCTCTACTTTAAGTAGTAATTTCTAAACTTCCTACTTCGTCAAAATGTTTATCAGTTCCATTCCAATAAAATTCAGTTATTTAATTATCAACAAACATCAGTGCAATTAGTAGATGATCTCATATTTAATTTATTGTATAATGTATAAATATTATTATGGAAGTTACATAATGGAAATTTCACAATATTGTTTATACTATTACTGTAAACAGTCATATAAATGGATGTTTTATTTACGCAAGTAATTACGCGTCAAAATCACTCTTTCTATAAAAACTATCAGACATTATTTAACTTAGGTACTTACATCTTATTATCCAAAGTAAAAGTTAATGTTTCTACTCATTTCTAATCTCTTCAAAGTGTAGACAGTCCTGAGATTGTAAATAGAGTATGCTGCTTTATGAATTATTACCAAGTTCACCTGACAAAAAGAAAAACTATAAGCATCATGCTAGAATAATAATTTATTCATGTAACAAATTTTTCAATGAAAATTTCCAAATTATTACAGGGTTTGATAGATTTCTACTTTGACTAAAATACTACAAGTTTCTAAGTGTGGTACCTTAACGGGTATTTAATAACTAGAATGAACTACAAGTACTTACATTAAAATTGTTACATCACTCAATTCCCACATTGGAGGCAATTGGGAGCAATGTGCTCAACACATGTGCAATGAGGACATGCTTAACTCTAGGGATGTTACAGTTCTCTAAGATAAACAATTAGATATCTAAATCAGTAGCCTAATTCTAGCTCTGCAAGAAAATTATTATCTGTTCATTGCACAGTTAACCTATTAAAATTTATTAATTTTTCTGCGTCTACATTTAAATGTTTTGTATGATTTAATTATATCCAAATGAAAATCACTATTTTATCAGTTTCAAAATGAATAACCACCATTAATTCATATTTAAAAAATTAAACAGCCCAAAGATGACTTTTTAATCCAATTGCTGAGAAATTTCTAACACTTTGATAAAATTCATTGATGTAATACTTTGATATACATAATTGGAATGGATATTTTTACATAGATAAAGTTAGTAATACCCAATCCAAATTGAACTTAATTACCTTCGTGTTTCGTCATAATTAAAACAGTAACTTATTTTTAAAGTCCTTTTTCTCAACAACCCTGATTGAGTCCAAATTGGTTAAATTTATTATTGTTCTGCTAAGTGGTAGGGTCATAAACTCTATCCTTTTATATTGTGCGTTATTGCGGTCTACATTTGATTCTGTTTATGAAAATAGTGTTTTTAAAACCGGTCGTCGATCATCGTAGTCGTCGATATCGTCGTTAATAGATAAAATATAAAAATAGGTATATTCAGTGGCAAAACTTGCTATTATTGCAGTTAAATAATTGTAATTAAAAAACCTGTTTGACATTGTGTGACAGTAATAAAGGCTTTTTATTTTATTTATTTATTTTTATGAAAGTAGCAAGCCCTACTTTAGGGAGCTTTTCCATAGTAACATAGCACATTTCTGGTGGAAAAGCAGTCTCATACCTAGCTGATTTGGAATTAGTTCGATTATTTATTAGTGCATCAAGCACGGGATTATAAAATTAAAAAGTTTGTAGGTTTACAAGTTGATCTTAGATGTTGATGAAGCATTCATGGTCCAATAGTTTGTTTTTCATCACAAAGTGCAAACTATTAAGCTTCCTTCATAATTGGATTGACGTCATGGTCTTTGTAAAGGCAATCAGTTCCCTCAATTGATTTCTTTGTTGCCTGATATTTCTTGAAAATTATACTTGATGTTCGACGCTAATGACGTTTATAATTTATCAGATTTTTTTAGTTTTGACCATACATCATTTTTAGTATTCTAATAAGAAGGCTAATGGTTTCAAACTTAATTTGGTTTCGTATCTCGATCACACCTGTAATTTATTGCGTATTAAAATAAAATAAACTAGATATCATTCACACAAAAAAGGAGAAATTACTGTTGCTATAAAACACCAGCTAAGTGTGAGTCGCACACGAAGAGTTCCGTAGCTCTTTAAGTTTTAACTTTATTTTACTTTTATTATTTTTTGTTGCATCTATAGTAGTACCTACACATGTTGTAAAAATTTCGATTGATAGCCTATTGAGATTCAAGAGATAAAGCCCGGGCCTATTATGAACTTTTATAAAACCATTCATATTCCAGACAATTCATTTCTCGGGCTTTAAACGACGTATGATTGGCTAAAAAGTGTCACATGACTACTTTCTTAACACGAATTTGACGTTTACACTGGAACTTGGCTGGAATTAATAGACCGCCTGTATTGTCTTGTGTCGAATGAGCAGTTGCTGTTGGTCCTAGCGGCACAGCTTCACACTCACTGGGGGGCGAGTCCGAAAAGACTCAGCCGGCGAGGAGTTTTTTAACTCCAACACCTCAAAATTTAGGAATTAGCTAATGTCCTAATGGCACCCCCTGTGGGTTTCGGACCTTGGTTTAGGACGTCGCTTGTAGAAGGGCATGTGCAGCTCTGTGTCAGACGAACCTATTGACGGACAGCGGACCCTCAGTAATAAATTATCAAGGGCACTTTTGGGTAAAATTCTAAAAATTATGTCGTCATTCGTTGTTTCATCTCCTGACAATATTTGTCAGAGTATGTATTGGGAAGAGTTTGTAACAATAAAATTCTGACTCTACTAGGGAATAACGATTTCTTCACATTACCATCTTAGGTTTTATTTACAGGTTTTTCGAAAACCCTTCCTTCTGTCACTGAAGTTTTACGAAATTCCTTCCGTCTTTCTCAAACCAAAAAATGTTCTGCTACCTATATGGAGATTAGTACGCCATTTTTTTTAACGCTGACAAAGCGTAGAATTCTTGTCGCTTAGCACTCGCTTAAAAAAAGCAAAGCAAAGCAACAACCCATAATTGTCCCACTGCTGGGCTCGGGGTCTCCTCTCACAATGTGAGGGGTACAGGCCATAGTCTACCACGCTGGCCAAGTGCGGATTGGTAGACTTCACACACCTTTGAGAACATTATGGAGAACTCTCCGGTGTGCAGGTTTCCTCACGATGTTTTCCTTCACCGAAGCAAGTGATAATTAACTTATAATACGCACATAATATTTGAAAATTAGAGATGCGTGCCAGGATTTGAACCCGGGCCCCCGCGTTCGGGAGACCAACGTTCTAACCACTAGGCTATCACTGCTTTTAGCACTCGCTTAATTTCCATAAAATAAATGAAGAATAACTCGAAGTACTTATTAACGGAGTCAATGTATTTAATTCTCGTGTATTTCATCTTGGATGATTCACGAACCCGTATAACTGGATGCGCTTGATTCGATCGTCTTTGGCTTCGGGCGGTCGTTCACAAACGAGAAATGGGATTTTAAAACTTTTTTTTTACTCTTTTTCATACTTTTACAACGTATAGCCTGTGTGCATTTGCATATTGCACCTTTCTTGGGCCACCGTCCAAGGCCCTTTGGTTATCTGAGATTTGATAGAGAATCATGTATAAACGTGCTGCTCCTTAGGGGCATAGTTTGGACTTTGGTCAAAAAAAAAGACTTAGTCTCATCATCGGAAAATGTTGCTATTGCAACGTACTTTCTTAATCTTAAGAACCGAACATTTCATGAGATGACGTTAGGAATGTTAGGATGTTTGCAATCTCGGAAAGCTTCTTCCACCTGTTAATTGGGTTTGAACGATTTGGTTGAATACTTATTACCAGAAAATGTATCCGAAACACTAATCTTGAGCAAAGTTTCTATATAATTACTGCAAAGACCCGTGAATTTTTTACCAATAGAAATTAAAGAAGATTCAAGTATGGAGTAAGGTATAAAATTATAAGACGCAGATAAAAACGAAACGAGTTTCAACGGGTTCTGCGGTTAATTCGTGAACGTAAGCATCATGTTTCCCGAAGCGAAACGAGGACAGTTACTAGTAAAGCAAAGCTGGCTTGTGTCCATGGTATGCGATCGACATATTCAAACGATGTCTGGCGTGGCTGTGGGGAAATTTCACCAGTGCTTCCTTTAGAGAGGTCGTTAATTCCTCGGGTGATTAATATTGTCGTTAGAAGTTACGTTTTGCCGAAGAATTTTGTTTGGCAACTGTGTTCCTCATATTGTCTATTAAGGAGTTAAAACTAAAAGGATCGGCATAAGTATTTCCGACACCCGAATTGGATACCAAATTCTAGACAATATACTATGGGGGAACCTGGGATCTCAAACTTCCTTGGTTTGATTATTTACCAAGGTTCCTCCAGCTACGTTGAAGTTGCAAGTTTGACAGAATATAGGAGAATGAAGTTTATAGGGATAAGCATAAACTAGTGGTTGTATAGTAATAGCTTATTACTCTATAATATAAAGTTTTATAATCAAGTATACATAAACACGATCTCGACTGTTAAGTGGAACAAACGTCATATCAAACGGTGATATCATCTTTAATTGCCTCCGTGAGGAACTAGTGCCGCTGCGTCATGCGTTTGCGGCTCGCGCCAAATGCGGCTCGTGCGATGTGACTGAAATTATAATCCAGCAGTTATGTAGCATTTGATATTATATGAGACCTTCCTGAGTATAATCACCTTTGTCCTCGAACTGTTGCTAGACGGACAAATTCCCGAAGGACTTTCTTTAATGCAGTTTATTTTATTACGACTACATGTCCATTAAAAAATATCTTCTGAAAGAACCCTGGAGATATACATGTAACATGTAACCAACTCTAAAATAATATAGAGCCGAATCAGAAATGCTTTGCTGCTTCGGAAGAAAAGACTGTTTCCACTAGAATGTGAAGTTTATTCAAGATGGCTAACGGAATCTGAGGCCATTGCACATCACTAAACTAATTGAAATAATTTATGGTCTATCCTATAACACGACTAGGGGATTGACTTTACTAGAGACAGTCGTAATGATGATACATGACCGGTACAAGATAGCTAGACTATGCGTGTTTACAATCTCCATATCGTAAAATCGAAGCTTGACGCAGACTAATAAGCCTGCTACCAGATTAGACGCATCGAGTTGATCTCAATCATACATTAGACATGCTATTCCAGGCCTTAGCCAATGCACAGTAGCGTCAAATTTGTTTCTCATATTATCGTTGACTCAATGGCCTGTAGGCGTTAGAAAGTCGAATTCGAAATACGGGGTTAACTGATCGTGACTCAGCCTTGTTTTAGCCATTTGGAAGGATGATCTGTGACAAAAATGCGTTCTGGTCACCAAGAGTAGGTACTCCTTGCAGGCGGCCGAACTCCGTTTTAACGTACCGCTGGTAAGGTAAGATGACTCCCGAGAATCAGAAGATAACTTACGGAGACTACAGACTAAGCTTAAATGAGGAGCTGTAAAAAATGTTGTACCATTTTTATGTAAAAAGTAAAACTTACCTAATTCTTCATTAAAAATAAGAAAACGAAAACCAAAAGAGAGGAAGAAATCGTAAAAGCCTAACGTAATATTGATAAGCACAGATACAGCTCATGAAGAAGAGAAACTTAACTAAATTTATCAAGATAACTGGGTAACTTGATTCATGTCTATTGCAGAAGTTATTGATTTTACCGCAACTGGTAATATTGTTGGCAAGCCAATTATATTGCGGTCAGATACTCGCCTGTGAACCAGTCCATTGACACTAGCGCATTGCGAGCGTTGTTTATCTGTGAGCGGGTTTTACGCTAGTGGCAATTTTTATCTGTTTCACCACGAACTAAAGGTCATGTGGTTAGTTATGTAGTATTAATTCTTAAATCCTATTGATTTCGGCACCGGTTTATACGTTTGTGCACTTTTTTAAACGAATCCAAAAAGAGGTAAAAAACGTTATACTGTATTTATAATACAGACATTACCTCTCCTTGCTTTCCATATGCAAGGACTCACTTATAAATGTTTCATCAAATACAGCCTTATCTAAAGTTGTATACAAATAACAATCTTGTCTTTTTAATTGGCCTGATGCCAACACACGAACTGGCTTTATCATAAAATTCTTAGGTTCACAATTTTCTCATGTGGCTAATATGAAACAACCGGTCGTTGAACCACCGTACTGTTAACGATTTGTCATCTGGAGATAATGTTCAGGGCTAGCAGAACTCTCTTTACGCTTATCGAGATTACGGTTATCAGCGCTCTGAAATAACTTATTTACTTTGTGGACAAGATACTAGGGAAATATTCAAATTACTTGTTTATCTAAAGTATAGGAAAATCATGTAGGGAGATATTTTTACGGATTGCAATCTTTAAAACTGACAACCCTTATCAAGATGAATTGCCAGCTGTTATCACATCTGTGGTTGTCGTGAAGCAAAATTTTTAAATGTTTTTCTGCTACTGATGTGTCATTCAGTTTGTAAATTAATGTTTTGATTTTAGTTTTATGTTTTAGTCGATTCATTCTTCGTTTTCTAATGTATTTGATGTTTTCTAAACAAACAGATAGCATAGCTTACATCCGAAATTCTATTCTCGCTCGCCAAAAATAATACGTCTATTTTCAGCGTACATTTCACGCTATCGCATTTAGAAAGACAACTCTAATGGAATTCTGTTGTGTGCCAAATTATTATTGGTCTGTTTAAAACAACATTTGGTATCAAAACGATAACATTTCAACAGCCGTGGATCTTCAGATCAATATTATTGTTTTCTCAATATTCTATCTTTGTACAAATACTTAAGTATTAACCAATGATTTATGCTGCAAATGCTTTTCATATTAAATAGTAATAACAGTTATGGTAATAACTTACTTATTATAGTAATAACAGGTTTATTATTAGTTGAGATTAAGGCGTATTTATCTAACTGGATCTAGATTAACTCACCTACAGATGCGTATAGCTTGGGTCTTGGGTCTAATTACCTGGAAATTAGTTCACGATAGTATGATATTTTATATACATTGCGTTTATTGTTTTAAAAGGTGTGTGAATTCTACCAATCCGCACTTGGCCAGCATGGTAGACTATGGCCTGTACCCCTCACATTGTGAGAAGAGACCCTGAGTCCAGCAATGGGTCAATTATGGGTTGTTGCTTTACTATCTAATTGTCGTGATGAGCATCGTTTCGTTTCGTTGCATCTTTGTGTTATTGAAAGTAATGCCTTTGCCTTAAAATTTATAATATAATTTTGTCGTTAAGCAAAAATAAAATAATAGTGTTGTGTTCCGATTTTAAAATGCTAGTAAAACTGATATTTACAAATATTAGCTCTATGTTTCGGGATTGTTTTAGACCCACCTAACTCTGTATTTGCACAACTTTCAGCTTGTAAAATCGGAAAAAAGAGAAATATGGCGAATTGAACCCTAAAGAAGAAGAACCCATAATAATTACGGTGTTGAACTTGAATACAATACAATGACGAACTAGAAATTTGTAACACGAAATCACAAGCGCAGAACCACCTTTTGTTGTGTTTGCTAGAACTGTCTGCCATTCGACGTGGTCAACGACGAACCGTCGAATTAACGGTCACGCACCACGATCACCTAACAAAGGCTGAATGCACAAAAACTACATTGCAACAGTAATATTACTGTTTTCTAACATCCTGACCTTTCCGCACTTTTATAACTGCGGAACTCTTGAAGAGCCTTGTCTTCTTGAAGGATACCTTCAACGTAATTCTATGGAGCTGTAACTGAAAGTCAAAGTGTAGCAAGTTTTACGTACTATGAATTGGCCAAATATTCACAGAACCATTTGGAATACTAACCTTAAATGGAACTGCAGTATTATATATCTGCCATCGACCTCTAGAAGACCACGATAAGGATGTTCATGGTTGAATAGACAGACTTCATGATCCCACAAAGTTCAGTGCAAATTGACATTTAGTCTGAAGAGAGGATTAGTCAGGACACTAACACAGGTCATTTAGTCAGGACTGAATCCTGATTTGTAACGGTCTTCGAATTAGATTATAACAGCGCTTTGCTTATCTTTGTGGTTCACTTAGGATCTTCAAGTATTTCTTGGGATTGATGTGTAAATACGTATATTCTTAGTGTTTTACAAAATAACTTACACTCTTTGTCACAGAATGATTCTTTGTAGCTGATATCTAATGTTGCGGTCTTTGTATGTGCTTCTACTAATGTAACATCGTGCGAATGGATGCTAATAACATTACTTGCGGTTAGTCTACTGTTAGACGTGATGTCATCATATTTCTTGAACTCAACCCATTTCTGTTTTAGTATGTGCATGTATGTGCGTACGGTTTTAGTTTAAAGGCTTTCTTATGTTATTTGTGTTGGCTACTACGGTATGATCCTATGTCTGTGGTATGATCCATTGGATTGGTTCAATGTATTATATTCTTTTATCTATTTATTATGGACTAGTGAATACCGGGCGTGTGCTACTCTTACGCCAAAGTGAAGAAATAAATTTCAATTCGGAAAATTCTTTGTATGGAAAAAGTTGAAATTGTCGAAAATCGACTTCATGAATGGACCGAATATGCTTAATGCATTGTTTTAGTGGTCTCAAACCATCTTCGCATTATTAGCTTTTAAATGAAAGCAATTTGGGACGTATCAGTTGGATAGTTTTAAAGTCTAAAGGACATTATTGAATTAGAATATAGAATTAGAATTTCCCATGTCCTTGCTTGTAACCTTCATGGTAAGTCTTATGTCAACTTGAAATATGGAAATAAATGAAAAAAATACATAATTATCTTATTGTGATGTTTATGGTTATCGCTAACGTAATCTATTCTTAAGTTCGTTTTGGCCTCGCTTCAAACGTTTGTTTAGAAAATGTGATTTCTGCGATTTTTAGCAAACTAAATTGTGTTGTGTTGTTGTTGATAAGTCAATTAGATTTCAAGAAAATTGAATTCACTTGCATTGCACCATATTCATTAGCTTAGAATACTTGTGGTTCGCGTAAATATGAAATGATGAGAATGAGTGTCTATTATGCAGATATTTCTACAGTAACGTGTGAAAGTTCTATGAAATTGATACATTTTGGGAAGTATCCCAAGTATATTTGATTATTCGTAGGAATTCCTTTATTGATGTGGTTTTGTTCAACTATTAGTGCTATTATTGTTACTGAACTAATTTTACATGACGGGAAGATCTGTCCTATTTGTTCCTTATATTGGAGGGAAGGCCTGACTTCCTGCGCTTTGTTTCCTATTAAAGTGGATTATTCCAGTCGAGGTCGTGTGATTTAGATCCGAAAATAACTTGCTAGTCCTGCCAAAACTAGATTATAGCATAGCACTGCTTCTAAAATCTACAATGAATTGTTTCCAACGTTAACGGTTGCCATGATTGAAAATTAGTTTACAAGCGGGTCCTGTCGAGTACAGTATTAGTGTCCTGGGTGTACATGGGTGGTAGTGACTATGTACCGTCTTAATTGTTTCCTTTTAGTTTTACCACTGACGGCTGATAGGGAAGTGTGGATGAGGAAAACATATTGCGCCGACCCCAAATAAAATTGGGAAATGGGCAGGATGATGATGATGATGATGGCCCATTCTGAAAGTTTAAGGTACATAATGGATTTCAATGTTAAAATTACACTCGACTAAATTGCTCATCAATAAATCTGGTAGCAATTTCAGTTCCAATAAAACGATTTAAATTTGATGGCCGTTTTTATTGCCTAGTCACGTAATTCACACGGAAGTTATTTTATTATCGCGTAGATCTCAGTAGCCACCGGTTTTGGACTTTCACTATTGTTTGAATAGCTTATTTTACCCGGATTATTTGGCGTACAAAATATATGCAAATGGATAAATAAAATGATAGATAATAGAATAGAAAACTATAGTTATGATGGACACTGTGGAATATTCGGGCTGTTGTTTCACACGCCTTTATCCAACACAGAAAGAAGTCTCTAGTATAGCAATTCTTTCTCCGCAGATTTGTTTCTCCTTTGAAATAAGCAGTACATTTTAAAATTCAGACATAACATTTCACAGGATTTAGTAAACTAATAATATTTACCTGTTTACATAACATTGCTAAAAGTTTTATGGGCCTAAAGTCCTAAACGGTGCCCATGGGGATTCCAACTCTCACGGCGTTTTAGCACATTATAGTTCCATCAGCGTATATTATGTTATTGATCATTTAAACGTTAAGCTGGCCATACACTATCAAGTATACTTGTCAAGTTTGTAGTTTGACTTGATGCGACATCCAGTTTGCATGAGATAGCTATATAGCCAGACAGCCATACCGTGGCCATACACCGTCAAGTTTAAATGATCGTGTATGGCCATCATTAAGGTTATAATGTGTAGCTACAAAACAGTAGGAATTATGTGTTCAAATGAGACACGAGTCGTAATAGTGCAAGGAGTTCAGTGAGTAGTATAATTTGCAATGGGTCAGAGTACGCATTTATTTAATCTGCAGTAGAGTATCGACCTCTATCAACTGGATGATTTAGAGCCCTAATGACGTCATCCGATTGTCTAATTATCGCGCAGCATTTGTGAGGCGATAACGCTATTTCGAACTGGTAGGACTTGTTTTAAGATATGCTGGATCGGACACCTAAATAACCCTGTTTTGGTTATTCAAGTCGACGTAACTCATGTATTTTACCACATAGAGGTGAATTTGCATCGCAGTTCTCCGATATTGGATTTTGTAATTATGCGATGTTATACAAGAATTTGTATGCTGATATAATGGGTTAGTGGTAATATACTCGTAAATCAAGTTTGAATATACAAATGAGTATTACGTATAATATTATAAATCTATAATAACATAATCATGTTATGGGATGATTGTGGGATGATTGATGTTGATTATTATTTAAGACAAAACAAAAAAAATCCAACTAATGCAGTTAGATTTTAAAAACTGCGGCTAAGAAAAAATGTGGGTTGCAGTTTGCAATCTGCTTTGCTCGCTTTCTTTACATTAGGAACTCAAAGTGGGATTTTAAACCGCATTGCTGTACCGGAAGGTTTATTTATAAAAACACATAACTTCGTATTTTTCTGTAACTCTCGTTCACTTGATGTCATTTTGTCAAATAATTGCCAAGGTAGAAATGGAAAATCTGTTTGTAAGGTTTTGGTTCCATAGTCCTTCGGCGATGCAGGTGCGTTAAATTCAAGATGGTTTACGATAATTTAACCTTTAAACGCAACATTTCATCGTTTGATCTATATTTAACTTGTATATTTTTGTATGCGCCAAGTAATGCGACAAGAAAGTCATCAAAAATAAATTGGTCTGCAGATAGTGTAAAATTGCGAAGTGAGAATTTTAATTGTCTTGTATTTTTTCATTTGGCAGACTAAAACCACTCGCGTTTAAAATCTCCATGAGTTGTTTAGGTCAACAAATGCGTCCGGCGTTTTAGCAAACAGGGTTGCCAATCTAACGTGGACATGAAATATCTCTATAAAAACTTCGTGGCGAACCACATAATACATAATAGTACCATACATAATCTGTAAATGCTGGTTATAAAATCTCCAGTTTCATAGGTAAAGACCAAATAGTACCTATTGGTACAGAAGAGTCACTCCGCAAAATCATTTAAATAAATAGCGGCTCTTGCTCCGACACAATAAAGTGTAATTCAGGTCGTTAACAGACTTTGACATCTAGACGTTGCTTCTCTTCTAATCATAACTCTTATCCTCTCTGACAACGTAGGGTTGTCTTTCTTCGTAATGACATGACATGTGTGCACTGTGACATACATTACGAATGTGTGATACGGATGCGGTGGTACATGGCAGCCCTTCTGAAATTGGCCCGACACGTCGAACGCGACACCTACGAGCAAAAGTGCAGAGTGCGCCAGGCTTGGCTAACATAAATTAATATCATTTGAAACATGCCCTATAGTCTAGTAAATAAAACAATAAACGATAAAACGAATAAAAAGTATAATTGCCTCGTTATCGATGAAAAATATATCCATTAATAAAATACGCGTTTTAAAGATTCTGTGGCAAATTTTCGAAAATTTCACTCTACAGTTCTCTAAGGTTGAAACAATTAGATGTGTTAGTGACTTGCTTTGTAGATTTAATGCAAAAATCGTGTACCTAGTACAGACAGTTAGGCATGGTAAGAATTTAAACGTGACGTAGATGCTATAAACGTTTAGGGGTCGAGAGTGGACTAAACGGAAAGGATTAAAGAAAGGCACTTTCACTAAACATTAACTTTCATTAAATGACCTTATCATTTAGATGCTGAGTCATTTAATGTTGAATATTTACTTAATACATTCATTATAATAAATATTACGCAAAGGAATGGAAACATCGAGCCTTGTGACGGAAATACGATTAACAAAGTTGATAATAATTTCATTATTATCCGTTGAATTAAGTTTTGTCAGGTATTTAATGTCATAAGACTTGATAAGACTTACGCCCCAACTCAGAGTCACTAATGGTTACTTTAATTGCTCCTTAGTAAAGAATAACCATACAAATTCTGTACTGTAACCGTTAGTGACTCTGAGTCGGGGCGTTAATTTTTGTTAGTCATTTGTGAACAGTGGTGCGTTATCGCTTAGAATTATAATAGAAAAGAAGATAACGATAACATGTAAAGAGAAAACATGTATTAAATAATATTAAAATTGAACTGTATTAAGTTACGGTATATTGAAATCGTACAACAGCTTTAGTTTGACAGTACCTCAGATTCACTACTACGATATAATATGGTAAAATTACTTTTAATAATAATAAAAAATAAAAAATAATCATTTTACTGAGTGAAATTATAATTTTGTCACTATAACACCACCCTAAAATAATAAAACAACCACGAAATCACCCCTCATTACAGGGGTGATGTGATCTAAAGGTCAGATTGTTATCGCATTGCAAACAAGCCCAGTCACGGTCGATATTGTATGGGGTGTGTAACAACGATTGAAACGGCAGGATTTTTGCCAAATGGGGGTCAGATCAAATCAAACTTCAATACTTTGTCAGTCTGAGAATCTACTGTAGGACAAGACATCTTCAAACTATGCTTCTGCAATTTCTCCCCTAACTCTACAGAAGCAGTATGGTTAAGTACACCTGGCATTGTCAATTACAATGAGAGTGAGATAATAGAGAGAGAGAGAGAGCAAGTTCGATCACAGAGCGAGACTAGTAAGAATTGATTAAATAATGCCAGTCTTCCCGCTTGATGTTTATTTCTTAAACGCTTTCGCACCATAGACAGATTTGCAATGCTCCTCAACATCCTCAAGATACATTTGATAATTTTAAGTACTCCAGAAAAGTAATTTGAAATTGAAGTATCACAGCATCACAGGTATAAATTACAGAAATACGAGTATCATAAAGAGAACCGACAGTAAAAGACTCAAATATCGTCGAAATATAATCAGCGTTTGCTAAGTTATAAGCTGTTATTTTATCAGATTAACCATGATCCAACTGGTGAATCGGGAGCGGTGAAACCTAGTTATCTAAAATTATAAAAACCTAATCTCTAAATATCCGGTTCTAAATCGCCTCAACAGCAAGTATAATAATTCTGGTCCAAATATGAAAGACGGGTTACTGGGTAAAATCGCCAAAAACCTGATTAAAACATCTACGGTCATTGTACTGTCTGACACGAGCACAAGATAGAAGTGATGCCAGTAGGGCGGTGTCAGCGGTTCAGATTTCAATACTTGCGCTGAGCTATTCCTAGAACATCAGACCATAAACAAATAAAGCTTTCTACTACATAGTACCGACAATCGACTGCTTGTCTATGTCGCTCGGTTATATACTTTAACATAACTATCTCTGTTATTCTATCCATTTCTGGCATTCTTTTGATCTTTATAAGGATTCTTGATTGTAATTTTAACCCACTTTAAGGACTTTAATCCGATTTGAGGTTAGGTTGTGTGTGAAAGATGTCAACAATTTATGTATGTATACTAGCTGTGCCTCGCGGTTTCACCCGCGTTAATTTGTGGAAAAACTAAGTACTAAAATATATGATGTTATATTATATAGCCTGTAGCCTTCCTCGATGAATGGACTAACAAACACAAAAATAATTTTTCAATTCGAACCAGTAGTTTGTGAGATTAGCGCGTTCAACCAAACAAACTTCAGCTTTATAATATTAGTATAGATCTACCACAGACGGCAGTGTTCAATTATATTCAGAGCTTTTTTATATCGTGGTCCTTATTTTTTATTTATTTATCATTCATTCCAAAGCTTTTCTCTGAGTTAAGTCTGAAGATCTTAACACAAATATGATTTAAAAACATTTACTGTTCCATATCAATTAAGGGTATTAACCACTTTTAGATATTGAGATTACCACTTAGATGTGATTTTTTAGACGGATAGTTTAAGCGTACGTCCGGGATTAAGCATTTATTACGGAAGCAAGTAATTAGTCAATGGTGTATTGGTATCTATAAAAACCGTTACTCGATTAAGTGGGTAGGTGCTTCCTGTGTATTTAAAGTACCTAGCTTGTGACGTACAGCGGCTAAATAAATAAAGAAAGTAATATTACATTTTCTGAATCTTGTTACAATTCATTGCTGGATGCGGGTATCCTCTACCAATAAAAACAGAATAAGACCACAAGAGTTAAGACCTGTGATAAAGCTTTAATTTTATGTTAACTTGGCAACTTTTCCTCATAAAAGTGGTGAAACAATGAAATTACCTATGTAATGACTATTGGGAATCGCTGTCAAATTAACATATCCTATTCCAAAGGTTGTGACAAATTAAAAGATTTAAAAGTAGATTAGTCGACCAGAATATACTGAGCCAAGTAATGAAATGAAGAAATCTAATACATATTATATTCCCAAATTATTTCAACGGAAAAGGAGGAAAATAAGATCATTTGGTAAGATTTCGGCTTGTTTAGTTGAGAAATTGGTAGGATACTTTATCTCCAAACAAATATTTGCAGCAGGGACGACATTTAATTGTATCGGGAAACAAGATATGGCAACTGCACTCAGAAAAGCTTTCTAACATGTCGCTTAAAGTGCTAACATCTATAAGAAGGCAGATTCAGCAAATCAGCAAACATTGTGCTATTCCCAGAACATATGCACATAAACCTATACAGCACTTCCATTCCTAGAACTGCTCGAGAGTTGATGTTGTATCGACATTTGAATTCGATTCGGAGAATGAAGACTAAATTTAAAAAGTTTATTGTAATTGTGTTTCGATTTTTAAACAACATGTACATGTACTACGAATGACCCATTGTTTGTGAAGAAACAAAAAGTATCGTCATCGTAGCTTTAACGTTTTGGGTTGTTAGTTTTTTCGTCGAAACCGAAAAACTCTGTAAAGTCTCGAACACAGGCGCAGATTAGCCAGCCTCTCGGTTTTCTATAGGGCACATTTTGGAGAATGTGCGCAGGAATTATTTGAATTAATTTCCCCTTCCCCGTTTCTCCATCGAACGATACGACGACGCACGGCGGGTACGGACCACATGGTTTGCATCGTCATTCATTATGCGCACCGCGAAGGATTGGAATAGCTTCCTTGAGTCTGCGTTCCCACTCACCTATGACGTGAATGACTTCAAGAAATTGTGAACAGGCTTTTATTAAGTTAGTGCGCTCACCATTCTGGACCACATTAACCATTCTCACCATCAGGTAGGATTGTGGTCAAGCATTAACTTATTTTAAGTAAAAAAAACTCTTTACTCCTCTCCTCTTTAACAGGTTACTCCGAAGAAATTAATGATTGTTGCTTATAATCTACGAACTATAAAAGTTGATGCAAACATTTCGCAAGAATGTGTGTTAAACAAACGGCCCACACACGTTTATCAATCCACCGCCCACAGATATCTTATCTGCAGCATCCAATTTTGAGATAAGGATTCTAGAATGTATGAGACGGATATATGTAGTTTTCTCTTTATTGTACTGAGCATTCTTAGCGTGTTAAACCCTTTAAAAAGCTGTGATTGTGAATATAGGATATTCATTGCAGATTTTATCTACCCTTTTACCCTTTAGATTTTCACTTGACATTCCCAGTTCAAATAAATTTATTTGGTATTTTTATGATGTAGATCAATTTGTTGGAGGGCTTACTAGTTTGTACGAAAATTTCTTCCGTTACCGTTAATTTTTGTCTCTTATTTATAAATATATCTGTTTTCATGTTGTGTTTCAAAGAATATTTTTCATTTATTACGCTGTTCTCTACATTTACGTTCATTTGAACCGATCGTAATATTCAGATCATAAATTTTTATGGTCTCGCTGTGTCTTTTATCTTTTAAGATACCCATTTTTTCCAACCTTATTTGCATTGTAGAAATTCGTTATTGTCTATTCCTTGAACATGTCCTCCATTGATTTCAAAGGTGTGAAGCCGTTCTTGCCAAACTTGGCTAACGTTGCTGTTCTGAAATGGTTCATGATGACGTAACGTAAAAGTTAAAACCATGTTCTACTGAGACCCATTAATCCCATGACACTAAGGCTATATTATATATAATACATGCGCTAAGTTTTAGCAAGGTCGCAGAAACAATTTCTAGCCAGATTATTTACTCTTCGGCTCCATTGTCTCCATTCCAATTCAGTTCAGTACAATTTTAATAAAAGTTTGTGCCTACAATGAAATTGAACCGAGTTGGGTTCTAAAGTACCTAATAATCGTAATACAATTTGATATTAAGGTTTACGAAGCACGATATCCCTTTCTCCTGTATTGTATCGTAGCTGGCGATGCTGTGCTTGTAGGAACGCATGTATAATGTATAAATTGTCTAAATTGCCCGTATTGAACCGTGATTGTCGATCACTTTCTAATGTAACCGATAGTGTGTGCGATATGTATTAAACTTACAGCGGTTTACTTATATGTTGGGAATATTAGCCAAACTATTCTTCATTTATATGCGCTTTATTTGCGGCATTATCTTTTATTTACTTAACACATATCATGACAGATGTGTTGTATATGTTGTAATTAGAATGACATCTGCAAAAGTATGGGAAATTACCAACCTACATGAACAACATAAGAGTCAATATAGAAATATCAACATAGAACTTAAATTCTCTAAAAGCTTACATCTTGGACTTCAAAATAAACATCGCATCGGGTGACTTAGCAATATTACTCTATTGTTCTCTAAGTCCAAGTACTCACTCCGTATCGAATTTTAGGTAATAGTAGTCATTACAACACGCCATAATGGCCCTTATGCAAATAATACGCTCGTTGCCGCTATTGCCTATAATTGCTTGGACGTAACTCTTCTTACATGCAACTAATATAGCCGCTTTCTGTGCGTTATGTTTTTGTTAGATCGATACCTATTAACATTTTTACGTAACACCAATAACACTCGTTATTTTGCTAATGTTTTATGGAACACTGATTAAGTCATATTGTTTCTATACACTCGTTGAAGTAAGAAATGCCTAATTTTAACTCGAAAAATACACGATGGTTTTTATCTCTTGTTTTTGTTAATCGTCGCACGTCGTTGTTATTGAAAGCGTAAGCAGTGTTACTAGTCGCTGGTTTGAATCTAACTAATAAAATAGAGTGCTGTATATTTTAGAGGTCTGCTCCCTTTGAGACAGACTCGAGCCCAGCACTGGGTCAGTTATTTGCTAATAATGATGACGTCATTCCATAACCATACATAACGACCAGCAGCCCGTATGCTTCAATGACAAAATGTCATTCCTTATTATTTTAAATGTTAAGAGCACTAGGGGAGACAGGGCCAATCAAGATCAATTTGTTTAAAGACAGTGGTTCTTAAAAAGCGACGGAATTTCTTCAGCGAATCAGTTTCGACTCAGACGTTTATTTGTTCTACGTTCTAATATCCATATAAATACATGTTACCAAGTTTACTGACTAAGGCGTCCATTTTGAAGTGTGTGAAGTCTCAATTTTGGCCCGACCGGCCATTAATGTGACAGATACATTTTAATGTTGCGTTATTTGTATATGTGGTATTTGTCCATGGAATAGTGATAAATAGTGCGGAGGCGTGACTGATCATATTATTTTTTCAAGTAAGTGTTCTCTCTTGCTTTCAACTAGCGAAATTGAAAATAATAAGTAAATTAAGAGAATCTGAAATAATCGTCGATATTTGAGTCAGCAGCTGGTATTGTATCCAAAAGACTGGGTGTAGGGCACCCTCATTTCCCTAAACCGCGGCCCGCGACACATCTGTCCTTATTGCTTACAAAAACTGATAGATATTTAATTGTAGGACGCCGCGCCGATGGACTCAGGCAATATGGTAACCGTATTTCGGTGAGTGAGATTGAATTAATCGTCTTTAATTAGAACAGTGCCGGTGTCCCGTTTTCGGTACCGGGAATGTTGTGACCGGGTCTTGTAAAATTTTAACTTGAATTAATGTTTGACTCAGCTGTTCAGCGTAGAGCGGGTTGTAAATTTTCTTTCGCTACAATACTGCTGTTTTTTGGCCAGTTTTTGCCTTAAATGAAGGCAAAAGGCTCCGGTCACTTTTTTGAGTATAAGCTCTGTTCATCATTGTCTTTGTTAACTTCAACTCTCGTACAGGTATTCTGCTGTATGGACGATGGCGAAGAATTGGGTGAGATGTTAGGTACATTCTATGTAAGGTTGTTGCTAATAGGCTATGTTCTTGTACCACTTAGCGAAATTCAATTCGTTCATATTCATGGTAAGCGTGTAAAAGGAATGGATTTTGGAGATTTGGATGGATTGAGTGTTATTAAAGTTTGAGACCTTAGGAATTTTCTCCATACGGTCCAACAAGCTGTTAAAACTGGAAAATATATGGAATTTGGACAGTCAGTGGACCAGTTAGTAGGCTATCAGCCTGTCGAGTAAGATTTCCCGGGTTAGATTCCCTGCTGGGGATGTTCAGTCCAGGTGCCATGTATCGATATTCTGGATCGCAATGGATCGTATTGCAGTGTATCGATCCAGGTATCGATCCAAGTGATTTGATACAATTTCTTGGATCGATCCAGTATCGAATCTAATATTTTAAGATATTTCGGAATCCATATTTAGATTTCGATTATCGAATCGCCTGTCGAGTAAGATTTCCCGGATTAGATTCCCTGCTGGGGATGTTCGGTCTAGGTGCCATGTATCGATATTCTGGATCGTAATGGATCGTATTGCAGTGTATCGATCCAGGTATCGATCCAAGTAATTTGATACGATTTGTTTGATCGATCCAGTATCGAATCTAATATTTTAAGATATTCCGGAATCCATATTTAGATTTCGATTATCGAATCGCCTGTATACCTACTGCGTACTACTTACTGTATACTTGGTACGTATTATGTTTGATTCCATATTTCGATCAGATCCACCTTACATGGATATCGTCCGTCAATTAATAGGTAGTATTTTGTCTAACTCTACTTTATTTCGTATTATATTCGTCCGATCCTTACATGTGTATCAAATTATGTTATCGATCCGTCGTTATCTTCACGAAGTATTTTGTATTATTTGCCTCTTCAAAATTAAAAAAATACCTACATATGTATATCTTTAATTCGATCTGGATGATCCGATCCATCTTACATGTGTATCGAATGCCATTTTATCGATACCATCCACACAAGTATCGGATCGGATCAAACATCCCTATCCTTGCCGAGAATGAGATTTATGACACTGTTTATTCTTGAGTCATGGTAACTCAATAGTGCTAAATACTGTGCGTAGCATAGCGCGGGAGTATGTTAAGTTTTTATAATGGTCCAATACAAGGTTGTCATACCAATCTAAAGTAAACGATAATTAAACACGCCCAAATGGTTTTATTAGCTGCCACACACGACCAACGTCATACTGTCACTAGTGTCAACAATCAACATTGGAATTACACAAGTGGGCTATAGGAGGTCGCTTGGTTGAGGTCATACAATATCTGATGTTTATTATGCTTACTCGTAAGGTTTTTCCATAACATGTGTATTTTGCACATGTGTATGAAATATTATACATTGTCACTTTTGATATTCAATTACTTGCTTGTTTATTTGATTATTCTATGATACGGGAATGTCAAGGCTTTAAAAGTATTATGTATCAACTATTTATTAAAAATGAATACGCTTACTATTTCACTATTGTTGATCAGTTTGTTAGTGATTAAGAAAATTGGTGGTTTGACAGCGGTGGAGAGGTGGATTGGATGGTATTATTGTTGATATTGTAATGTCCTGTTATATTTTTTTATATTCGTACCATTACGTCCAGCGATATGGAGATTTGTCCGGTTTATTTGCAACTCATAACATCATCTATTATTTTTTTTAAATCTCGACACTTGATTAGACACGGAAGGAGGGAAAGTGTGTGTAATTATGCCATAACGTTTGACTCATAAATGTTGATTATGAAGTTACACAAGCGACCTAATAGAGGCCGATCGTCTAAGGTCAGCTTACGATGGTTGATTAACATAAGGCACGGAATGGACGCTGCGTTTTGTGGTTCCATGTGAAGGACGTCTTTGTTAACAGTAATAACAGTGACATTGGGTGAGACATTGACATTAGACTGGCAGTTTTTCTTGTTACAGGTAATAAACAAACCATTATTTTACGAGTAATAAAAGGTTTTTATAATAATTAGTTTTTGGTAAAAAAAAATCTTTTTTGCGTACGATGACTTCATTCATGAATATGAGATACCTATATCATATCATATACCTATATCATTATAGATCGCTGTATAATATCAAATTACGCTTTTATGACGATTCGACGCTAAGGTTTTTTACGAATGAGGTTATTTCTTATGTAAACCATATCTATACGAAAAATAAATATAAAATTGACTTTTTACGTCTCGATGTTAAAAATTTACTACGTCTTCATTACCTTTACAATGAAACCGTTAATATTTAATTGGTTCTAGAACGTGTTACCATAACAGTTAAGCTTTTGTTTTAGTTTTTGTAGAAGTCGTTGATTGTTTAATTAGCTGATCAATGTCGTACATTTAATAACAGCTATAACAGTAAAATCATGGTTCTCACGATATTGAATATCTGCAGTTATTGTATTGTATGTGTGTATGTTGAGTGCCACATGTGGTTAGAAGCCGAGATTTTACAATTACAAGTGTCGTGGGCATAAAGAATTTTCATATAAATCAGTAACGGTGACGTTATGCTTACGATGTTGGAAATTGTAAAATCTCGGCTTCTAAGCTAAGCAACGTATCACCACAAAACAAGCGCCAGGTTTAAAGTTAGATCTCCAGCAATACAACACTGAAAACCGAATCAAATTTCGTCCTGTACCTACTGTTTCCTTGATTTGCGGTTAAATATAACAGACAAAACGACACAAGATGATTGTTTTTGCTTCTGATGTTCCTATAAAGATCCCTTATATGTTATAATATTTTTTTAAATATCTGCTTTTACAAGCATCAACCTGTTACAATTTATTTACACTTAGGTAATGATTATAACATTAATATTTTCTGTCTCTAAAAGTTGAATTTTTGCTAGGTGCACATTTTGACTAAACTTTGACGCACCATAACTTTGAAACTATAAGTCGTATCGAAATTTATGTTGGAACTTGTTGTAGGTAATTTATCAATAAATAATTTACTCCTTGATCATGTTGTTCTAGCTTGTATAGTTTTTCTGAAAATTAAGAAAGTCTGTAAAATGGGACACTTCAAGGGGTGAGGGGGATGTAGATGGGGGAGGGAGGGGGAGAATAGTTTTTTTAATGTACTCACATATAAGTACAACATATCAGCAGTTTTTCAAAATTATAAAATTGCCGTCAAAAAATCTACAATGAATGGATATGGATATGTGAATTGAATATGCTTGGTAATGGATATTTCTTTTTAAGTAAATAAACTGAACTCTGGCTCATAATGATGTCACACCAGATTAGCTATTCAAATCATGTGAATGAGGTCCAAGTGATGAGCTATAAGCTGTTAATTGTCAAACTTGACTTTGCCTTAAGTTGCAAATATCCTACTAATCCTATAAATGCGAAAATTCCTATGAATATTTGTAATTTTTTTTGACGTGACAACGTCTATTAAAACGGAACGCCGCACAGTGGGACGAAAATCAGCTTTCATAGACATAGGAATGTTAATTCTTAAATATCGCTGTTTCTGTTGGATATGGCTTTTGTTTACAGTAACTAAGCCTACATATGTAAAAAAAAGTAATTGGGCATTTATGCGAATGATTTATATTGTTTTCGAGAAAAAATTGTATAGAGCTTTCTTGAAAAATCCGATTTTCTACGGACCTGCAAGTCAAACCGTAATATCCTTCTAGGGAGTGTTACTACTAATTATTTGTAATTTTTTGACATATCACATACAACGGTTACAGCTGCAGAATTTTTTTTAAAAATCGTTAAGTATAATGTACATTTTTTATTTAGTTTAAAGCTTAATTTTTCGGCATCCACTCTAAATATTCTCTAAATGAGTGATAAAAATTGTGTATTATCATTTTGTAAGAGCATGCAACCCAGACACGTTGTAGAGTTAATAAGTTATGAGAAGTGAGGGCAGTAAATAATTATACTTTTGTTCATTTATAAATATCATATATTTATTGTTGCTAGCTTATTAAATTATTTAAATGAGCTTAAATATCAAATACTATGACAAAAAATATCAAAAACACTTGATTAAAAAAATGAAAAAATGTATACTATATAACATTTTCCTATATAATATTCAAATAAAAATAAAGAACTATTAATAAAAAATTAAACTCTCCTACTACACACTACTTATGTATGATAATACTATACAAAACAATACAAGAAATAAATAAATAAAAATGTCTATTTATCTCTACAAACAAGGCCTCTTAAAGACTAGAGTTACAAAAGAAAAAAATAACATTACTAACTAAAGTTTGTGGGAGGGGAGCTGATGCAAGTCAACAGACCCCATGTTTTGTGATCAGAAAAATTTGTACAGGGCAATAAAAAATTTCCTTAAATGATAAAAAAATGTATAAAAAATAAAATAAAAATACAACAAGCACTTATCTACTAATTAATCAAAATCGCTTTCATCTGATCCCAATTCAGAATCAGGTTCCAAATTGGACATATCTACAACTTCAAATGGAGATTCTGGAAACTTGATCAATTCTAAAGTTTCAGCGAAGAAATCCTTACCTTTCTTAGTTTCCAATTTCGGTCTTTGAGAAGAGATTAATGGATCAGACGAAAGAATCAGCATATTTAATATATCGGCATTTGAAGCTTGCCTGGACATTTTTCGCGAATTATGTTCCCGAAATCTCCTAAAGTCTTTGTTGCGGGCCTCTGAGGCTTCTTCTGAAAGCTTACCTATCGGAACAATGTTATTATTGGCGATTATGTCTGCACCATGTATCAGCAGCTTATGAACGGTCGATGACATATGGTACCAATCATATAACTCCACGTATCTTTCTGCAGTTTTACGTGCATATTCTTTAAATTTCATTAGCTCAATTACCTCTCCAGATGTTATTGCTTGAAGAATAACAGCAAATCTTCTGACTAGCTCTTCATCCAACCCAGTGATGGCTGCAGTTATATCGGGGAACTCGAAGAACCTTCTTGCTGTATTCCCGTCATTTGTTGTCCCTGAGCCTTGTTTCACAATATCAATCAATAGATTGAGTTCATCTTTGAATTTATTTTGAATTATTCTTTTTCGATTCTCTAGCAAATCCTTGTGCTCTTGTCCTCGTGCAGCCCACTTTTTGAAGTCCAGTCTGTATGCAATATGTAAAAGGCATTCCATCGTATTTATACGAGCGTGTAACGATGATAGTCCAAATTCGTATACATCACTGTTCACTGTTTTTGACGTTGCAATATCCAAGCGGTTCATCTCTGTAGGCTTAGCTAAGCAGAGATAACACGATGCATTCGATCTGGCTTCCGAAAGATACGTACAAATTTTAGCATCAATCATTGTCATCTTAAGTTGATGGCTCACCTTGTTTCTGTTGCAATCAGTGGGGATAAGCAACTTAATTTCGTCGTCCATTTGCTTTTTGTGACTGATGACCACTTCTTCACTTTCCTTAATAAATGTGAACTGCACTGGACGACAATATAACGCTGAGCATGGCTTGGGATTCAACCACAAAATTTCGTCTCCATCAGTCAGGCTTAATGGCACCAAGGACGTCATAAATATGCTTGAATCTTCTTGTTGTCCATCCATTTTCTGTTTATAACGACTTTGGTTCGAAGCACCATCAAAGCCCCACTTGGATATTAACTTTAAGTCCTTATTTTGCACACTTTCAGGAAGACTTTCCAGGATCCTCTTCACTGTGATGTCAAGCAATGCTTGAAGCGTAATTCTTGCTGATGAATCCGTTACAGTCACTGATTGCTTACTAGGGTAACACTGTTTTTTTACTTGCTGTACTTTATAATATGACGGATAAATGTCAGTTGCACCCTCTCGGATGGTAGTCTCTCTCAGCGTCATATATTGCCACTTTGACAATTTCAGCGAAAGAAGCAATCCTAGTGCTTTTTCTGGAGTAAAGATAACTTTTTTAACTGGTTTGTTAATCATTTCGTTAAATTTTGTTGCTGCTTCTGGATTCTTCAACATATATTCGATAACAGATGCGATATCTTCACGACCTTCTTCCTTTAAAAGAACTGCAGCGGAATATGCCAATTCATTTGGATTTTCATTTTTGTGATCATCAGACCTTCTCTTCTTTTGTTTGCTTCCAAGATCTTCAAATGCTTTCCTTGATGTTTTTGTCATTGTCCCAATAGATGATGTCGATGGTCCTGGACAGATTGAAAGTGCACTAGGTCCTGGCTGTTCTTCTTCACTGGATTGTGGCATGACCATACTGATTGGCACGCAACTTGGCCAATCGACATTAGACTGAAGCCAATTTTCGTACTGCTTTCTGAATGTATCCAGAATGCGGTGAGATTTCTGCCATCTTTGTGATGCAGCACGTGTGAATCTTCGACAAAATTCCTTAAGTGTCACCCGATCTTCGTCCGAAATGCTATCACCAAGTCGATTTACAACTGCACTAAACAATACTTCATAATCGAATGAAGTACCTTCCCTTCTCAGCACAACAAACAAGTCTAAATTGGTACGCAGACTTTCCATTTTAAATATTTCACAGTTCGGGATTACGATTTAATGTTAACAGCACAAAAGTTTGAAATAAACTGAATTATGTGTTAAAAATATTGTTCATTTATAGTTGTTATAGGACTGATTTTAAATGATTAGCAAATTGACGATTTCTTAATTACTCTCTTTAATAATAGTTAATTAGTGCTCATATCTTTACTTCTTTATTATTACTAGAATTCATTCCTAATTAGCCAATCACTTTTCAGAATAACCTACCTAATTACCTAATCACTTTTCAGAATAAAATAACAATAACAATTTTTTTTGGTATGTTCTATTAGAAAATATAATTGTTTACTTAGTTAATATCACTTATTCACACCAGAAAGGTAATAAAATGTAATTAGTACTTAGTGTTTAAAAAACTCAATGCAATAAAATTAAATAAAAAAAGGATCACACATATCGATTTTTAAAAAAAATTCTGCAGAAGTAACCGTTGTATGTGATATGTCAAAAAATTACAAATAATTAGTAGTAACACTCCCTAGAAGGATATTACGGTTTGACTTGCAGGTCCGTAGAAAATCGGATTTTTCAAGAAAGCTCCATACAATTTTTTCTCGAAAACAATATAAATCATTCGCATAAATGCCCAATTACTTTTTTTTACATATGTAGGCTTAGTTACTGTAAACAAAAGCCATATCCAACAAAAACAGCGATATTTATGAATTAACATTCCTATGTCTATGAAAGCTGATTTTCGTCCCACTGTGCGCCGCACAGTGGGGATTTTACAGAGGTTTTGTTTCAAAAATGCCTAGAGAAGGCGGTTTTAAACCAAATGCAGTAATTCTTTTTTTAATATATACCTGATAAAATTTCGAAGACATTGTCGGAGTCCAAATTTGAAAAATCATAATATATAAATATATAGGGTGGTCCAAAAGTATGGAAACCCTGAATAACTCCTCAGGAATGCATTTTGGAGGAAAATGTTTTGTATAAAAGTTTTCTGATTTTTCCTCGACTAACTACGATGATGACTTTGAATTTGACCTTGACCGTGGCTTTGAAGGTCAAATCAAGGTCAACTTCATTTTTTCTAATGGTAACACCTATTTTTTATTCTGAATTCAGAAAGGGCAGAAAATTTTATACAAAAAATCACCTTAAATCTGACCTTGAATGCTTAATCAAGGTCATGTTTCGAACGGGAGACTCTCATTTTTTATTCCGGATCTGGGAATAAAAAAGGTCAGGATCAAGGTTTTTTTGACGTAAAATTTTCTGCCCTTTCCGAATCCGGAATAAAAAATAGGGGTTACTATTTGAAAAAATGAAGTTGACCTTGATTTGACCTTCAAAGCTACATTCAAGGTCAAATTCAAGGTCATCATCGGTTAGTCGAGGAAAAATCAGAACACTTTTATACAAAACATTTTCCTCTAAAATGCATTCCTGAGGAGTTATTCAAACACTGAATAACCATACTTTTGGACCACCCTGTATATTTATATATTATGATTTTTAAAATTTGGGCTCCGACAGTGTCTTCGAAATTTTATCAGGTATATATTACAAAAAAAACTACTGCATTTGGTTTAAAACCGCCTTCTCTAGGCATTTTTGAAACAAAACCTCTGTAAAATCCCCACTGTGCGCCGGGGTACACGCACGAAATCTGTCGTGTTCCGCGAGCGAGCGAACAATGGAGAAAGCGACATCTATGAACAAAACTATGTACACAATTAAGTCAGAAAGGAACTTGCTGAAAAAATAGTTTAGTTCAGGAGTTCTAGATGGCGTTGTAGCATAAAGATAGTTTAGTTCAGGAGTTCAAGATGGCGTTGTAGTATAAAGATAAAAGTTTCTAATTATAAGTTAATTTCCAGAGATAATATTATATTCGAGCACTACTTCATCAATGTTTTGTCATGACGTTGTCACGTTAAACTACCGTCCGTAAACCGACTTTACAGAAAACCATTTTTACGCAGAAACTACTCAACGGAATTCCATGAAAAGCACATAATGTAGGTAGAACATGATCTGGAATAAGATACTCGTAAGCTTACTTTCCCGGAAAATGCAAGCAAAGCCGTGGTCAAAACGCTAGAATTAACTTAATTCTAAACGGCACTAATGCTTTGTACGATTATTGGATTTATTGGATTACTTTGCGAACCGACTACTTATATCAGTTATTTTTTTCCACGAAGCAAGTTCTTTCGCGGTCTTCAGATTTGATATGAATGGAGGTTCTGTGACAACTTACAAAGAGACCTTTTTGTGTATTCCGTTTCTTGATAAGCATGTGGGCTCGTGGTTTCGTGGAATAGCAATCATAGGTGTATCTTCGTACTACCATTATCTACTTTGTTGATGTGATGAGAAGGTAAGGGAGGCCATAGTAAAGTAAATTGATTTACGTATTGTACACGTAATTTTTAATTAATTCTTTATCGTAATTCTATAATCAAGCACCAAACTGTATACATCAAACTCACAGCTGAACTTACGTGTGAAGTTTATGAATTTTTAAATTAATTATTATTCTGAATACATAACCACATTAAAACATTTAATATTATGCATATTAATGAAGGTGAATCTGATTTAACTTCCATTTGTAAGATTAAAGATTTATTTCGATGATATGTGAGTTTTGTAAAACTTTGATTTGAAAAGTTTACCTCTTAATACTTAATTACCAAGGAACTGTGTTGTTTTAATTTTCATTGTTTATCTTTTCTTTAATTGTGTAGGTATGTACGCTTACCGCATTCTCTCTCCTTCACACTGGGTTGGCTGGTAAAGAATGCTAATAGGCATGAAATTTGCCCTTTGTATCTCCTAGCGAATGGTGAATGCAATAAAGAATAAATAAATAAATACTTTTTACAACAATACAATTCGAGGATTTTGTCCAATCGCTCTACACTTGTACTTAACATACAAGCTATTTTCCACACGTTCAAGTGACAGACAAACTGACACGAGGACAAAACACTGTTTACATAACAATAGTTGAATTTCAATTGCTAATGAACTTATAAGAAACTGTACCTCGATCACGAGTTTTTAAAACATTCGTAGCGTCACCGTATCGAATTGACGATACGTAGTTTACGTAGACGTTAGTTGGCATCACGAGTTACTTGCGTTACGCTAGCGTCAACTCGCAAGTTCAACGCAAGTGACGTCATCCTATCGTAAATAAGAGAGGGGTCCAAGTGAATGAATGAACGAATGAATGGTGCGTTCAAAAGTTACATGTAAATTGAAAAAACAATAATTATGCAAAGAAATTTCATTAAAACTATGAAATCACACTTTTAACACAGTTAATACAGCTTGTATTAACTTTTCAATAAAAATAAACCTTACATTAAGAAACATTTAGGTACTTAATGATATATTTTACAAAAATAAAAATATTTTCGTGTCTCTTTGACCTTGGTATTCGAACGCGTACATTGTCAAGGTGAATCTCTACCGTTTAAGTACTCTGTGTCCCTACCTAGCCTGTGGTTTGGCGCCCTTAGCGGTATGCCGTACTGCGTTTGTTAATTGTTGTCAAACTAATATTTTGTGAATTTTATATAAACTAAAGTAAATAACAAAATTCACAATGTAATACTTAATAGTGATTGCGGCGTTTATGGAAAAGTACCCATATATTATTGAGGACCTATTTGTATATACATTTATACAATGACCCAATGACCTATAAGATATACAAAGTTTCTCGACTTCATCTCCATTACATCGCGAAGGTCTCCAATGTCGTGGAGTAGTTGGTGAAGAAGACGAAGTACCGGTTGTTACTCCACCATAAGTTGGATTCGCGTAATGCAGTGAACTTCAACCTATTATATAGTATTTATTTTGTGCTTTACAAAGGAGCTCTTGTCTACATTCCTGAAGTTATAGTGATATAATAATAATAATAACAGTGATAAAATGAGTGATTTAGTTATAAAAGACGTGTAATAGTAGTTTAAGTATGTTAGCCTGCATTTTGTAAGGTATTTATTTATGACCTCGTTGCCTGAAATAAAGATATAATTATTTATTATCTTCTTTTATTTGGCGCCTCAAGTATTATGTGTTATTTAATTACCTATATGGTGTATATTTTAGTCGTTTCTAGGTATTTTACTAATAAAAGAAAACTAATATTATGTTGTGATACTAATGAAGAATTATTAATTAGGAAATGCATTTTTATTTCGCATAAACCTATTTCTCACTTCACTTAAGTAGCAGGTATGCACACAAGCTTGACTTTGAGGATAATTCTTTGGTTTGATTTTAAAGACGATTAAGTTATTGCACTAGATTTTAAAACCTGCCTTGCTAAGAAGATATCAATTTTAAATACTATTTCATTGCACTTAGCAAATTAGTGATTATAATCTGCTTTGCAATTTATTTGGCTGGGATCAAATTAAATAAGACAATCATCATATGACAACATATTAATATATTATTATTATTTTAGTAATTGGATTAGTCACACAATGTTAAGCTTATTTTCATATAAACAAATATTTTTCCCTTAGAAACTACTCTATATTTCATTGCTCCGCTGCGTGATAGTAAAATAATAATAGGTAATAATAAAATGTGATACGTTCAATTATACGTTTTTCTTGCATTTTTACTTCAATATAGTTTTAAAAACAATTAAAACACTGAAATTCACTGCTTAAAAGTGATACGAAAGTTTTCTCACGCAACAATTCTCCGTGAAAAAACATTCGTAAGATGACGATAGCCAGCTAGCGTCCGTATGTCAAAAAAATATTCGTGCTGCCGTTTTCCACCGTTTTCCATACAAAATTCTCACGTAGCGTTACGCAGTTTACGCAGCGTTACGCGGCGATACGCAAGTTGTGACGCAAATATTCGTGATGCCGATTTTAGTACCATTTACGCACGATAGGGGCGCTTTTGCAAAATGTCATACAAATTGCTTACGTCAACGATACGAATACTTTTTCGCAAATATTCGTGATCGACCTACTGGTCACTTTTGGCTTTAAACTTTTTAACGCGTTTAACTTGTGTACGGTACGTGTTTGTTATTGTACCTTTTTTTGTTGGAAAGTGTTACCTTACAGAACCCTACAGTTAGTGGGTCTGTATGTAATATCCTACTAATATTATAAATGTGAGGGTTTGTTTAGGATGTTTGTCTTTCGCCCCAACTCAGAGTCACTGACGGTTACTTAAATCGCTCCTTAGTACGGAATTTGTATGGTGATTCTTTACTAAGGAGCGATTAAAGTAACCGTTAGTGATTCTATGCTAGAGCGTTTCACGCATAAACTAAAGTAATTTTGAACACAGGTAAACCATGATCTGGTATAGGATAAAAAAGCAACAACCCATAATTGTCCCACTGCTGGGCTCGGGTTCTCCTCTCACAATGTGAGAGGAACAGGCCATAGTCTACCACGCTGGCCAAGTGCGGATTGGTAGACTTCACACACCTTTGAGAACATTATGGAGAACTCTCCGGTGTGCAGGTTTCCTCACGATGTTTTCCTTCACCGAAGCAAGTGATAATTAACTTGTAATACGCACATAATGTTTGAAAATTAGAGGTGCGTGCCAGGATTTGAACCCGGGCCCCCGCGTTCGGGAGACCAACGTTCTAACCACTAGGCTATACTGCTGCTGGTATAGGATAAAAGGTACTTATTATTCCGGAAACTGCGGGCATAGCCACGGCCAGAGCTAGTAAAACGTATGTGTGATTGATGGCCTAGTATGCTTGAGGGTTCGAATAAGTAATAGAGTATTACAAATGAAATATCGCTTGTTTACAAATAAATATCGGAGAAGCAAAACATCGCGAGAAAACTTGCGAGTCCGAGTGATCTCCATGATGAAATCTATTGGAATCTGACTTGAGCCCGGCAGTGGGTCACTTAAAAGAGTTAAAAGTATGTTGTGTGAATGATGCTAGAACAGGTGGAAAAATCAATGGTTGATTAGCAGCAATGCAGGCGTGGTGAACGAGATAGTATAAAACTTTGTCTGTTTTTGTATGAACGCGACTAAAAATATATTGTACGACTAAAAATTTACTTTACAAAACCCACTGTAGAGCACTTCTCTTCCTATCACTGAAGAAGCTTGTTCAGAGGAAGAAAATGGAGAGAAGATAGGAGAGGGAAGGCAGTTTCACCACATTTGTATTGGCATTTTTTAATGCGTCGATGTTGTAGGGTGATGACAACTTACCATCAGACCAATACGCCCATTTGTATGTGAATACAATAAAAGCGTGCGGTTCTAGCTTTTGACTAGCGTTGAATGGGCTCACGCAACGAAGATCCGAAAGAACGAAACATTGCATGATGTAAACACGGCTTGTAAACAGACAAAAGATAATATTTCCTCACGAACTTCTCACATGCACTCGAGGCTTCTGTCTTGAATCATAGTTGTGCTAATAATGGTTACGCAACCACACACATACTAACTTAGTACTCTGTGGCAATACTAGCCAACAGGCGCCAATTACTTGGACCAACGTATTGCCCGTATTGCGTATGGACTTGATTGATCAGTATACAAGTGCTTTGTTTATGTTGTTTTACACTTGAAATGAGAGTATAATGTGTTTACAACGTAACGTTATTGGTTTACAATTATGTATTGGACACAATTACGGAATCCATAAAGTTGGAATATGATGGTCAAATGTTATATTAACTTTTGTATGTACATGTTGAGTTATGTACTTATAGCCAGATTAGTTTTTACTGAAATAAAATAGTCCATGAAAAAAATCTTACATAATTGTACGCGTGTATTTTAATTAATTTTAACTCTTAATTTTTTATGGAAAATATTGGTAAATACAGTATCATACCTATCCTATACCGTATTTTTGAACAAATAATTTTCTGTTATTCGTGTCTTCCATCGTCTCATTCATTCATTCTAGAATTTAGACTTTTCGAACAACGAATTTAAATAGGTTCAATTTAATGTAGCCACACTTGCGTCATTTATTACCTTTACATATATTAAAAACTTCCAACTGTTTTCATTCAAAAGAGAATAGAACTTACTGCCGTGTAATATGATCCAAAATAGCTCAGGAAAGTTGTTAATATAAAGCAATATTAATAAATCAGTACAATAGGATGATTTAATGCGTAGATCGGGCCGGTTCGACCGCACCAATGAGAATTTATGTAATAAATAAACTAGGATTTATGTCTTGTTTATTGATGGGTTAAATAACTTTATAAACTTAGGGCCAATTTTTCTAATCATCGGTTAAGTGACCGAATAGAAGACATTAATTTTCACCAATTTAACATTTAATATGTGCCCATTGTTATTCAAAATGTTTATTTAACACGATTAATTTAACTTAAATTTAATGCAATGACAATTACAGCAAAATTTTAATAGAAATATAAATTGTGACGTTTTTTTAGTGCCCTTGTTAAAATAGTTAAACATGTACCTACCTATCTAACTATCAGTATCTTACTAAGCATTTAATCAACCTAGAATCTAAAATATATTTTTCACAACCTAAAACAATAAATTTATTGCGCACCAAATTTCCAATAAAACAAAACGACACTAATTATTTATTGTTCATACAAAAATGATCGTATCGGCAATGCTTACATTTTTTTAACGATTTCTGCTAGACACAAGAGTAGGAAATATTGGCATAAGAAAACAACGTTGATAGATATCTATAGATATGTCTACCTATATACCTAGGTTAGATAATCTTCGTAAATCATCAGAGAACATAATTAATAACGAAGGCTTTGGTGTTTATTATGAAAATTTTGCGTAATTCTATCCAAAATTGCGCAAAGAAAACTATGGCGGCATCTGTAACGAAAATTTTAAGAACTAGTTTTAAAAATCCTCTCTATCGCCTGTCCGGGTCACTAACTTTATAACCTACAATATCTAAAAAGGCGAAATTTCAAAAGGATTTTAACGACTTCGACCATAATGATATTAATGCATCTGTAAACTGTCACAGATTAACTGTTACATAACGGAAATTCAATTCACAACTTCCTGCTGTTACCGCCTTATAAGTTTATCTTGTGCGTGGAACGAATTTTAAATTTCCAACTGTTTACAGTGATGATCCGCGAAGCTGATTGGTCGACGCGAGCCGGAATGACGTGATCGGCCCACCGATTGGTGGCGAGGCGCGTGCGGTGCGCTCTGATTGGTGGAAAATGTCCGGCTTGCAGACTCGGAGTGACGACCAGATTAATGGAGTCGACGTGAGGGAACAAGGAAGTGCTTTGAGGTTAGTTTACGTAAGCTTTGACCTTGACTCGTGTCATGATAAAATATTTTAGGGACAGATGTTAACACAGGTACGGCTATGTGCAGCGATTACTGCTTCAAGCAGTGCTGCTCCATTAATGCAGATGGGGGATCTCCAAGAGATAGGTACTGCTACTACTACTCGGACACTTTTGGCAATTTACTAACTTACAAAAATCCCCCCCCCCCCCCCCCAGTAGGTAATCAGGAAAAATAATCCTAAGGAGTTTTTAATCGTTCTGGGGGACTTTATGCTTTATCACAATAGGTATGGAGGATGGAGATTATGGAGGACTTTATTATGAAAATATCAGAGCCTTACATTCGTTTTCCCGCAAAAGAAAGCAGCTGCATTCGCAATAAACTATTGTTTTCCTGTATGAACCGACTGTACGAACGGTATTAAAATGATTCTTAAATACCATGTGATATTTGTTGACATTGTTAGTCTTATAATCTAATTAAAATAATATTATGATACTATTGCGCTAATGTCGGCCTTGCAGTGCAGCTGTTTAAACATGCGAAACCTGAAAAATCACCTAGCAAGCCATTGTCTCTCCAAGTAGCTGGCTAACTATGCCCGGTATTTCGGACGGCTGAATGGGTAACGAGGAAATCCGTTATCGAACAAAGGTTACCTACATAGCTCGCAAAGTCTCAGTTGGATGGACATAGCATCTGCGGGTTATATTTTGTCGAATACAGTGTAGTTTGATAGGTCGGATGTAACTACTAGTGTTATCGATTACATATTGTCATTCGAAGAAATGAGTCCTCGGTTAAAACACTGTACCATCCTAAACTTGAAATAGAATTTCAGTAAAGCTAGCCTAACTTACATTAAATTATAAGTGTCGCCCATTTACAAAAATAAGTAAAATATTTACTATGTACTCTCCTTTGCTTTCTTAATGCATAAAAAGCCGATGATAGATGATGGAGTACGCTCTATCTATGCTATATTCTTCATGAGAGATCCTCACTCTGCAATGGAACGCCAATCCAATAAGGCAAGGGAGCAAGTTTAAACAACTGATAGGTGGTAGAACTATTGGATTAATTGTCTAATGATGGCCACACTATCACCTATTTTGTATTCTTTTAAGCAACCTTTATTTATGGACGTTGGAAAGGGTCTTGTAAAATAGGAAACCACTTATTTTGAATTACTTAAAAAAAGTTCTATTTCACAATAGTGTTGGCCACTGATTTGTCTAACTAAAATCCGCATTGGATTATTACCCTGTAAGTAGTGCAAGTCAAGGAGGCTTACAGTTATACGGAGACTGATATCCAATTTCCTCCGATTCGACAGGGAAAGCTAAATCAATGGCAAGGTGCTTTTATTGCATACTTTGGAGATAGGTGAAAATATATGGAACATCTTTTTATTTTCTTTGGAAACATTACGAATGCGAACTTCACGGAAAACCACTTATTTCGATAATGTGATTAGATATAAAACCATAAGTGGAAAAAGTTATTGTAATCTCTAATGGGTAATAAATAAAGTTGTTATTTGTACGTGTTTATATGTATTTAAGTCTATACATCCGGTTGTGGTCAACAGAGCGAGAAATTACTCGTAACTGGAAGTAATGATGGTATCTGCACGCAAATTGGTCTCTTTGAGCAATCGCCGTAGATTTTAATGTTTGTAGCTTAGTATATTTATGGTGTGATGTGGTTATCACCACCTAAAGTCTTCTAGTTTGAATGATTGTGTCATACTCTTTTGGGCCTGGGTTCGAATCATTACCTTTGGAATTCTTATAGGATCACTCGAATTTTTGTCTGATGACTATAGCTCAGTTTTAGCGAGTCTTGCCCGGGAAGCAGAGTCCTGGGATCGATTTTCAGACTGGACAGGCTAATAAATGTCTATTTGAGAAGAAAGACTTAAAAGTCTTGGGTGTTTATGTGAGTGTTTGTGATTGAGAGTTTATTTGAATAAAGCAACTCCAGTCAAGTCGAAAGTAGTACTTGCTTGACTTCAAATTCAAACTGTCGAACTTTATTGCATTAAGCACTCTAACTAAGTTTGTGTTTTTGTAAAGATTACGCAAGCCTCTAACATTGTTTAATTATTCTAATGAAAAAACAACATGCGTATACAACATATATGTATTTGAACGTGCGAAAACGCAGAAATTGTAACACGTTTATAAATATTTTATATTGATTAAGGCTGTGTGGTAATCAATTTATTCGTACCTGATTTCTTCATGTATCGTTATTTGAAAACCCTAGATCAGCATTCAATAATAAACTTGTGTGATTATTATAATTAACACTAGCTGACCCGGCGAACTTCGTATCACTTAACAATCATATTAAAAAATAAGGGTTGATCGTAGAAGGGTGAAAATTGACGATTGTATGTATTTTTGTATGTTGTATCATAAAAAAATAGAAATTAAAAATTTTGTCTAAAAAATAAAAATGAAAATTTAGGGGTGGACTACCCCTAACATTTAGGGGGATGAAAAATAGATGTTGGCCGATTCTCATAGATACCGGATAAGCACAAAAAATTTCATCAAAATCGGTCAAGCCGTTTCGGAGGAGTATGGCAACGAAAACTGTGACACGAGAATTTTATATATTAGACTAGCTGACCCGGCAAACGTTGTTTTGCCATATAAATAAATAAAATGAAAAATTTAGGGGTGGACTACCCCTAACATTTAGGGGGATGAAAAATAGATGTTGGCCGATTCTCATAGATACCGGATAAGCACAAAAAATTTCATCAAAATCGGTCAAGCCGTTTCGGAGGAGTATGGCAACGAAAACTGTGACACGAGAATTTTATATATTAGATAAAGAAAAATCTTCCAATCCTTTTTAGGCCGAGAATGTTTAAGTGACGCCTTAGGTGTGATTGTTATCCATGGACGACTTTTCAATTGCAGACAGATAAATAAACTCCTAATGTAGTGCAGTTTTTTCCATGACTACCATTATAATTTCCTTCAATCTAATCTCTTCCATTTCCTGCCTCGTAAAAACGCCTGTAATACACGTTATTCAAAACGAACCAGCTTCGCTGATGATCTCGCAATTATCGTTATAATTGCATCTTGATGACTGACGATTTAGTTAATTGCACATGAACATTGAAGCCTGGGGTGGCTTCCTCGTCTCTGTTACAGGTGTATGGAAAAGTGTTCCTTAACTAGTATAAATTAAAAAAAAACACACCTGCTATCAAAAAAGCTATCATAATATACCTTTTTGAAATCATTATGGTGAGCTCTTTAATTTGATACCCATTGCGTTACGTATTCGATTTTTTTACGTACTCAAATTTAGATATTTTTAAGAAAAACTTCGCCCTTTTCTCTATACTCTAGTCAGCCTTTAGACTTTAGTTCTTTCAAACCTAACCTTTTTCACCTTCACTGATTAGTATTTCACCTTCCGGTCCTGAGGTGGCTGTGATACTTCAGTATACCTTTGCTTTCAATGCAAGTGCTTTTTTCAAGGCATGGTAATATTGTTGCTATTGTGATACAAATATATTATTGAAATGCTTTATCTCTTTTAAATTAAAATCGGCTGTGTGGGTCCAGAGAAACTCTATTCTTTCAATTACGACATTTCTTCTTGTTCTTCTTCTTAATCGTTTCGCTCTTGGCAGAGCGGTCGTGGTCGTCATGAAGTCGCATTTGTGGCAGATGTAATTCTCTTCACAATCTCTCGCCATTTTGCTCTGTTGGTCGTCATTTTGGTGCACTCATGTAATGGACCGCCCAAAGCAGATTTGATTTGGTCGGTCCATCGCATGGGCGATCTACCGCGTCGCCTGGTACCCTCTACTTTTCCCTGCACCACCAGACGCTCTATGAAGTCATTGCCTCTCCAAGAGACGTGGCCGAAGAACTTAAGTACGACATTTAGCCATTAGTAAAATCGTTACCCTGATTAATTAAATTTGTTCAACAAAGTTCGACAAAATGTCGTTCGACAAAGTCTCAAAACAAAGTTTGTCCTATTATCACCCAAAGATTAATATGAAAATTAATTTGGATATTTTTATACAATAATTTTATTGTTAGTAACGCTATGGATCTTGATGAAGCGTTAATTATTTGGTTATTGCAATTAATTGCGTTAACCGATAAAGCCTTGAATTGTTTCCTCGTCTTAAACACAGTCGAAGAGAAAAGTGTTTTATTATTTATCTTTGTAGACAGTGCGCTCCAATTTTTAAATGAGATTAAGATAAAATTTGTAAAAGTCTGATACAAAAAAGGAAAAGAAAAATTAAACTACAAAGTACGAGTAATACCTGTGGGTAACAAAATCTAATTTTTGGCTTGAATTCTGATATACTCGTGTTTATCAAACGATGTTTAATATGCCTGTTGACGTTTCTTGTTTCATGTTCATGTAATAAAAGACATTCATCATCGGAGAGCATTCTCGAGTGAATATTTCCAATACTTATATATATAAGTTCCGTTTATCCATATGACCATTGCCAGAAAAACTAAATCATTTTTAAAAAGGGTAATCAGAGAGGATGAGATGTAAATATTAGTCTCTGCATACGGTGTATTTTTTAAAGCGCGTCCGACGCGCGGAATCCGCGCGTATACGGGCTGCAAATTAACGCGATCGAACGAGGAAACGCCTCGTCATTTACAGCACGGAAAACGCGCGGATTCTGCACGTCGCGTCGGACTTGCTTCAAAATTACGCCGTGTGCAAAGGCTCTTACACTTTGTAATATTATACTCTAAGCTCTTACACGTGCTGTAAAGTAAACATTGTCTGTGCTATGTCTCTCTTCGTCGGTCGTTTATATCATGCATCCACTTGTCTTGTGTCTTGTCTGTGTCACTAGCGGTAACTGACTCTGTTTGAACTTCATAATAATATGTTAATTTAAACAGTTTTTTTTAAGTAAACGCACTTTTTTATGCACTTAGAACTTTCGATTTAGGAAACGGTTAATTAGAAAAAAACATTTTACAAGGTGGCGGTTGTCATCGTTCTTATGCCTAAAATTTATTGTTATTGTAGTTAAAAAATCAAGTATAAGTCATATGTATATAATCATACGTATTTGTGTACAAAGTCAAAAGTATTTTGTGTGCTTTGTTTTGTTTTGTATTATAATTATCGTTTGAATTTATGTATCACTATATTTCACATCCGTACTTGATTGTACACGACCTTACTTTTGCTATAAAAGCAAAAATGGCAATGTTGTTAAGTCGCAGTTGCAAACAAGTCACTGTATTGTCGTCATTGCATTACTCTTCGTCAAGTTGTCTTATGCTGGGTCTTGCTCTCTCTTATGAAGTATGACCGAGACCGTGCGTTCTACTTTTGATGATGACGTAAGTTCATTGTTTTGTAAAATTATTAAAAAGGTAAAACAGCTTTCAAAGTGTGCATCGAACGCAATGTAACTAGTATTTTAATGATGCCGGCTTATCGAAAACGGCATGAAATTGAAGCAACGCGTTAAGCAATACCGGGCTTCGCCGCGTCTGTCATTGGATTATTGACCATTGTTAAGGTGTCTGTCCAATGATGTGAAATCGAAAGTGGTTTTCCGAGCCATATTTTTTCGGTTATAGAATAAACCGATCAAATTCGACCTAGTCTCGTAAGAAAAGGTTCCGCTTTAAAAATCTATACTAATATGTATTATAAAGATGAAGAGTTTGTTTAGTTGAACGCGCTAATCTCAGGAACTACTGCTTCGAATTGAAAAAATCTTTTTGTGGTATAAATGGACTATCCATTTATCGAGAAAGGCTATAGACACTAACATCACTAACACACACTAACATCATATATTTTAGTAGTTAGTTTTTTCCACAAATTAACGCGGGTGAAACCGCGAGGCACAGCTAGTATAATAATATGATAAAACTGAAGAGTTCGTTTGTTTAATCGCGCTTATCTCTAAAACTGCCAGTTGATTTGAAATTTGTTTTTGTGTAAGATCGGCACATTTATGAGGAAGGTTACAGGCTATATTAAAATAAATTGAGAAAAATACAACATACAGGCTATATTAAAAGAAGAAGCGGTCATGATATTTTTCCTACTGTCTAACTCTCTCTATTTAACTATTGACCGAGCGCATCGTCTTTTGTAGGTCACGATAGAAACAGCAGCTTTGTTGAACCTTTATTGTTAATATCCTTCACTTCATCTACAATTCTACATCGATATAACAATTGTGTAAACATTATAATTATTCTCACTTTCGATGCTGCAAGTTTCACTATCCAATCAGGTCACTACCCGAAGATAAAGCTATTATGTCAATCCGAGATAGCGTTTAAAAATAATTCGTTTCTTAATTAGTTTTGTATTTAAGGTTGTCTTTTTTGTGTTAATAGCACAAACGATCAGATGAAGAATCCGAAGTTTATTATTACGAGTATTATAGCAAAATATGTAACATAACTAAACTTCGGTTACAATAAAGACTAGGATGACGAATTTTTAATGTAACTAGCCGACATAATAGCTTACATTTTATATGTAATATTTTGGGACAGTTATTTCATTGTTTCTTTCTCTTTTCTATTGGTCTACAGCGCATCAGTTATACGAAGGGAGCCCTAGCAATCTCTGCTTGGGTAAGTAACGCTTTCCCAACATCGTATTAGTAAGTACAATGGTGGTATAGTTAATGAATTTATATAACTAGATGTGGTACAACCACGGAATACACAGACAAGAGGGGTACAACAAATGGTAAATGGTAAAGAAGAAAAACCCGATTGCCGTCCAACACTTGCATCACTCAACGTGGCCACTTAGCTAATCTTACGCATAAAAATAATAATAACGCCTTTAGTATCATGGATGTCAATAATATTCTGAGGTAATTGATCATTAACCATCGCGTGGGTCTGATAATTTGCCGGCTATTTATATAACAGTTAGTTAACTGTAATTACAAAATTGGTAAAGTTTAAATTCAAACAGACAGGTTGTTCTAGATCAACAGCCACCGAAGTAGGTGAAGGGAAGAGTTTGTTTGACTAAACTACACTATCACATGTTAAATTTAACGAAGGTCAAACCACATTCACGGTATAGATAACATAGTGACCTTTTAAATTGCTATTTCTTGTTAGATGGCTTATCAATCACTTAGTAAATGATGCAATGGTCATTACCGAAAGTTTAGAGATGAGGTTATGACCTTATTTAATAGTTTAATTAGGAGTGAATTTCTGATTCACGTTTTGAATGTTATTAGTTACGTATTAATAATTTTGAACATTTCGCAGTTCGCACATTAAATTAGAAAGTGGAACACTTGTTGGATGTAGGTGTCTTTTTGATAATCTGTCATATTTTATTTTAGCAAAATCTAGTAGGATGTAAAACTTTCTCGGGCCTCAAAATCTTGATAATATGTGATACGATTATTTGATATTTCTATATTGCTAAGATTTTTTAATATTAAACACCTAACTTTGTTAGGTACCCCCGTTTGCCTTGCTTCAAGTAGCAAATAGATAGTGTACAGCAGTCGGCGTACAAAACAAAATATTTTTATAGAATTAAATATTATGTATATATTATTTATAGAATAACTTTATGTTTATAGAAACGCCACCAATAATACTATTTTTTATTGAAACCAGGCTCTGTGCCAAAACGAAATCTTAGTAAGCTTATGCTAGGGATTCTATGGTATTAGTTATTAGACTAGTCTGAAAAACATTGACCTATCCCAAGCATCACTTGAATGGTTTTAAGTTTTAACTAAGCGTCTTGCCATCCGCTTAAATTCCTTAAGTAGGTGCTACCTACCAGTGCATACATGCGTTTCGACATTATATACGGCTTCTAACATTGACTTGTCTGTATTGGATTACAGATTCTAAGGTACAGGTATGGTCGCGTGTAGGGTCACCGAGCATTACAGTTTTCTAGGACGTCGCCAAGATTTTTTTCCTAGACAAGGTCTTTTGTCATTTCCGTTACAGATTTTGTGTAGCAGTGAGTAAGTCAATAGTTGTCTGAAGCGCTCATACCCATAGTAACTTGTGTCGATCCAGAGTGATCGACCGAGTTAAGCAACAGCGGGCGTGCACGGTGGTTGGATTGATGTCCGTTTGTAGCAAAAACATCTTGAGCGCTTCTATGCTTCGGAGGGCACGTAAAGCCGTCGGTCCCGGTTGTACGTTGTGCCGAAAGATAACAATTGTTAAAGCCATGTCGGAGGCCTTCAGGCGGTGTGAAAACTTCTGACACTCGGGTTGGCCCATTAACCCCTCCATAAATCCGCATTACAGCAGCGTGGTGGAATATGCTCTATACCTTCTCAATAGGAGAGACCCTTCCTTTCTTTCATTCATTCATTCTTTCTTTCTTGGCTGGCAACTTGGTTGCTGATGTCCCTACGCGACGATAGCCACTTACTAACAGGTGTTAACTTAAGCTCAGTTCGTTTGTCGGATAGTCCATAAAATATGGTCACCCTAGTTGCGTGAGATCACACGTGACCAAGTAGCCGTGTACAAATCGCGTGCTGTATCGAGAATCATGTGTTAGTTAGGTAATGTGTAATCTGATGTCCACCAGATAAATCACGATTATTTTAAACTGTTGATATGCGAATTTTTTGGGTGTGTTATAGTTAGTATAATAATATTATATGTAAAACAATATGACTTGAGATAACGTTCACATGATATAATTTTCATATGCTATGAAAACAAATAACCTAATTTCATCTGATCTATAGTTTATTTCATATATTATGTAGTGTTATATTTCATTCATTTGCTCTAATAACATTTAGTATAACGTCTAGTTCTATATAATTTATATATTAGGTCAAATGATCGTTAGTACTAGCGATGGGAAATATCGCTACTTTTATTTCGCGATCGCGTCGCGAAATTCTTTTTTTTTTTGTCACTGCTATATCACCTGTGATAAATCGCGCAACCGCGTTATAGTTATAGTGACTTATCGCATGTTGATTCATTATTCACAGTGCTGCCAACTCGGTATTAGGTTTTTTAATTAATAGAGGTGAGCGCGAAAAAAAAAGGTCTTAATGGTCTTAAGACGCTCTACAAGTATGATAGTGATCATCTTTTCGATATCTTTCACTACCTAAATTGATTTTTTCGATCGATTGCATCAAAAAGTCCGTGGAAAAGTATTCTATGCCATGACGTGTACTAGCTACAAGTATAGTAATCTGTGCTATTTACTATGGTAATTTAAAAAAGTACTATTTCGCGACGGATGTATCATTGATTTCTTTTGTTTTATGAATTTATTGTTTAATAAAAGACCATTGTAGCGTCGTTTATTGTAAGTAAAGCGTATATGTGAACTCATATGTGTCGTATTAATTATTTTTTAAGTGTTATTAGTGCGTGATATACTGTTTCTGGATGGCCAATGAATTATATTTGAGTTTTTCGAAGCTCTTCTGATAACAATGAAGTATGCAGTGCACGTAAGCATCGTCAGATGCAACTAAGTCAGGAAAATGACCCCTTCAGCTTAGATGAGGAGAATTTCATCAAATACTATTGACTAAAGACCTGCGATGGTCCATGGACGATTCCATGGATATATTACTCTAGAGTAACATATCAATGTTAGAGTAATATATCCATGGTATCGTCGGAAATAGACATTAAAACTGTAAAGAAGCTTTCAAAAAGCTGTAGAAAACTGTAAAATTCTACTTAAATTACTGTAAATCTACAGCTTTTCTTAAAAACTACATAAAATAGTAAGAAAATTATACTTGTATTCGTAAATCAAAGGAGATGTTCAAAAATGTATGGGGGCTGGTCCTAAATTTGTACAAAAACAAAACTTGGATGTGGAGAAAGTGAAAATTATTCCGATTGTGACAAGCTTATGAAAATAAAAAAAAGCATCCTCCCTCCTTTTTTATTTATGTTTGAATTTCCGTAGATAGATAAAAAGCTAGCCACACTGGGCACTTTTAAGTTCTGGCAACTCTAACCTGACACTGACAGTGACATTGAGTGATGATTTAACGTTGACATTTTGTTTTGATCATGGATGTATTACTCTAAATGGATGAGTAACTTTGTAGAGGTACCTGAAGATCAATTTATTTGAATTTCTTCAAAATTACCGAATTTAATTTATTGCATTAAGAGTAAATTGAAAATAAAGGTACACAATTACGGTACAACTATATTATAATAATATTTGTTATTAATCTTAGATGTTTTTTATATCATTATAAAAAATCACAATCGAATGATATATCCTGGGACTATAGATAACATGGACACAATACAAAATTGGTACTTCTGATATGATGTCATCAATCTTCAGGTACCTCTGCAAAGTTACTTATCCAGTTAGAGTAATATATTCATGGTTCAGTCCAATGTTGACATTTGACAATTGAATTTGATTAATTGAAATTTGACACTCTACACTAACAGTTACTAATATCAAACTAGGATCTATGTCGTTTCGTTTCATGACTTTCATGATTTTGGTTTACAATTAATGTTATTATTTAATACATTTACAACACCGATTTACAACGTTAAATATAATAGTTATGTATTGAAAACATAATAATATTATAATAGGTGGGCCTCAGATATGTACATAATTCGTGAAAAGGACATATGTACCTGTTAGAAAAAATCCTTTGCGTTTCTTTCCACCTTCAAATTATGATGAATATATTTCATCAATTTTCCAAAATGGAGGATCAATAAAATATACGTCTTTAAATTTTAAGTAGATTAGAAAATATTATGCTTTCAAATGAAATATAAATTATGGCTGTACAAATTTCTTCGGAATAAAGGACCACTTTTGAACATCTCCTTTACACAATTTCTACCAAAACTGCCTCGTTTTCAATTTGCACATACTCTTGATTTTCAGTTTTATGTTTATTTTTAAAATCGTACATATATTTTTTTAATCTCTTTAAAGGTCATCGGTAGCATATTTGAACTCATAATAATTTTTAATTTCTGACCTTGTTTGTAAAGTGTATTTTGGTCAGAGACATCTTTTTTTGGTAGACGGTTTATTCCTAAGTTTGGTATCTATTACGCAGCGAATAAAATAGATGGCGCTAGTAATATAAAGATTAAGAAAAAACTGTAGATTAATAATTGGAGGTTTAAATTAAAAAGTAACTAAATTGTCTGTTTACACGTATTAATTTACTTAAAATTTAGTTATCTACTTTACTACTAATACGTGTAAATCGGACTTAAGTAAAAATTACATTACGAGTGAAGTAAAATCTCACCGTATTACGACTATCACGAATCACGACTTGACTTTAGCATTAAAAACAATTTCAAGTATCTACATAGTTCTATAATAACCTTACTGTGTTTAAAATAAGACTTATTTTCATTTGAAGTTTTTGTAACGTAGCAAGTTAAAAAAATCAGACAAACTAAAGTCTAATGCCGTTGAAAATAAGATGCAATTTCACTTAAACAAATTCTTTCTTCAAGCTGATGGCACTGTGTCGCTCAAATCACAAATATTGCTTTCTCTCTTTCGCACGATGGAATTCTGTGATAGGTATATAATGTAGTTTGGCCGGTGACTCGCGACTACTCGCGAGTCGCGTGTATGGAGCCGTGAAATTTTATCGAGCTCGCGATATGTAGCAGGGCGTTCCATTCCATGTCGCTCGCGCGACACGCGAAACTTTTATCGCGAGCGATAAAACCAGCGATACGCGAAATGTGCCATGCCTAGTTAGTACTTAAGTTATTCTATGAACTGTTTTAATTTTTTACAGTTTGTATAACCTACGGGAAAGCTCTTACGGTAACGAAAAGTGTCGAAGTTTAATTTGCAGTGGAAACGGGCGCACTTGATTATTTACATTTGATTTTACTTGATTATTACATAAGGCTTCGAGGCTACGCCGACCGAGAAGAACACTGGATAGGAAACCTCCAGCAAAACCCAACCTTAGGGGTCCCAAAGTACCGACACTGTAGGGGTCACGGTTGGATGCCAAAATGTACTGCGTTCCCGACAAATTGTGGCAGGCATTTTGATTTTAGTCGATAGGGATTCGGCAAAACCTATTCAACGCCTTCGCTGTAATAGCAATTAGGATTTCCTCACGTTAAAAGACATCACTAATTTAATTCACAATAGGTCAAAGGCAACGTTTAATCCACTTTCGTTCCCGACTCAACTCTAAACTCATGTTTAAAGTTTCTGAAAAAAACATGTTTCATGATTTCCCATACATACGTATCCTGACAAAAAATACATACAGTTGGATGCCAAAATGTACTGCGTTCCCGACAAATTGTGGCAGGCATTTTGTTTTTAGTCGATAGGGATTCGGCAAAATCTATTAAACCTTCGCTGTAATAGCAATTAGGATTTCCTCACGTTAAAAGACATCACTAATTTAATTCACAATAGGTCAAAGGCAACGTTTAATCCACTTTCGTTCCCGACTCGACTCTAAACTCATGTTTAAAGTTTCTGAAAAAAACATGTTTCATGACTTCCCATACATACGTATCCTGACAAAAAATACATACAGTTGGATGCCAAAATGTACTGCGTTCCCGACAAATTGTGGCAGGCATTTTGTTTTTAGTCGATAGGGATTCGGCAAAATCTATTAAACCTTCGCTGTAATAGCAATTAGGATTTCCTCACGTTAAAAGACATGACTAATTTAATTCACAATAGGTCAAAGGCAACGTTTACCACTTTCGTTCCCGACTCGACTCTAAACTCATGTTTAAAGTTTCTGAAAAAAACATGTTTCATGACTTCCTATACATACACGTATCCTGACAAAAAATACATACGGTTGGATGCCAAAATGTACTGCGTTCCCGACAAATTGTGGCAGGCATTTTGATTTTAGTCGATAGGGATTCGGCAAAACCTATTCAACGCCTTCGCTGTAATAGCAATTAGGATTTCCTCACGTTAAAAGACATCACTAATTTAATTCACAATAGGTCAAAGGCAACGTTTAATCCACTTTCGTTCCCGACTCGACTCTAAACTCATGTTTAAAGTTTCTGAGAAAAACATGTTTCATGACTTCCCAGACATACATACGTACCCTGACAAAAAATACATAGGCTCATATACACAGATGCTGGCTCTAAATTCGCGGATATGCACAAAATAAGTGCTTACATTCGTATTTTCGCGTTCATCTTTTGTAGTATTTCTTGCACTTTGTCGATGCTCTTGCAGGAATGGACTGCACGACCTAAGCATCAAATTGTGTAAAACTGTAAACATACTTTTTGCCCGGTCTTGAGAGCAGAGCACGTAAAATATTTTACCTCGATCGTTATACGGGCTCAATGTCACATAACACACGTCGATTACAAATTGGTAATGCATTCATGTGGGAGTTTAACCATATACAAAATGCCACGACAATCTATTTATAACGTATCTTCGAATCCGTGTCAATCGGATTGTCGATTTAAAGCTGAAGCAGAAAAGTAATAAATATTAAATTAAAATTAAAAATTCTTCTGATAGTTTTTTTACACTGAACATAGCTAAAACACTCTTGATTAAGTCACCATTCATACCAAAAAAAATAGATCAAAATCGGTTCATCCGTTTGGGAGCTACGATGCCACAGATAGACGTACAGAACCACAGATACACAGACGTCAAACTTATAACACCCCTCTTTTTTCGTCGGGAGTTAAAAAGTACCTATTAGGTATATTAAAATTTTGGTCCCAACAAGTGTGGTCATAGAGGTCGTAAGGTCCAATTCTACTACAGACACAACACAACGTCTACTGTTCATATTAAGTCTAGGTATTTGGTTAATTGGCTATTCCTGGCCAGTACGCCACATTCAGACATATTTGCATACAAACATTTTCAGAATAGCATTACAGTAGTAGTAAATAAGCCAAAGGGGCTTCCTTGCTACTTGGTTCCGGTCGCGTTCTTCTTCTTTTTCTTCTCAGAGTCCCTGCAGCCTCTACTGTGAGGTGACTTAAAATACGTCAACGCTTTCCAATAGGCCAAGACTTACCCTAACAGGGTTCTTTACTAGGCTAACCAAATAGGAAGCCAATGTTTAATAATTAATTTTGACACAATGATGTTTGATGAATCACACTCATAAATTTTTGTACATGAACAAAAATTTTAAATACCTGTCTGTACTTAAGCTGCTTCAGTTTTACCTTCGCAGATGTTCCTGAGGTATTCAACATACGATTTACAACATTAATTTCCTGCTTCCATATAAAAAAGTTAGGAGCAACACATGTAACGCGCAACTAGAGGCGTATAATTATGTCTAGCTTCAGTGGTTCTATGAATCAGTCATTCGGGACATTACCCCTATGTTTATGTATATAATAATAGATTATTAGTTTATGTTTATGTATAGCGCAGATAACCGCATAAGCGATTGTGGTCACGTTCACTCGGAGGTGTGAAGTGTTCATTAAAGCTTTGCGGTGTTTTCTCATTATCGGTTTGATATGTAGATATGGTGTAGATTGCGTTGATTTTGTTGCTTTATGTTGATGATTGGTTAACAAGTTCATGGAACATTTGATGGTAATCATCATCTTCAATAAACATCATCGCCATTAACATTACAACACGGGTATTATCGACGAATTGGAAAAACATCTTATGATGACCATCACCCTCAGTCATGAGGATACCAAGAAGAAGATTACCGACGCATTGCGTAGTACGCAAGAATGCGCATCTTCGTCGTCGTCATGATTTAGAATGTTATTCAAAGTTGTAAACAAATCAATGTTACTCGTTCGCAAGGGAACTACTACTATTTTCTAACCAACATAAATTAATGAATTGAATGAAATGAATCAAAGAAAGAATCGTTTTATTCCAATAGGATGCTTACTGTAGCTCGTTTTATCATGTTGGCGCCAGTGGTAACGACTGTAATGATCTGTAATCAGCATATAATAAATACCGTAGGGATGAACACCTCTGCGAAATGCGAAACATATTGCCCGCGTAGTTTGTTTAAATTTAAATGCGTTTCAGTCACTTCAGTATTAAATTACAAAAGGCAACTTGGAAGAATGATGTAGGTATATAACAACTAGCTTCTAAAGCAAAAACTGGCAACTCATCATAATAATTAAATTACTCTAGAAATCACGTAATAGTTTTACCAGCTACCAGTTCATGATGAAACCTCATTTCTTGTCTAATACCTAGAACCCCATCTTAAATATCACCCTTTCAAATTCTCAAAAATTTCTCGTTTAATTGATGAAAGCCGATGTGACAATTTTATTATTGAAAATTCTTTGATGGATAACTTTTGTAACTTTAACTATAAATCATTTCCTTTTGACCACTACCAGTAAGAGTTCCGTTCCAGTTAAATGTTTATGGTTCTCGGTCGAGTGAAACTTCCAGTGTCGGAGAAACTTACAGCCATAATACAACTGAAATATACCTTCGTCGGTCTTAGTAGGGCTGCCGACTTACAATCTTAGTACTCGTATATTAAATGCTCATATTATTATCATAAAAGAGTTGTATTGCGTTTGTATCGAGCATAAGTGGATGATAAAACGCCTTCACGCATCTTCACGTTCGCGTTCGTTAAGCAATTCTGGCACTTGAGTTGCTCATTAAACTCTCGGATTAAGCGGAAAAAGCTTCCCAAATATTTCACTAGGTTCTATAAGACCTTCTGGGGACTTTAACATTTTTACCGGTTAGTTAGACCGAACTCTGACAGGTGTTAGTTAGGGTCCTGGTGTTAGGACCTCTCTTTTCTATCGGTTTTTCTATCGATATAAAATGTACTTACTCCTCTTGTTCATTTTGTGTTATTTATGTATAAGTAAGATAAACTTTTATCATCCTTACTTAACAAAAGAGCATAACCCATCCGAATGTCGGTCTTCTCAGTCGGGATTAACCTCTAGTCTAGAATAAGCTGCTGTAGTGTAGTCAGATGGAAATCATAGGCAACCCTGGCCCCAAAACATCCGTAAACCTTTCAAAGGGAAGGCGTTTTTCTCACATCAAACGCGAACGAAATAAACAGTTGACCGACTGCGGCAACAATTAATCTGAATTGATGCAACTGCGACGGGGTCGACGCTCCCGCGAGCCGTGTTTATTCCTGGCTGATCACAGATTAGATTGTGGGAGAGACGCGACTAGTCGCAAACTTCTAGTATGAACAAGTTGATAATGCTATTAATTTCTGAGATAGAACCACAATTATTTTAATACGATTCCAACTTTTTCACCTGTCTTAATTGCTTATTTCTGTCGCGTTACCACATGTGACATCTATGTTAAATGCGATAAAATAAAGGTTAAGCTTCAAAGCATAATTTGAAGTGAAGGTGATTGGGGCCAGCAGTACTTGCTAAAAGCATAAAGCATATAGGTTGGGGCCAGCAGTACTTGCTAAATGCATAAAGCATATTGGTTGGGGCCAGCAGTACTTGCTAAAAGCATAAAGCATATAGGTTGGGGCCAGCAGTACTTGCTAAAATCATAAAGCATATTGGTTGGGGCCAGCAGTACTTGCTAAAAGCATAAATCATATAGGTTGGGCCCAGCAGTACTTGCTAAAAGCATAAAGCTATAAAGCAAGCAGAGCAGAATAAACCAACATTAGTTACGTTTTCTGTATTTTATGGTATGGTATGGATGGACTATATTGACAACTTAAAACCAGGGTTAAAGAAATAAAAAAGCCCGACCTTGTCTTTTCTTAGTATAAAAGAAATATTCAGATAGGAGATGCAGAGAAAAAGGCAGTCGTTATGCAATGATATTTGAATAGATTTATTTACTGGTTGCTTGTCTTATCTTAGTGAACTCGAAGTAGACATCAAGATCGTTCAATAATACTGAATCGATAAAAATAAAATGTTTCAGCCGAAACATAGGTACACAAACTCTGTAAATCTTTGATGAAAATTACTCTCAAGATTCTTAACACCCAATCACGATACTTTCTTGTCCTTACTTTGCTTGACCTACGAGATCTTCGGTTAATGCCTACAAATTAAGACAGTGACATTGATTTATTCCACACTTAATGAGACGACATAGGAGATATCTCGGTCTTTGATGTTATTTCTTCTTTTTAATGGTGTGTGCGTCTTATAAAATTGCCTTGCGTTTTGCTCGGATAGGCAGATTTTATTGCTTCATAAGTTCAAACTGGTGAGCGGAACCATTTCAGATATTTTAATCAAGTAAATAGCTGCTTGGCTTCTTTTTTTATCGACATCTACTGGGTTTAGTGGTTCGATCATTAATTGCACGAACCATAATTTGCTATTAAGTTTTTTTAATGATCCATCTGAAAAGGAAAGTGTTTAAGATAAAATTGCAGTACGGAACCATGCCAGTGGAGTCCGATTCAGAATTCACCAGTATTTACGTCCTAGAACTACTATCTTGTCTCTTCTTAAATCTTTGCGTGACGATGAACAGATGAAATGAATGATAGTCCAATATTGCTTTACGGCGTCTTATTCATATGCAATCTAATTTCGTATTCGTGGCGCGATGCCGCGATGTGATTCATGAAGATTGGAGGAAACTTATTTTTGTTTTCCCTTACGTGTGGTCTTCCAAAGGATGACTAAATGCAAGGTTTTAGGTCATGCCACTTAAAGTGACAACCCAGTACACATAATAGTATTTTAGGACCTACACTAAGCGCACTTCTTACTGAGCGTTTATTTCTTAATAAACCATTGTACCTATAGGATATATCTTTCTTGTTCCTAACTTGTCCTATAAACATTTCGTTCGTGTAAATTAGAAATCTCATAGATAAATCTTTACCGAACATTTTCCGAAGGTGCAGCTGTCAAGCAACTTTGACATCCATATAAAAAGTTACACTTATAAATGAATGTTTCTATCAATAATATTTAGGTATTAAGTGATTACAATAGGTTGATGAAACTTCTTTTTCCTATCCTCGGTAGGAGAGTATAAATAACACCGGTCACAACGACAATAAATCCCCACCTTAATACAATGTAGAGGAATATAACTTGGTACGTGGTCAATTACGATACAAAGATTCCCCCGTAGCAAAAACAAAATAGTGTCGTGAGATCACTCAGTGTTCTACTGAGAGTAACGTTCAAAGTTTACGGTATATGTTCACCTCAATCATTTGTTAAGACCGCGGCGATGTGGTATAACTGTTTATGCTAATGACGATATTTTAATACGAGTAGCAAGTGCGTCTCTAATTACACCGGGAACTATTATAAATCACGATGAAGATAGGCAAGATGTTTTGGGTTAATTTAAAGAGATATTTGTTGGAGCATATCTGAAAGAAATCAGAATTTAATTTCCAAAACTTTTGGAAATTTCTAATAACAGTTTGTTGAAAAAAAAATCATCCGATTCACTCCAATAGGCAGATTCGCTAAAAGTTTGTTTTCTAGTTAGATCTAGACGCACCGTAACTAAATTCGATAAAGATGCGGATCGGACACGGTTCTGGGATGAAAAAAATTAAGTAAAAACCGCGAGTAATCGCGAATAGTTCACTTTTACTCTTGATATTATTTTTGTGTTTTTAAAATATTATGTACAATTCTGAGCTAGTTGCAGTGAAAGTGTTGCACTTATTCAGTTTTATAATAATGGCTTTGTTCATCAGACCGCAAATCCTGAATCAGTTAAGTCACTACTGTACTGTTTATACAATCAATGAAGTTATTGATAGGGTTGTCGCTGGAGACCGTAGATGAAATTGAGTTTCTACCATCAATATGAACTACACACGTGATGATTGTTATCCAAAATCCAATTTTATTAAATTAATTTCGAAACCTATATGCTTGTTGACTTTTCTGTTGGTATGCTCAATTTGCCGCTATCTGCGACATGGCTCTTCGTAGACTTCGATTTTGGATTAATTCATGTTTGCTTTCATTATAGATTTATCTTCACCCTTGGTGCACGCTTAACTAAGTATTTAGACTACGTTATACGTTGGGCTATCTTTCATGAATTGGGTAATAGTTTTGTATTAGTACCTATGTATAATAAATTAAGATGAGATCTTATAATTTAACTTACAATAAGTAGCATGAGTCAAATCTCAAAGGCAAGCAATGCGGTTGTTATCTAATCTCTTCCATAAGATATGCTTTGTCCTTGCGACTAGCTTGTAAACATCCGTTGTCTATACTCAGTAACTCATAGATATTTGAATACAAGGTATTATCAAGGTATAGGTGAAACAGTTTTGTGTGTACTGTGTTAGGAGTAACATGTTCTTCCATTTTTGATTTGTAAACAATTTTGGGAGACATGAAGGTCTATGACGTAGTTTGATGTTCGTCAGTATTCCTGTGAAACACAATTCACCAGCTATCTACAATAGGGCATGAGTTTCCTAAGCATCGAGGAGGCCTTACAGAAAGGCATCAAGAAATTGCGGGTGTTGGCGAAGAAGTCAGAATACTTTGACAAGTAATTCTATGTTTTTAATTTCTTTCGATCAAGATTTTGAATTACTAAAATGTGAATTCCCCTTATCACGAGCTTTAACTGATTTTGTGATCTTCATTTATATGGATGCAGTGTTTACCAAGGATCTTACGCCGTAAGTTTTATTTCATTACTTGGAACCGACACCCTCTGCTGTGTTTACAACTCAGAGCCGATGAAAATTTTCGCTAATATACAAATTTTATACCCATAAATAAACCTCTAGTTTTTTTGTGGAAATAGCCGGCAAACGAGCTGACGATCCACCTGATGGTAAGTGGCTATCGCCGCCCATGAACATCAGCAACACCAAAGGCATCACTGATGCGTTGCCAGCCAAGAAAGAAGAAAAAGAAAGAACTGGCTCTCAAGCCCTCAGCCGGAACACGACGAGTCGTTTGGCGGCTGACTCATGAGTCATGCTCGAGGGTGGTAGCTATCCAGGCGAACCCCTGGAGAAATAATAATAGTAATAATGGTTGAAACGGTAGGGACAAAAACATACCTTAATACCTGTATTTTTAGAGATTTGAAACTGTCGCTGTGTCAATATTACAAACGATGATTCTAGAACTTTTCCATCAATAACGTAATATTCACATTTAAGGTCACGTCGTTTCATGATACAAACACTTTCATTGATAAAATTATCTCCCACATTTGGTACAACACGAGCATGTACAAATCGACGCGTTCGTATCGTGCGACCGGCCTTGAACTTGCTATGAATAAATTATTGGCGACTTGACAAAATTGTTTGAATGTAAAGTATGTCGAATAGTGATAATTTTACGAGCGTTTTTTATGTCACGCTAATGGGTTTTCAAGTTTTTGTTGCATAATATGCTCGTCGCCGGTTCGCGTTCATGCCTATATATTAGTCCTTACCCCCCATTATTAGCTATTGTGAAGACATGTTTATAGCTGGTTATAGGATAATGCACCTCTGCTTTATTCAATCTACGTCTATTTATGCGTCTGTATTTTGTAAATTACTGCAACGATTGTTATATCTGAAAGCTTTTCTGTTTGTCTGCACTGCCATGAAACCCTTTGCTAAGGCTGTGTGTGCAGATATACCTTTTATATCACTGTTTTCTAAAGTATAATTAGCTTGCGTCGTCGCACAAGAATATAAACAACGATTTGTACTCTCCATCCTTGAATTCAACTTTCTCGGTTTGTTGTGCATCCATAACAATAGACAAAGTTATCTCGCTAGGCCTTTCCTGTTGGAGTCCTTTCTTGTTACTCAACATCATAATAAACACAAATGGTTATTGCATTAGTTGTTGGTAGGGCTCGTTAGTTGCTCAACTTGCTCACACCTTTCATTCCTGGCTTATTTCTTTTTGACGTATTTCGCTTGAAGTTTCGGTTCCCTGTTTCCTTCTTCCCTTTCAGTTTTAACGCGTCAGTGATGTTCTCAGTAGTTATTACGAATATGATACCTCTATTACGAAGGTGATCGCTTACCATGGTCAAATACTTGTGTGACGGTTAAAGGCCGCTATAGTTTTCCTTTTGCGCATGATAAGACTCCTAATGGTCAATACATTGTTTCTCTAGGAATCCAGAGACTATTCTAGAACCTCTAATAACGGTATCCACCATTGTTTGTTAAATCGTGTGTTGATTTATTGATATTCATAGTACATTATATTAAATTTGTAATTTATGGGTGCGTCACACGTAGGCACAGCAGACATGAAGTCACCATTGCGTCATGGTATTTGTGTACAGGAATTTGCACTTAAGAGGCCGACCACGATCGCCTGTATTTGGCTATTTAACTAAGACTCATATTTCCTAACAATTTTTAATGCTCAAAGCGTCCTTGTGCTGTGTTCATACGTGTTCAAATACTCGTAGTCTGAGAATTGTTTTTTGATAACGAGTTCCCTGTTGAGGCCCCTTACGTAAAATTAATTGCGAACTTATGTATTTGCTATAAGGCGTGTGTCGATCATAATATTCTCACAGATCAATAAATAAGGATTATTTATCTGTGAATATTCTAAAGTGATTGGTTTCTAAAGTGGTTGGTTAAATAAACAATGTCATTCGATCGAAAGTTTGATATTTGATCACTTGTGGCCGAAGTTCTTGCGCTTCTGAGCCTAAGTTCTGAGCTTAGGAAGCTATAGACATTATGATCCTGATTATTATTTTAAATTCTTCAATGAAGCTTATCTGATGTCTTGTAGCAGAGAAGAGTTTTGATCCTGCAGTTTCTACCAAGCTTTTCCATTCATTCCGTTGTAGAATGTTGTGATTAGAAATAAAATTCGGAACACTGAAAAGGTTTGCGACTGCGCACGCGAATCTAATTATAATAGAAGCACTTCAGTGTAGGTATATGACGGCAAACAAAACGGCGTAAGCGCGAATCAATCATCTCATGTAAACATTATATCACCAGTACTGTTGTAACTCGAGCGGCAATACTTGCCGGGTATTATATGCAGTACAGGTAACCCGATGCGGCTGCGTTACAAACAGACAGGCTAAGTGCTCCACTGCACATGTGGGTGGCGCGAGTATTGGCTGGGAGATTGTGGATGTAGTTTTACCTGTGTGGGAATAGGACACCTTAGGATCATCGCCTGTGTGACACCAAGGTTTTTTAGGTAGCTTTCATGGCTAGAGGTAGGCTTGTGTCGTAAATAATAGGGATGTTGAGTAATTTTAGGATTCAATTCTGTTTTATAGATAGAACCTTAATGTTCAGGAAAAAAATATTATAAAAATAATAATGTTTAATTTAAAAAGAAAAATGATAAATAAAACAAAAACAGACAAAATAAAAGACTTCACCAACCGATATTCAATAGTTGACAATGACGTTATACTTACCTATATGCCCAAAATGGTGTTTGAGATCACGTGAGATACTATTTTTAACATTTTAAATTAATTATACATATTTAATTTATTCATTCATTCATAATTCTTTATTGCGTCAAACATAGTACATAATAATGTGGTGGTAACAATAACATAATATCATAGGTCAGCATATTTGGCTGGAAGCAGCATGCAATGTCAAATTTACATTTATTTATTAAATTATTATTATTGTGATCGATTTCGATAAAATAATTATATTTTAAGTGTTTAAATGTTTGATTAATACTTTAAACATAAAAAATTCATATTAATTTACAGTTATTGTCAACATCCCTATTGAAGAAAGCCTTCAGTTGTTTTCGATAGACAGCAGTCGTCAAGTCATGTCGGCTTTTGGACAAAAAACCTTTTCTTACCTTGCGATGCTTATAATATTAATTCAAAGGGCTTAAACAACATATACTTGGGTGAGAGGATATGTAGTGGGTGCTAAATGCAGCTCTACTGATATTTATTATTTACCAAGCTCGTGAATATTTGTATGCGCTCGTTTCTTATTGCGTCCATTATAACGGAAAAGAATGTTTCACAAAAATAACTCATAGTTCTAAAAAAATTATACCAGGTACCTATTTATTAACAGCAACATCTGGTATTGGTTCATTGCCATAATTAGCGCTTAGCGGTTCGAAATATAGTCCCCTAATTTCTAGTTTTTTCAAATTGGCCACAGGGTGAGTTCTATCACATTTGTTTTTCTTTCTAAATCCGCATTTGGACAGCGCTATACCGCTGTATCATCTCTTATTGATCCAGTAGAGCCGTGGGATGGTTATATTCCATTCCATAATGATGAATTCAACTTTTAAAATATTCACAGCTGCGTCGCATCTATCCGCCTGTATTATAGTTGTTGATTTTATTTTTGTTTCTCACGTTAACTCTTATACGGCTTAAGAGATCAATTCTACTAAGTTTATTTATCTTCTATTACTTTAATTTAAAATGGGCGACTTTCGATTTTGCCTTACTTTCTTCATGGTTGCTTTGAAAAACTAGAAAATACATGTTTTTGCTATTAATACCCGACGTATGTAGCTTGAAAAACGTATAAATTAAACTTTCCCATAAAAAGTTTTCAGGAATGTACTAGTTTCGCTGTTTTACGGAAATGATTCCTATTTCAATTTTATCTAGTTTCAATTTTGATTTAACAGTTAAATTACTGAATTTACCTAGTGGTTACCATAAATCCTTTATGTATACATATGTCCTAAAAGATATAAATTTTATTTATGAACTTTTAGCTCACATTTTAGGATTTGGAATTCTTAAATTACTCGTTTTATGTGTAACACTATGATTTAGAGCTATCTTTTGTATGATTATTGCATCCTTTCACATCTTTGTTCATGTTACAATAGAACAGTATTGGCCTATTTAGGTCAAAGTCCAATTGGTAGCACCATGCCGGGCCGGTTGCGGGTTTCCGGGTACTATCATTGGTCAGAACATAATTAAACCAAAGTATGTTTTTGTGTCCTAGTTTTAGTCAGTCTTAACTCGTGTGGACTACTGAATCTCATATCAGAGTTAGAAAATCTAATTCGGAAACGGGTTCAGCAAATTTGGAAAGCAACTAACTTCATTGTTTGAATATGTAAACTGAGTCAACTACTTTTATTTTGTTAGTGACAAACAGACCTAGGGCTCATCTATGAGTGTTCACGTTCGCCTATAGATTGGTGCAATGCTAAGCAACATGCAAGTGAGTTGTCATTGCTTAAAGGAACATTAAAAGAATAAGAATTAATAACGGCTGTGTCTTCTGTGTCATCAACTCATCTGACATCACCATACAAATTTCTTGATAGAATTTTTTTTTTGGAATGGCACTATAATCCTGGTGGAATGACGGCTGTTTATAAAACGTTTGGAAAACATCAGCACACGCCATGCAGTCCCAAAAGGGCATCGGGTGCGCCGCTAGGAATAGAATGTCGCTTCCTGTGCGACGTCACGCCATTTGCAGCAGACTGCGACGCAAGTGAGACACTGGCGGTAATTCATTATTATAATTAATGGGACGCTTTAAAATCACAGAGCGATAGGTCACAGAGACATGGCAGGAGTATTCTTTTTGAAGCATTGGATGGAGTACTTTCAAACGTCTTAGTGTCTCTGTACTCCTACAGTAAGAAAGTTGGGTGCAAACTACAAATGGTATAATGCATTGTGCAGTGCAAAGAACTATCCTTATAACTAAAGAGAAAAGTCTTACCGCTCTCATTGCTTTATTGCAGATTTGAAGTATTAGCAAAGTACCCGAATGTCTAAAGGTCTTGCTTAGTTCCAGTGTGATCGAGTAGGTTAAGAAATTTAATAAAAATGCGAAATAAGAATGCTTTAGTGTATCTCCAGGCTTCCTCAATTCGGCCTGAGGCCCGAGCCATTGCATCGTTAATGGGCTAAGCTAAACACAAGCAAACAAACGTAAATCAATTCGCCTAGCCACTGCCAATTAGACTATATAAAAGGCTTCCGTTTATTTGACCGAATTTCCGTAAATGTTTCCGCGTTTTCACATTTGAGTTGTATTCTGGAATCTGGATACATAACTAGGTACTTTAATTATTTGCAGTTCTTTCTTTCTTTTTCTTCTCTCTTTCTTGGCCAGCAACGCATAAGTAATGCCTTTGGTGTGGCTGATGTCCATGGGCGACGATAGCACTTACCATCAGGTGGATCGTCAGTTTGTTTGCCGGCTATTTCCATAAAAAAAAGGTGTGTGTGCGATTCACACACGATAGAAGTGAAACTAAACAAGATATAAAAAACCCCTCGACAACAACACGTAAATTATTAAGTGCTATCTAGCAGCCGTCTTACACAAAATTACTGTAGCGCGCCATCTAGCGACTAACGAAGAAACAACAATCGGTCGGTCGATCGACAGATATTAAATAAGCAAGCTTGACAACGAAAATGGAATTCTTATTTTTTGTTGATAAATTCTTTGAAAATATTTAAAAGAGCATTTGAAAGTATTTAAAAACAGTATAAAAATAAAACTAAAAAAAAAAGAAATACTGAGAGACGCGAACCTGCGCATCAGGTATTGTGTATCTACGTCCTGACCATTGAGCTACGGAGAAGTTAGATTCAACGACGAAATTAGCAGTTATATTATATGCATGCATTCTTTCCTGGCTTCATCCTACACATTTTTGTATTTGTGTCTCTTACCTGTCGTTTTTTCCGTTGCATCCGGTTTGAAATCACAACGATTCTAAAGAAGTTTCACTTCAAAAACTTTAAGTTTTTGGCTCTCGGGACTGGTTTCGTAAACTTTGGAATCTTGTCAAGCCATGACGTATTATTTACATTGAATGACAAGGTCAACTTGGTGAGATTTATGATAGAGAAAATTTAAAAATAAGAACATGTTAAAGAGAAAATACTGTATTTGAATTGAGAAGCTTCTCCTCTTTGGAGTGGGTTCAAAATGGAATGTCGAATGTGAAGGAGGATACTATGCAGGAATCTTCAGATAGACTTCATTTTACTATGAAGTTTATTAGTATTTCAATATATTAATTTGGCTTTATGTTTCTTTCCAGAGTGGCGACCAATACTCCGCACCTGGTGAGCTTGGGTACCGGCAGACTGAGCACTGCGGTTACACTGCATCCCATCAAACAAGGTCAGTTTCATCTCTGTGCTGTCCCTTAAGGTTGGCTTGTTGGCTTCAACCTATTGACAGGCCTATTATTGAGTACAGATCAAGAGATCCGAGAAGATAAGAATCTTGAGGAGACCTAAAATTTTCTAGGCCAAAGATGAGTATGTACTCGATGGAAAGGTTAGTGGCCAAGTGTCTGAAGTTTTCATGCCGCCCAAAAACGTCCAACATGGGACCTAAAATTAACCTTTAAACCTTTAAATTATTTTGCTACCAATCAGATAGTCTGTCTGTTCTTTTGTTGGCTCTCGATAGGAAATGACGAATTGAATTCGATTAGCAGACGCTAATAAATATTAAAACTCATAATTAATCTTGATAGTCACAGTCATAATGCATGGGTTTAAGTTTAAAGTCCTCCTACACAAACCTTCAGTGTCATACCGTCCCACGGAAACTTTTAAAGCTATCTTTGTATGACTTGCAGTTTGCGCAACTTTCTTGCATAACGGTTTGAGTTATATGCAGTATGCATTTGCATGTGTGCCTGAGAAGTTGGACATAGAAAAGCGACATGTTTTATTATTATAGTTTTACTGGACTGTAGATTCATCGTGTGAAGCAAACCGTGGTATAATTGGTATGTGCAAATAAGGCCATAAAGATGTATTATCTGTTAATATTCCACTGACATCTAATTCAATTCATGATATAAGAAAATATTGTAATTCTTATTGTAATTGTATTGTACATAGTAATAATTAAAAAGTAAATAATTGTGTGTAGTGAAAATAAAACACAACGCATGCTGTGCTGTGACTGCCTTTAATTGTAGGATGTATATATTTTTATAACGTGCGTATATTTTGAGCTTGTTACACTGTGTCTTGCGTTGGCAATCCAATTAAATTAACACTAGAAAGACGGACAGGGGTCAAATGACCCATTTTGAACTTTCGACGCCGATGATTCTGGTGCTTTTTCAAATAATGACTTGATATTTCTTGACTTTTAATAAAATAGTGTTAGTTAACATATTATAACGTAAATCATAATAGGAGTTGTGGGAATGTAGATAAACAAACATCTACCTATAAAGACGGCTGGGGGTCGTATGACCCATAAGCAGCAAGTGTTTATAAATAACGATAGATCGATATATTTTGATTATATTATAAGTAAATGTTATTGTACTGGTCTATGTCTCGCTAATTTGATTTGTTTTATTACCCTGGTCAATGTGTTGAAGTAAACATTACAATTTTTTCCGTTTTCTTCGAGAACAACTTCCACATAAGAACTGTTACAATATTTACAATCTTTACGAGAAGATCAATCAAATAATAAATGAAATGTAATAATATTACAATAAAATAATAAATAACAGCAGACGTGACATTCCTCCCTACATGAAAAATCTGAATTTGGACATGTTACATAAAACTCAATTCCTGAAAGCCGAAAATAACCAATGGTCGTTGACAGTTTATGAAACAAAAACAAAAAGAAGTAAAAACGTATTGTTACTCAGTAAATTGTATAATACAGTACTCATAGATGCTAGTAACTCAAAGAAAAAACCTGAAACAGTCAAATTTTACAACTCTATAATACTAAGTCAATGTGTAGTGTCGATGTTAGCCAAATGGCTAAAAGATGCAGTGTGTAATAAAGTTCTAGAAGATGGCGTGTACAGGTTGTTTACAGTATATTAGATTTAGCAATAAAATAAATCCACGGGAAGAATATCAAGAAATTACGAATAAAAAAGTACCTAAAACTGTTATTCAGCTGCCACTTAGTTAGTAATTATTCAGATAATTCTACTGCAATTCCACCCTCACAACAGCAAATTTTGCTGATATCTCCAGCTGCAGCAGAACCAAGAAAAAGAAGACATTGCTGTCGTCCACATTGCAAAAATAAAATTAATAGAGAATGTGACTTTTCTAAAAAACGTATTATGTCGAAGGTGTAATCAGTCAAAATTATTATTTTATTGATTATTGTAAATAAGGTTGTGGTAATTGCAATTAAGTAATGAAAAATACATAAAGTAATAACACATAAATACTTTTATTTTACTCTTATTCAAAATAATTTATATTTGTCAAAAAAATAAAACAGATACCATGGCCAATAGTATTGGGGTCAAAAGACCCCTAGCCGTCTTTCGTGGTAAGCCGAAATTTCAGTCTTTCTAGTGTTAATTAATTAAGTAATTAAGATTTTAAGGAATAAGCTCGATGAATCTAGGCAATCAGTCATAGTCACTGCGAATGATTACAATAAATATAATAGGTTTTTTTTTATAAAATATCTAGATACTCATTTCATTATCCTAGTATGTGTTCCTAATTTTCATTACCCGTCATTCCAGGCCGCGTGACAATAGGCTCGGACCCGACATGCGACATCTACGTGGTGGGCACGGGCGTGGCGAACGTCCACTGTCGCGTAGAGAACTCGCACGGTGTCGTCACGCTGTACCCGCTGAGTGGGAGCACGCTGCTGGACGGGCTTCCTGCTGACAAGCCCACCAGGTTGTCACAGGGTGAGTGGCTTTGGAGTTATCTTGTGGATCACATCTTGCAAGCTTTATAAGATTTTTTTGATGTGAAAACTGCTTTAGGCGCGTTGGGCATTTTCGAGATGAGATAAAACCAATCAGTTCGCGACACCGTAATTTTAATCGATACCTACCTATAGCGCCATCTCTGAGAGAAGTACAGAACTATAGTTACTTAATTTACAGCTCGTATTAAATAACAAAGTAATTTACATATACGAGGCGTTAGCAGCCATTCACTAAAAATCGCACCTTCGGTGCAACAAAGTCCCAACAGCTCATTTTGTAATTTTACAGGAGAAGACTTTTAAGATTTTTTTCGCATTTATTTCCATATTACTGGATTATTATCTGTAGTAGGTTAAAAATATTTATACTATTAATTGTTTATAGTTTCTGCTACAGTTTCATGTAAAATGATTATTTTAAATTATTAAAGAAATACTAATAAAAGGCATAACAAAAAAATATGGCCTGAATTGTGACTTTGTTGCACCAGGATTTACTTAGTTTAATGAGTTATGAATTATTTTTAATGATAAGGTTTTAAATGAAATAAAGATTAATAAACAAATATATTGCATATATTTTTCTCAAAAAAATCAACTTTAAATAAAAAGGTAACTCTAAACAGTGAAAATGTTATATCCTACAAAACAATTTGACATTATAACAGTTTTAGTTCGAATCAAATTCTAACTTACTCAATACTCAATCTTATACGCTTGGGAACTTATAAAAAATTAAGAGTCACTACTTCTTAAAGTAATGACTCTTATTTATTACAATATTTAGTCTTACAAACAGTAAAACTATGAGACTGAAAGCCTTTGATTTGATTCTATCGAGACCTGGGGGGTACTAAATTATCTTCAGCGGTGCCGGATCGACTACCGATATATCGAGGTGTTGAGAAGTGTTTGTATTCATCAGCCACCATGTCCGTCAGAGTACACGACACAACCACGACTCCATCCAACTGTAGATAGCTGCCACTGTTAGAAATGGAGGTACTTCGGGCTGACTGAAAAATTACTTTCCTTGGTCGCTTTTTATGTGGTGGTTTATATTCAGATCCATCGCTCGCGGAAAAATCTTCATTATTATTATCATTCTGAAGTACTGGAGAAATTCAAAAAACGTGAAGTCTCTGAATTGTAATTATGATCATTGTTCTGATCTTCTCGATGCAAGTTCGATTACCATGTTTCAACTAGTGCTTTCTTTCCTATTTAATTATTTTGTACCGATTCAATAAAATAATTAAATAAGCACTAGTTGAAACATGGTTGAAACTATGATTTCGGAATCATAACAATAATTTTTTTTTACTTCGGGAACCCATGTCTGAAATGAAATTGATTTTAGTAACGATATTTGCAAGTTAAATTTACACTGCTTTTTATTTAAACTGTAAAGGTATCTTAAATATAATTCAAGACCCTTGAAGCGAGAAGCAAGAATATATTACCACTAAATCTTAAAATTTTCATTAATTGCACTCAAAACAGTGTAATAAGATATAAAATATGGAACTAAATAGTCAACAGTATTTTTGTTATCCTAATGTAAATAAAGTTAAAAATAATAATGTTGGATCAACAAAAACGCTTTTATAACCAATGTCTTTGTTGCTCCAAAATATTTGTAATTTACAAAAACAGATTGAAGTCTTAAATATAGATGCGTTTTTATTGCTCCAATTAGTGAGAATAAAAATGGTTATAAATACCTTTATGTGGCTGTAGCTTCAATATTATGTCAAATACTCACGGGAGCGGAGGCACTACTGGCCGAATGACTTTGTCGAACCATAACTCACGGAAAAATCACTAATAACCACAAAGGCACTCGCGCCATCTAGTAGGATTTTCTATTACTTCCGCGGGTGTCTTTAATTCCTCAAACAAAGGCATGGTTCATAGACAATTTGGCATACTTAACTCAATTTTGCAATTTTGGCTAGTTGGGACTTTGTTGCACCGAAGGTGCGAAATGTAATGAATAAAAAAAGTATTTTACTTAAAAGTATTTCCTGTACAATAAAATATTTCCTGACGATTCAAAAAATACACACGTAATTGTTCAAGTTTTTACTTCTGTCGGCACTCCCGGTGTGCCTTTTTCCTTTTTTTGTTTCTTTTTTTCTGTCTTTCTTAGCCGGCAATGCATAATGATGCCTTTCGTGTTGCTGCTGTCCAGGGGCGACGATAACCACTTACCATCAGGTGGTCGTCAGCTGGTTTGCCGGCTATTTCTATAAAAAACACACAAAAAATATATACTTAGACGGGATTTCTTTTATTTATGAACCGATTGAAATAAACATTTGCTAATTGTTACCTCAATCTCACTAGAATAGAACGTTCCGCATACCGATCCGCATACATTTTGATGACGGTTAAGCCGTTTTTGACATAAGCTGAAAAAACGCACTGAACAACATACAAAAATGATTAAAATCATTGTTATTTGAGTATTGCGTTTATAAACTGCGCCATCAATAGTTTTTGTCAGAAATATGATATGTACACGACAATGACGATATACTATTAATTATCCAATTCGCCTTGGGGGTAATCTATGACTATTTGTCTTCTGAAATAATAGTAAATAACAAATTATTAGTAAGCTTACTTGGTAGATTAAAAAAATTACTTACACAAGAATTTGATTTTGACGTTGACTTTGCAATTCCAGGTAGCATGCTGACTATCGGGCGATCGAACTACCTACGTTTCAACCACCCGGAGGAAGCCAAGCTGATGAAGTCAGTGCTACCCTCGGGGCACGTGTCCATGGCGCCCATACAGTTCACGCCGAACGAGCAGTGCGTGTCGCCTGGTAAGTACCTCGCCTAGCTTATTCATTCGTCGTGTTCCGTCTAGTGGCTGTCAAGCTTGATAACCTCTTTCTTTCTTTCACCTCTTTTTAACGAGAAAAAGAGAGATGATAAAAGTTGGACGTGTCTGTGTTTGTCTGTAGCATCGTAGCACCTAAACGAATTGACCGATTATGATGCGGTTATTTTTGTTTGAAAGCTGGCGTGATCGAAATTATTATCTACTAGGAAATCGCCGTCGATTCGCTTCGGGAAAAATAGTAAAAAAATATAGCCTATGTCACCCGGGGATAGTGTAGCTTCCCAACAGTGAAATAATTTTTCAAATCGGTTCGGTAGTTTCGGAGCCTATTCTATGCAAACAAACAATCAAATCTTTCCCCTTTATATTATTAGTATAGATAACAAAGTGAAAAATCTAAAAGTAAAACATTCCTGCGTGCAATAGGGTACTCTATCCTTGGTACTGCTGGTCTGATGTATGATTTGCAGTTTTTACTTTTATTGATTTGAGGCTGGGTTAAGTAGTCGTTGCATCATATGGTATTCTCTAGTCCCTAATGGCCAAGTCTAAAGAGCTTTAAACCTTGTTTTGTACAATATTTTAGCATGCTACCATTTATTATAGTTTTATCCTTACTTAACTTCGTACTCCTTAATACTATACTTTAATCACATATTTTAATTGCAGGTTACGTCAACAACCATTCGGAGCCAAACAATCAATGTTACCAGAATGCCAACATACAGAAGATATACAAAGAAAACGCGTTAACGCAACTAGACCAAGAACTAAACATGACCCTCAAAGAAATGTCCAAGAAAAAACCTCCAACGGTCCCACGGAAACCTTACAAGGATCTAGACCAGTCCGATTCAAATTCCGATCCAGAATCTAGGCCTAAAATGGGCAGCATCATGGCTAAAGTTTCCAAATTCGAATACTACGCGAAACAGCAAAAGTGCGTTGGTCGGTCCCAATTCTACACGTCCAATGAGATAGAAATATCCCCAAAAGTTTTTAGTTCAAATTCTCTAACTGTCAATACGCCAGCAAAAGATGTGCTCGGCGGACGAAATATCCCGAACTACATGAGCAAAGTAAAACAGGACCAAAAAATGATCGTGCTCAATGAGAACAATGTGATAGATCCAAAAAATTGTTCCTACGCCAACGTCGCCATTCGGAACAAAACTAAAATCGATGACATTGTGAGAAATTTCGATGAGAACACGAGACATGAATTCAAGCTTCCGAAAAAAGTGAACAACGATCAACAGAGCAGACCAGATAACAACATTTATGGGAAAATCAACGTTGACAGGCGGCCGGATTGTGAGAAGAACAATATTGAGGCTTGCAAGAACAATTTGGAGATCTGCAAGAACAATATAGATAAGAATGAGCTCAGGAATGAAGATCCCAATGTAGATAAGGGTGAATATGGCAGAATCTGTGATAATAGGACTGTTACAAAGACATTGTGTTTACCGTCCCCGGCGTACGACAGAAATCCTCAGTATTCGCCCGTTTATGCCAATTGCCATTACGATAGGAGTTTTGACGCTGAAAGTAAAAGAGTTAAGGTATGTATCATAATCAATATTTTAAATATCGAAATATTGGAAATTACCCTTAACAATTAACATTTGAACTCAGAAAATAAAGATTATTTCAGGAGTAAAATCAGTGTCTTAAATGAAATAGTCTGAATTTAAAAAAAGCGTGTAACTTATACATATAATCACATCTGTAATTAACAAAGCCAATCACTGTTTTATATTTTCGTTCATTAGGTATTACAAAGAGAAACAACTTGTTTCATCACAAATAAATAAATTGCAGAAATGTGTAAATAAATAGGTAAGTAAATTGCAGATAATAAAATGGACTTATTATAAAATAATCCCACTAAAATATAATATAATTATAAAAAATACAAATAATTTTCAAGTTTTATGTCCGCTAGATAGCGCGTTTAACAGTATTATAATTAATTTGTACATGAACTTGTAAACCGAGAATAAATATTGTTTCAGCTTTGCCGTATATACATACTCGCGTCACGAGACATTGAATAATAAAAAGATTATTCGTGTAGTTACACTTGTAGAAGCGATAACTTTATCTATTAATTTAAGTCGATTTACCTTTGATCCTTATCGTAAAATGTAGGATATATTGGAGTAATTCTAAATTAAACTAAGTTTCCCTTAATGGTGATATAAATTGAATATCTTTATTGCTTTTCATAAGAGTGAAAGAAACAAAACACTATAAGCCTTCCTCCGTTATTTTAATCTTTGATAAACATTTACTACAGATAAATAATCCACACTCCAGCGTTATTTCTTACTGACGTAGTAAACGAGTAGTTACTCCACAGACATGTATACGATATTTCTGTGAGTTACTCCTTTAGGCAATTTGTTACTTCTTGAAAATCAACATGGTTGACATTTCAATACTTGGCTTCAGTACCTTACTTCATACTTATGCGGACTATTAGTAGGTCGTCGGATTGGACAGATATTTCGATTGAGACCTGAAAAGGATTACTTTTTACTAATATTATAAATGTAAAAGTTTGTGAGGATGTATGGATGTTACTCTTTTGCGCAAAAACTATTGAACGAATTTTCATAAAATTTAGCACACAGGCAGCTCATGATGTGGAACAAGATATAAGTACTTATTATCCCAGAAAATGCAGGCAAAACTGCGGGCAGATTACTAGCTTACTATATTTATACGGAACCTTTTATATTACAACATAAGATATGTAGGTATAAACTTAAAAGTAAATTGAAATCAAGAAAACAATAGAAAGCCATATCACTATCTTAAGATAACGGTTTACGTACTGATAACACACTGCGGAATAATGCGACAGGTTACAAATATGAAATACTCTGTGATTGTTGCTATTGTGTTTATATTCGTACAGAAAATAATATCGTAAATTCCTTCAAAAATTCAAACAGTTTTGTAAAAAGTTTAATAGGATACAGGGAGTTACAATTAAATTTTTTAATTGGTGCAGAAATGAACAAGTAAACAAAACTAAGTGACGGAAAATAAGTGCAGTGTTGAGTTTTAGGATTTTGTTATACAATTTTATTAATATGAAAAGTTACTGTTATCCGTCTACCAAAGCAGTTCACAATAACAAATTATATCAATTTAATTAAAACTTAAACAAAAGAATTACATCTAACTTTGACACTTGGATACGCGATCCAAGTACCCAATGCCAAAAATATCGATTACACCTTTCGATTTTGGCGGAGTTCGATTGTCTTGTGGTTTTAGTCACTGGTTGTGTTTTAAGGTGCACAGTGGTTTGTGAAAAATAATATAATATTTTAATTATTTAAGAACCAAGTGAAAACGGTGTTAAAAAACGTATAAAAAATATAAAAATTAAAATATATTTGTGGTAATCTTAAGAAACAATAAGATATGAAAAAAATCCGTGAATAGTGCGTAAATAAAGTTCTGGATCATAAGCTATTGTAGTAATAATGTCTTCCAAAACCGGTCATACACGGAAATTCCCTTCTCACAAACGATTGATCAAGCTCTTCGTGAGAAACCTCAAGAAAAACACTGCAGCTTTAAAAGAACTAAAATGTTCAATCGATACGAAACACGACCAAAACGACACAAGCGACCGAATAATCGAAATTGCGAACGAAGTCAACGAAAAACTCGAAATAGTTCATAAGCTCCGAAGCGATATCAAAATATACAGAACCATAAATACTATCTTAACCAACCATTACATTAAACAAACCAGAGACCACGAAAACACCATTGATAACAGAATAATTGAGCTCGAAAAACAAATCAAAGAATCGTATGATGATTTGAAAAGAGAAGTATTAAAGATGGCGGACGCCTGTGTTGCCAGAAATGAGAATTTGTCCAATATTTCCGCGCCAATTCAAAATAGTAACGTTATAATGGTTGGTAATGATTTAAAATGTAATCAATTTAATGAGATTTACATTAGGAATGAAATGTATAATAATATTATAAAGAAAATTGACAAGTTATTTTGTGGCATGGTAAGTAGTGCTGCTGTTTTACTATCATGAAACCCAAGATTACAAATTATTATAAATACCCTAAAATCATGGAGTATAGGGATAAGGAGGGCTATCTCTGTGTATGAAAAGTGTCCGTAAAAACGCGTCTAATATGGGTAATAATAACTAACCATTAGCTAGCTCACATTTCATAAAAAAATATGTGTATTTTCTTAAAACAATTATTATCCTTTTACCTTTTTTCATTTTCCTTTAATCTTTTATCGCTGCTCTTTTGTTGGTATATTTGTCATTTGATAATACATACTTTTTATTTTCTCTCCTTCGTTCACATTTTCTCATTGTAATATTTTACCTTAAGTAGATACGCCTGTACCCAATTTATTTTCTTGCTGTTTTCTTTCTGGGTTATCTGGAAGAAATCGTTTCAAAGCGATAAGGTCGCCCATTGTTTTGTATTCTTTTCTTGTGCTCTTGTGTATATTATTTTATGGTGTACAAAAAATAGTGTTAAATAACTAAATAACTAAATAAATAAATTACCGAATGCCAAAGATAGTACCAATCAACCTACGTATCCATGAAGCGCAATAAAAAAATACTACAGAGCTATTTGCACACACACACACCTCTTTTATGTAATAAATGCTAAGTGTCAATGTCCAAACTCCCACGAATAAGACAGGCAACAGTAGACTAATACCAATACATAAGATAAAATTATCAGACATCATTTATGTACTTACATTCCTTTAAACTGTGTTATCGGACATTATCTACCTAAACACCTAAAGTTAAGCCCTTTCCAATTAGTTACGTGAGCATGAGTTTTGCGTACTACGTGTATAAGCGTTAATCTTTTTATTTTTAAATTAACTAAAATTGTTATACAAGTGATTATTGTATGTTTTGAAGCTGTTTATACTAAAATAAGGTATATATTTCTAGTTGTGTATATTATGGAAGGATTCTCCAAATCAATAATTAACATCGAATTAGAGAGAGTTCAAATAAGACTGGTGTCTTACTACGATACTTAGTCGATAGTCTTACCATTATTCCCGATGTTATGTAAGTAATTGTTGAAGTGACACTTCTATATCGATGTACTGAGAACAAAAAAGGCACATTTTTTGCAACGTTTTCGTGCCATTCCGACTGTATATCTTCAGCGCTCTCTCAGGTTCAGTTCTCCTCTCAGTACACCTACATATTTCCAAAACGTATCTAACTTAGTAGGAGACTAATGGCTATTCTCTATCTATCCACCGTTTCCCTTTCTTCAGGTAATATTTTGATCTGAAGAAAGGTGTTCGCATTTCAATAATTTACTGATTGATAGGTGTCTAAAGGTACATAAAAGAGAGGATTTTAAGTGAACTGTTGGAAATTTCACTTACCTTCAGGAATTTGAACTGAAATCGGTATTCTAATTTAGTTTTAAATGGAAACGCGTTACAAAATTTGAAACCAAACGCCACATAGAATAGGAAAATTTCTACCTATGAATTGCATAATTTTCTATTTCCTTATTTCAGGCCTATCAAGATAGAATAAAAGAAGAAGAACAAAAAGAAGCGGAAACGGCTCGTCTGGAAGAGATACTAAACATGTGCGCGGAGTACGAGAGACAAATCGCTTCAGGTACGCTCACTTACCACTTGACTGATAAGAGTGATAAGATACGTTCATTACTCTGTATGCATTGAGCGGAATGAGAGTACCGATTAGAAAATGTAGATCCTTTGTAATTAGACAAGGAATATACATTCCTGTTTAAGTTTAGGTCTGCAGTGTGTTTTTTTTATTAATTTACTAGATTGCTGGTAGTCAATAATTTCGTTTTACATTATGAACAGTCAACCTTGAATCAATGAATTTCTAGTCGAAATGTCTTAGAATTTTTATTACAATGATGTGATAAATAATTATGTTGTCACACCATATTCTTAGTGTCGTATATTATTTTTTATATTACTGTACTATCCAATTTTACATTTATTTTTTAACATCCATCGATTTTGAACCTATTTTCAAAATTACTAGCTAATGTTGAACAAATATTGTTTCTAATATTATACAAAACGAATGGGGTTCCTTTTACTTAATTTAAGTAATGAAGATTTCTATATTTTATTTATTACAGGAGTACCGATCACGCCTACAGAAAAGCGATCACATAATAAAATAATAACCAACGGCTCCCTACCGCGGAGCACCGCTATGAATAACCCTAACTTCATACAGACGAATGAAGGGTATTACAAGTGAGTTTTTCTAAATATTTTTGATACTACACGATTGCTTTTACGGTATTTCAAAGTTATAAAAAATATATTCAGATTATTACGTGTAAAAACTACATTTCTAGTTGAATAACATTATACATTACCTTTTTTCTAGGTTCGATACTAGTCATAACCGAAACAATAGCATGAGTAAGTCTCTACCTATACAAAGAAATCTTTCAAGCTATGAAAATTTCGACGTGTCACAGTCTCCTACGCATTTAGAGCCAATCACCCCCGAAGTATCTATAAGAGAGAACAACTACGAAAACGTAGGCAGGATGGATGAAATCGGGATCCCAGTTTACGAAGACACGCGAAATGATCTATCTAGTCCAATCATGATAAGAAAACTACAAAATCAAAACACAGACAGGTTACTCTCATCCCCAGTTGGGAGTCCATATGAAAACCTTTACTACAGAAATAATGCGATGGGCCTCAAGCCAAAATCGCCAAACACTCAAAGCCCACGAACGCGAATAAAGACTACATTCGCGCATAAAAATCTGCCGTCTCCTCAGTATTTCATATTCCCGACTCCACCGCCTTTAGATAACTCACAAAAACCTGTCAATGATGTACAAAAAGATGAATATGCAAACAATGATAATTGTCAAAAAAATAACGATGATAGTCAAAAATGCGGTGGTATTGAGAAACAGTTGAGTTTGGAAGAGGAAATACCTATGATCGATGACGCAGACTTAACTAATGATATTGAATTTCGATATTCTACAGTCTTAAGTGATAAAAATTACCAGGAAAGTAAAAAACAAGAGTCCAGCAATGTAAGTGACACGGAAAATTCTCCAATTCCCTATGAATCAGTAAATAATTTTGATGAATTAACTTTGAAAAAAAATCAGAGCTTTGACGATGTTAAAAAAGAATTAATGGCGGATATTCCTGAATTGGAAGAATTTGAAAACGACTTAAAGCAAAATAAGAGAGACAAGATCATTAAACATATAACCGAGGACATAAAGAAAATGGACGTAGAAGCTGATTCGATTGACAGTGCGTTGTTAGATGATAATGTTGACGAATTGAAGACTAGATATGAAATTTTGAAAGATGAGAGAAAGAAGTTGGTTGCTGAAATACATGAGATTAAATGTAAAATGTCGGAAATAAGATCTCAGGAAGATGACATTCTCAGAGAGGTAAGTTCGCCCATTACTTCGAGTTTTTTTTTTAGTTTCTTTAATTGTTTCTGAAATGTTTAAAAACATATTTATGATCTATTTACAGTTAGAAATGGAAAAAGCCCTAATAAAAGGAGAGTACGACTCAGAAATCGCTATATTAAACTTAGAGCAAAGGAAGAAAGTAGAACTCGGCGAGCGAGCGCGGACGATAGAGGAAGAAATGCGGCAATTGAGGGAGAAGCAGTTATCGCGTCAGAACGAGATACGAGAACGAGTGGAGATCGCCTCGTTGAAAGTGGAAAGGTAAGATAAAATTACTCGACATTAGTAGTCAAGAAAAATATATCTCAGTAACAGTAAAATTAAAAGTCAAGGAAATTCAATACCATATTGTGTTTCAAATACAAAGATCATAGAGATCAAACTATTGCAATTATATTATTTATATTTTTACTTTTCGAAAAACTTTAAATACTACTGGATGTGTTTGTGAAGTGAATCAACCTATAAATAGATGATAACTTAGGTGTAACCTGATCGATTCAACTTAAATGAACTTGATTTTAACTTTCAATATTGTTTATAATAGAATACAGAAAGACTTAAAAGAAAATGCAGCTACCCTGGAAGAGCTACAGAACGCGCGAGATATACTTGATAACGAGACAAAAATGTTTGAAGATCTGGAATTTCAACATCTAGAAGAAGAATCTGAATTGTAAGTATATCATTGTATCAAGTAATAAAGTTAAATCTTCGTACTATAGCCATTCGGTTTATGATAATGAAAAATTGTGAAGAAATTGATGACCTAGAACCTATGCATAAATTATTTAATGTTTTCAACGGTGTTTTAAGACCTCTGTGTTTTCACACCATTATTACCAAAAATGCTATTTGAATATGAATTAAAAGCTTAACAAATTCCACAGATTAGCAAACAGAGAAGACATTCAGAACGAGATAATGCATCTGACCAAAAAGATTGAAAGTCAAAAAACCAGAATACTGACGTTAAAGTCAGAAGCAAATAACAATTTGACTTCAGCTTTAGATGAAACCAAAATATTGCAAGCCGAGTACGTCAGATTGCTAAACCAAGTTGAAGAATTAACTAGCAAAGTCCAAGCTATAGAAAAAGAGCTAAAACCAGTAGTGTCAAAGTTAAATGATATTGAAAGAACACAATCTCCAGATAGTGCTTTCTATACAGACCAAACGAGAGCGAAATCTGGTGAATTTGGGTATTCGCCACAGAGCTCGGATAGCGATGATTTGGATGTAACCAAAATATCCAATTTCGAGGATCACACAAAACAAATAAAAGAAAAATTCAACTCGATAGATCAAATGTCACAATCCATGATAATCGATATAGAGAGACGAGTGATTGGTGATATTATAGATCCTATCGATGTTGATACACGATACAGCGAAAGTCCGTCTAAGTCTTCAACTTCTTCGAAGGAGAAGAAAGGATTTTGGGAGAGGAATTTCGATTCGCTAAAACGAAAAAACAAAGACAAAAAACCGAAATCCCCTGAAAAAGTGGACATTATGTCGCAGAGTTTGAACGAAAATATGTTTTATAATAATGAAAATATTGAAATAGACGTGTCGTTCGACAAATTCAATAGTTTAAGACATTCCAAGAAGAAAGACAAGAAAGAAAACGGACCAGTTAAAAGTCATTCATCTTCGAAAATTCCAACTTTTGCAGCGTTAGGGAAGATTATGAAGAAAGACTCATTTAGTAAAAAAGGAAAAGAAAATATAGCTAAGGAAAATTTCAAGAATGACGAATTAACGGAAAGATCTCAGAATGAACAACAGAATAATCTCAATAAGAATCGATATGTTAAAAATCTTAAACCTATTTCCATAGACAATAAGTACGTCAAGGCTAAATCGTTATCGCCAGATAAAATTTCAAAAGATGAACCTATTCAAGAAGAAACTGAAACAGATGAACAAAATGGCAAAGAAAGTATTCTTAAATTTGATAATTTACTTGTCAAAAACAACGAAAAAGTGTCAGAGCATGTTTCAAAAGTGCGCCATAGAAAGAGCTGTGGTGATGAACCTAGTGGGAGGACCACAGATTTTCAAAAAATGTCTGATTCAGGTAAGATACCATCACAAGACGATATTGACCGAATATCGAAAATCACTTTGGACGCGCCTATTTTGTCAAGCGATACAGATATGAACTCGTTAGGGAAGCGAACCTTGGATAGTTTGATGGAAATTGAAAGGAAACGATTGGAAATGTTGGAAGAACAAGGTAAGGATTCAATTCTTTTTTGTAGATTTATCGTTTGCATTATAGTGGTGAATGGTGATGATACCACAATTTTATTATAGTGTTTATATTATAGTAAACATAAATGAAAATAAATATTCTGTGGTACTCTGGTACTAAATACTTTATGAAAACGGTTAAAATACAAAGCTAACGAACTATGAACTCCATTGACATCAAAGTATAAGTATGGCAATAGGCAACAAAAATAACCAGACATGCCACAATATGGCAAAATGATCATTGCCTCACATGGATACTAGTAGCATTCACTAGAGGAATCACCGACTTGAGAACTACCTCGACGCTTCTAACGCCCCAACTCAGAGTCACTAACGGTTACTTTAATTGCTCCTTAGTAAATAATCACTACATACTGTACATCATACAAATTCTGTACTAAGGTGCGATTTAAGTAACCGTTAGTGTATCTTAGATTTCCGAAAATTATAATTTTCAGAACTCATATTTTGAGAAACGAGCTTGGTTATCTTAAGTACTTAAAATGAGTAATAGTCAAAAATATACTATGTCTGTGGTAATAGTCGATGAACGTACAACGGAACACTACACTGCGCGTGACCTTGACGTGCACTTGACTGGTTTGTAATTGATATTAATATTATTTATATTTCTAGGTTGTCAAATGATAGAAAACGAACGGGAAAAGATAATTGAACTGAAGCGAAGAGTGCAAGACGAAACTAAGAAATTGTGGGACCAGCGCACTCGCGCCGAGCAAGCCAAGTCGACCGACAGTTGTCAGTTGTCAAATGACTTTGACAGCTCAAACGTCAACGGGGATGCGAGGCCGTGTGACAGTACGTACGGAAGTGTCATCGAAGACGTCAGTATGACGGACGATGCTTTCAATCTCACCAACTCCACTATATTCGAAGAGAGGTAGGTTCTTTTTAGGATAAATTAATTTTAACAACGTTACATAAATGATATAAGTATGTTTGTTACGGTTGCAGCATCAGCGCTCGATATAATGCGGATCCCCTGCTTCCTTTTTGGTCGGCAACGCATCGGTAATGCTTTTCATGTTATTGATGTCTAGTGATACTAGTGTTCTTCGGTTTATTCTTATAACTGATTTATCAGCGCCCAGTAGAATAAGTTTAAGCAGAGAACTGTATATTTGGATAAGTATTTTTTATTTCTTCGAGTACTTATACATCCAGTAACAAAATATCTATGTAAATGTGATCGTTTTTAAATTTTATCGTATTCATTTCATCAAAAACAAGCTAGACCTTTAAATATTCATACCTACAGTGATAATGTACTTACTACTACTTACATGGATTTTTTTTGCCCATTAAGATAAACAGTATATCAATCATTTGTGTCAAAAATATGATAACATTATCTATTAATGCGTATATTATCAAAGACGAATGGTCTGTCTGCAAAACATTAATTCGTCTAGACAAAGTTAGGGGCAAAATTGCATCGAAATAGTAGTTGCTTCGGCAGTTGTTGTATCCCAGAAACGAAAATCGAGCCGTCTCGTTGCCCACAAGTGTATTAAAAATAATTTAAAATTTTAAAAATACCTTTTAAAAACAAGCTTTTTAAAATTTGTGTTTTTGCTGTGTTGGTCGTTAGAGTTCCCGCGTCTGGAGCCAACCCAGGTCGTAGCTCATCTACACGACACCGCTCCCACCCAACCAAAGTATGAGAATTCAAATATAGACTTAAAATCGTGCTCTGTAGGTGCACTTTACAGTAACAACAAAAATTAGCAGTCCGCGCGCGGGAAGCAAGCTTACCGCAACCTTGCCACTCAATAGTTGCATCTACAGAGCACGATTTAAAGTTTATATTTGAATTCTCATACTTTGGTTGGGTGGGAACGGTGTCGTTTAGATGAGCTACGACCTTAACGTATTATCCGGTCACCATTAATATCACAAAAATGGTAATCGAATATTTATTCATATCGTGGCGCAGTTTTAGATACAGAGATAAAATTCTTAGGACATTGTACGATCAATACCGTACCTACCTTATTATTTTATTTCTACAACAAACACTGTACAAATAGGTTCCCGGCGTATTTGTAAATGTGTCCATTGTCATACGTGTTCCTATTTGTTATGTATGTTTGTACACTTTGTTCTAATATATGTATGTGTAGAAAGCTTGCGAATCTTGTGCGCGAATAATCTGACTCAATGTGTGACCAACCGTAATCGCAATGATACCTTATCGCAGTAGTGACGTGACCGTCTACCTAACCGGACGAATTGATAAAGATAATAAACCTAATTTTACCAGTACGAAATAAATATCGAATAACGATTTAAATTAAATAATAGTGGCGTGTTCAAACTTGTTCCAAGAGTGTGATGTGTGTGAGTGTGTGAGTGATGAGTGTGATGTGTGATTTAAAATGTGCCAATATTTTTGAATGTAAAAATAATAGTGTGTAAAAATAATTTGAAAATCGTTATGACTAAGAATAACGTCAGTATTAGTAGTGTTATTAGTAGCACATAATGCGGTGTCCCTGAAATATGTTTCAAAAATTCAAATAAAATATCCAAAGTAGATCAAGTTGAAGAAAAAATACGTAAATATTATGAGTAACAAGAAATATTATGAGTATTATTACTAGGAATATATGTATTTATCTTATCATTATATTAAATGTGTTTACAATATACATCGAAGGACTAACATGTTCTATAGGCGGTCTTTATGATTTCAGGTTTTCAATGAAATCATAATTCTCAAATAGCGTTAAAGCGCAATCAAAAAATGTTATCGATCGTAGTTACACGTTATAGTGGCATAATTTGGAGCAAGAAAAATATTATTCATGAATACATCATTTCCTATTTTCGATCATTCCTCTAGCTTTCAAATTGGTGACAACTGTAAGAATGATGTATTATTAAAAGCGATTAAATCTTAAAAATAATATCCGATTCGGATATAAATAATTGAATCCTAAAAAAATTTTTTTTTTTAAACGCTTTTATTTCAATAATGTTTAGTTTATAAAATTAGCTACAAGTTGTGAAAATTTCAAGTCTCTACGTAAAATAGAACATAGAGAATTATGCGTCTAAAGTCTGAAAATCGTTTTTTTTAATTTAACAACAAATAAACAATGAAAATTAGTTTAAAATATGATTTTCGTGTATTGTCATCGGAAATACACATGTCTGCCAAATTTCATCAATTTTCATTAAAGGGAAGTCATTCAAATTAACGTTACAAGATTTGATCCTTTGATGCTTTGATGCTCCGAAGTGAAGCTAAATAAAAGCGTTTAAATATAAGTTGAATCCAAAAAAAATTTTTTTTTTTAAACGCTTTTATTTCAATTTTTTTTTTTGATTTTCGTGTATTGTCATCGGAAATACACATGTCTGCCAAATTTCATCAATTTTCATTAAAGGGAAGTCATTCAAATTAACGTTACAAGATTTGATCCTCCGAAGTGAAGCTAAATATAAACCTTATTGCCGTGTAAATAGAGTAGCATTTTGATCGATTTGATGCTTTGATGCTCCGAAGTGAAGCTAAATAAAAGCGTTTAATTATAGCAAAATGATTGCAATCACTTCGTCTGCCATAGACGTCACATCTTCTTTAGAAGATTCTTGTTCTTTTTGTTTGATCTTTTTGTTTTTTCATAACATTGCAAGGAATATGAAAAAATCCAATTCGTAATATCTAGAAAGATTAGTCTTTGGCTGTATCACCATTTTTAATGTTAATGTAAATTGCTTTGTCATTGGAGGTCATGAACCTTTTTGTCAAACAGACAACATGTTCATGAATGGAAGGCATTTCACGAACCCTCGGCTCTTCGTTATCCGTGGTGAATTATGCGTCGTCTTCAGATGGTCCTCAATATCTAGAAAAAGCATTCACTGGAATATAACGAATTGTACAGACATGATGATTTATAGATTTCGATAATTAGAGCAATGCCTGTGCCTATTCCCTCTAAATATGAAAACGTTACCGTGCTGTTTAACGAGTTTCTCCTTTGACACTGACTGTAAAACAAAGCGTTTACACTGTCTGAACTTGGCCCACATGATCTTGTTTGACCAGCTATCGTTTACAAGGTCTCAACCACAGGGATGTTCGGAGTTTCTCTAATTTCTCAAAGTGCTAATGCTACACTCGTTTCGGGAAATATTATTCTCTGATAATACTCTGTAGCGTTAGCAATTCGGCCAAACCATATGTTGTGGAGCTGAATGATACTTTTATCTGGAAAGGCTAGTAATGGGAGAAATAGATGTGACAATGAAGTTTCGGTATTGTTTATCTACACAATAAAACGCTATATAATGTTACTGATGACGACGCACTGCTTAAACCACTAACCAGACCTCTAGCTGTGTCTAGATCAAAGCTTCTAAACTTGAAACTTTGTAAAGACAGATTCCTTATGTGTGCAGGGGCACCAACAATGGTGTTTTGAAATTCGCCTCCTAAAGAGGTAAATTAGGGATTCAAAAAAGGTAAAATTCGTTTATCTTTCGTCCATTTTTCGAAAACTCATCCCCTAAAGTGGTTAAATGAATATTTTCGCGTATGACGTCACTGGCCTGGTAATAAGTCACTATTAATAAAACTTGGGATTAGTCTTTTTGACATCCATTAGAGTCTGATTAGACAAATATATACTGGGCCTTCGAATAATAATTAAGAATATAAAGACTGTATTGACAACTCGATCATTGTCTTATACTGTCAATTGTAATTAATAATCAGAGTGAGGTATGCGATGGCGACATGCAATCAGTGACGGGGAATTAGGCCGACCTTTTATAGATCCCTCAACTACAGGATGAACAATTAAACATCTAAATATGTAGGTGAGTTTGAGGTTGGTTAGTGGATATTTAATTCATTCTATGGGTCAGGATATGTGTGTTCGTGAGTGTTTCGTGTGTTTCTATGAGCTTGTAGCGTTAATTTATTAATATTGAACTCATTACACTTTCCATCAGTGATTGATTTATAATTATAAAGCGTTTTAAAAAGTTTTTTTTACTGTTTACACTTTTTTGGAAATTTTTTTTACATATTTATTTACTTATGTATACATGGGCAGACAAATAAAGACACAAATACCTGAGAAAACTTATGTCTCATATTTTCATCGCATGTACGGAATCTTTAAAACAGATACTAGCGCTCTGCCCGTGGTTTTCCCCGCGTTTTACATGATAATAAGTACCCTATATCTTATTCCAGGTTATGGTTTACCTGTTTTCTTTTCACGGGAACCCGTTTAGTAATTTTTGGATGAAAGAGTATCAAACATCCTAAAACTTTCATATTTATTCTATAATATTACTTGGATAGTTGAAACGCCAATTAAATTAAATTTTACAAACACCCTGTATAACCTATGCGTTACGGACATCCTTCGCTCGTCACAATTGAGTACACTCATGAGTTAGTGACACTACTCGCAATGCGGACCAACTTGCGCGCCGATTCGCGTTTTCTTTTGATTCACTCGAGGCCGTTTAAATAAATAACTATAGTAATATAATTTACGGCTTAATAAAATATGTGGAACAAGTGTTTGTGATTTTGTATAAGTGGCAGTTGTGATTTGCGCGCAAATATGAATGTTGCAGCGAAGTTTTAGATTTATTTGAATAGTAGAATTATAGAAAACTGTGGACAGTGATTGAATGGGATCTATTGAAAGATTGGAATTACTCGCACATAAATGTAGTGTGCTTATGCATAAGCTTATGCTTATGTAGTGTGAGCATAGTGGTTTCAATATTGATTTCTTACTTGGGGATCTTTGTTGAAACCCAACCCAGCACTCTCTAATTCTTCTATTTATTTATTTATTCATTTATACTAACATCTAATATTTCAGGTGGCTAATGCGTATTTTAAATTACATTTAGTTTTACCTTTATAAATATCACGAATTAATTGTTACTTGTTTCATCTATTTACTTTTACCTTAGTTACCTTTACCTAAGCATTACAAAGACGTGAGCTTAGCTGTGAGAGAATTGTTTAGGAATGGTTTGGTTATCACCAAGACTTTGCCTGTGTGAAAATAATTAAACTTAGATGAAAAGCGTAAAATCTTCGGAGGATCTTGTAAATAAAATGGAAATTAGGATATCCTCATTAGCAGAACACATTTGGGTGTGTCATAGTCAAATTCCAAGATTCCTTTAAAGAACGAAAATAAATGCCACCTGCGTTGAGATCAAAACCGTTTTGTTTTATAATTTTCATTTCCTTTTCAAAGAAACGAAGGTATTTTTAAACGAAAGATATGTTTGTACTTTGCTTATAATGATTTTTTACCATTTAACAATTACAAGAAAAACAGCACTTCTTGTAATTGTACCCGTTAACCCATATTCATACTTAGTACAATTTTTGTATTATCACCAAGAGAGGTGATGGCATGGAATGCCATTGAGATTATATTTGAAACAATTGCCAGTGATACTATTCCGTTGTAAGTTAATGTTTGTAATATTCAAGGATAACTTTCATAATTTATCGAATTGAAAATTAAATGGAATAAGTGAGCCTTAGTCGAGAAAAGTTACGGTCTAGTCAGGTGTCCAGGATATCGTTATATCGTGAATAGGAAATCATTAGGAATGAGTTAGTCAATATTATCTATTAAGCTTTGAACCGTTATTTGAAGCCTAAATAAACATATTAGAGAGTAGCGTATTTGATTTCCGGTAGCAGGTCGGTATTATCCTCGAATTCTCATTGGTCGTCCCCCACCATTTTAGTTCTCTGGCTGTACACCAGGTGGCGCCGTGTGCACGAGGAGGTCAGACTTGGCGCTTTGCTTCATTGGCGATTTGTTTTTCGTAACAGTCGGTTGTGTCTTAAGAGACATCCAAGCAGTTCCTAACCTTACTAGAAGAAGTATATTACTGAAGAATTTTAATTTAACGATTTTATCGTTCGTATTTTATTTAAAAGTTATTCTTAGTATGAGTGAAATTATTCCTTATGACTCGAGTTCTCGTAACGTTCGGAGCCAATACTGCCGCAGCACCCCGCCACGTGTGCCGCAGGAAAGAACAGTAAGAAATGACAAGAATAAGTTTTGACTTCGTACATTTTTTGGCGTATAAGGTAAGTGGTTATTACAATACTAAATTATATTGCGAAGAATAGCGTTGCATTTCAACCTACTTATCTACTGTAGTGCTATGTAGCAGCACAGGGATATGGCCCTAGACAAATGGGCGAATTTTGCCGTTAGTCTAAATTTTACCCTACTGAAAGATCAAGGATGAAATGATACCGTATAGTATGACACTTCACTTACATTTATTTATTGAGCAAGATTTTGCCGCTATTATCCAAGAGATATAAACTAGCCGCGCAAAGCGCCTTCACATCCTCGAAAGACGGGCACAAAAGTTTACTAAAAGTGAATTCGAAAAATCATTGATTGCCAGAAGTAGTACAACATATAGATGGTTCACAAAAATACGTGATTACCTTACGTTCCGCCTCTTTGGGCATGCAAACTGTCACACATAGCTCTAATAAATAATAAAACACAACCTCAAACTCAAACATATTTACTGTGAATATGAAGGTACATAAGGTGACAATCACAGGTGACAGTGGATAGTTTTTTGCTATGTCTTACCATACGGCGTACAACAGAATCAATTAATCAGAATCTACATACTAAAATAAATAAAGATAAGGTAATACTAATAAGAATTTTATTACAATATAAATAGTAGCATTTTTCGACCAAAAAGTCGTGTACTTTTCTTCTAAAATATTCAGTTTTGATATGAATCAAGTTCAATATTATATTTAACAAACTAGAATTCTAAATTAATGAAATAAAGGTCATATTACTACTGCAATGTCAAAATATAATAGGCACAGTCTCAGCAAATGTTAAAGGAGGTTAATGATGTTTTACAGCTATCGTGTAGGTAGAAGTGCGGAGTTATTAATTCGTTGCATTAGCATCAGACTCTATAACATTTTGCAGTTATTGATAATTTTCTGAAGGCCCGTTTATGTAAAATTCCTCCCACTAGCGAGAATCCTTGAATCTTCCTTTTTTCATAGAAAAAGCTGCGAATATATCTATATCTAAAAACTTCGGGCCGCTCCGAGCACCGACACAATATAAAACTGCTGCGCAAGCACAGTGCTATTAGCAGACTCAGGTCACGCCTAGTCATGCTTTAAAGTACAATATAAATATATTGTATGTATTGAATTATCATTACCCTCATTTAAATTACGTAAGCAGACCGCTATTTCAAGGCGTTGGAAATGCATTCAATATTAAGCACTACGGTCGCGACTACCCTCGCCCCATGAAATATCTTTCATTTTGGCCGCTCCAAGCGCCGAAACAAAATAAGGCTGCTGCGCAAGCACAGTGCTATTAACAGACTCAAGTCACGCCTAGTCATGCTTTAAAGCACAGTATAAATATATTGTATGTATTGAATTATCATTACCCTCATTTAGATTACGTAAGCTAAAACCGCTTTTTCAAGGCGTCGGAAATGCATTCAATATTAAGCACCACGGTCGAGACTACCCTCGCCCCATGAAATATCTTTAGTTTTGGCCGCTCCGAGCACCGACACAAAATAAAGCTGCTGCGCAAGCACAGTGCTATTAACATGGTCACGTCTAGTCATGCTTTAAAGTACAGTACAAATATATATTTATTGAATCATAATTACCCTCATTCAGATTACGTAAGTAAACTGCCTTTTCAAGGTATCGGAAATGCATACAATTTTAAGAACCACGGGCGCGACTACCCTCGCCCCCAAACACCCATCAAGAAATAACTTTTCTTGATGACAACAAAGATCTGGCCCTGAGAATTTTCATGGCCCCGAAATGCACTCAAAACACAAGTAAAGGTCCATGACTCTTATCGAGCGGTTAATTTATCAGAATTTCTAGAACAATATCAAGTTCTACAAGCACCACAAACTGGAAACTATAAATTCAAACTAAAAAATTTATAAAATTTTCGCATTCCATTTTTGGCCACGCTACTGTTAGCAGTACGGTGCCGAATAGTACCCAGCTTTGACCTCCTTCAAACACCTACCTCGAAGGCCATGGATTCATGCTAATTAATGAAAAGAGTGTTTTCAGAACCCGTGCTTTTTGTTACAAATATTTTAAATAACCTAAATTATTGTGTTTGATTAAGTAAGTGCAAGCTCATAATGATACAGAGTAGTAAACTGGTTACAACCATTGGATTGGTTAAGCAGAATATATTTATCCAACGTATATTTCCACATACCCATTAATACCAAAACACATCAATGCTTCGTTGAATATAGCCCGCTATTGCAATTGGCATAGATATATATAGGAGAAGGTGTATTCTACGGTATTGGTTATTCAATAATATTGCTTTTACTTTACATCATGATGTACGTCCAGTTCTCCTAACGTTCACATCAATATTCCAAAATACCACAACACTACGTGATCGATAAATCATCTATTACTATTTAGTTTCTCTTCATCACATTCCTTACATGGCAGCCTCTGCATCGGCCGGGCATTGTAGAATAAAGATGTGCGTCCCTGGACCTTCACTAAAGATTAATGGCCTCGCGCACATGTACACCAAATATTTTTGGCGTATCTGGTCAATTGTGTTGCACAGATATAACGGCAGATAATCTAATAGACTGCAAGGACCTTGTCCCCTAAAACATCAGATTTAGCAAGCCACAATAATTTGTAAATATATGGGTTGGCAAATTAACTTTGATAAGTCGATTTTGGTACCACAGATCAACATTTAGCATCTAGGAATCGTTTATGATTGGTTGTCATGCAACCGAATAAGTCTCTCTTATTTTCTTAATGGACATAATACACAAGTTAGTAATATAACATAATATTATACTTTACTACGACATATGTAAAAGGATCCATAGATGATCTTCAAGAATATTTTATCTTTGTGAAAGATAGAAACGGCTGGTCGCAAAGGTATCCAACGTATAATAGGATAAGTAACCTTTGCTATTTCCCCGATAGTCAGGGATCACTTACGTTATCAAGCCCTCTTAAGGCATAACGGTTTTTACCCAAAGAGTATGTACCACTACGTAAAATCCTCGTCATCGGTATCCACAATACCAGCGAGTGCCTTTAATGATACGAATTGATAGAATGCCAACCTAACTCCGTTGAAACTTTAACATCCTTCAATACTGGATTACCTAGTGATAGACATGTCAGTTGAGATAACGTGCTAAACTGAACAACCGCTTGTGCTGACATTGCGCTCCAAAAGAAACGGCTCTACAGTCCATTTTAAGAAACATGCGCGATGTTTGTTACGCTTTAAGGTTCGATTCACACCTAGTAGGTCAGTCACTCTTAACTCAAAACGTTAGCCGAACGGTAAGTACCTACGAAAGGGAAGTACCAAATCAATGTCTTTGATAGAAATAACAAACTCAGTACATAATAAACAATTTTATTTATTTATTAAGCCTGTTCAATCAGTTTCAGTATTCAAATTCAAGCTCATTATATTCATGGTCAATACAATGGAAAAGTTGACCAGCTATGCTGCTTAACTCCGCTGCCAGAAAGGCACCTTTTTCCCAGATTATAATAGTGATTTTTACCAGATTGGTTTACCGCTACAGGCCATTTTGCCTCATGAACAATCGTGTAGTCTCAGGTTACAGCACGCTGGATCTGACAGTTCAGCAAAACCATCGTGAAACTTCGCATTAATAATCAAACCTCTACGGTATAAATGATTCACATTGGCGAAAGAAAATCCAATTCCTGTAATTAAGGCAAACGAGGCCGATTCAAATAGATATTTTTAAATAATAATAAATAAAAATATTATATTTTCTATTATTAAGTCTCACATACTGTATTCGTGTACAAAAATTGTTAAATAAATAAATAAGTAAATAATAAATATACTAAGTGGCACTTTACTAGATATTGGAGCTAATAATTGCTTATTAACCAATAAATATAATTTTCTGGCCCAAATATGTGTCTTAAAAGACGTGACGGTGCAAAACCGCCTATTGTATACGTTATCCATAAAAATAAGACTGTGAGGCCCTAGATCCTATTTTTAAATACTAACAGTTGTAGACCTGTCTGAACCTAAGCCAAGCGCAATATCTACAAAAATTCTAGCTTATTACGTAGAATGTGGGGTCAACAAAGCAGCTACACATACTAAGATAGAAGTTTTTATGTACTTCGACCAGGTATTAAGTTAAGGCTAATACAGGTGGTTATCGACTTGCAGTTGCACCCGAGAATCTAATACAAAACTGCTCCCTACCGTGTGGGATATGATCTTTAAGTATGTTTACTAACTAGGGGTAACTGAGGATTAGAAAATAGCTTTCTGAGATATTATTGCACAGCGATTCAAAGTTCACCAATACCATCTAGCCTACAGTTGTATCACAACTTTTTAATCAATAAATGATGCTAAAAGGTTAACAGATGCTACGAATTATAAGTAATGAAATGTTTATAATATTATTATCAATTACAATAATTTTATATATTACAGTTAATTTAGTTCATTCATTATTTGAATACTAGCGTTCTACCGGCAGCATTGCTGTGTTTTCCGGGACAATATGTACCTATTGTCTTGTTCCAGATACAGGCCAACCTGTGTGCTGGACTTCACGAAAGTTCTTTCAACGGCTTGTGCCTGAAAGAGTAGCAAACATGCTCACAAATTTTCACATTGATAATATTATAATAGCATTTACGATAAATTAATGTAGTGTATATACTAACATTACTTATGTTTGCATGTATCCCGATTCTAGGTACATAACTTTCTAACCTACAGTAATGTATACTGTACTCAAAGGCTAAAAATGACTGAAAATGCTTTAAAGTAATTTTCAGGATATCGTCACATTGGCGATGGCTGTACACCAGGCGATAACAGACACATCTCTAATATGTTTATTTAGGCTTCAAATAACGGTTCAAAGCTTAATATCAGCGTTTTACCTTACCAATAAAACGCTTATTAAGCGATAACCTTATTTGAAGCCTAACATTCTAACCCTGCCTGGTGAAAACATTTTTCTAATATTTGAGATCCAATGAAGCAAAGCGCCAAGTCTGACCTCCTCGTGCACACGGCGCCACCTGGTGTACAGCCAGAGAACTAAAATGGTGGGGGACGACCAATGAGAATTCGAGGATAATACCGACCTGCTACCGGAAATCAAATACGCTACTCTCTAATATGTTTATTTAGGCTTCAAATAAGGTTATCGCTTAATAAGCGTTTTATTGGTAAGGTAAAACGCTGATATAAATTAATGCAGGTGGACTGCATATCCGATATTTCATACTGTGAATACCTACGAGTATAATTCTATAACAGCAAGATATACATATTTAATTGTAGATATAACTGTGCTGACCTAGATCAAGCAATTCGCAATTGGGTCTGAATGAACTAAATAATAAATTGTTCATTGTTCACTAACCAATAAATAAATACATTTTCAACACCCTTGCTCATAAATTGGTTTTTATCACATGGCTTTTACACTCATAAACCATGGTATTAAACACTTGTGCTTTTTTTTCTTGATCGCACTAGTGTTTTATTTTATATTCCATCAAATTAAGTTTGTACCTTGCTGAAAGATATTATTTATGCATTCTATTTACTCTTAACTTAGCCGGGTTATAGTTTTATTTTTAAATTTCGGAAAAAAGTTTTGACTTAGTTACGTTTCGTTTCAACATAAGACTAAAAATAACACTATTTTTGTAAAAAAAAAGAAGTGTACCACCTTGAATATGATAAATTTTCAACAACTTATTTATTTTAATTAATAATTCAACGTGAAACTAATTCATAAATACATAAATATTAGATTTTTTTACATTTTGCGTTTTGGCTGTTTAGTGTAATTGTTCGTGCCTACGCTCCAAGAAAAAAAAATATCAGCGTGGAGCGCGCCATTTTTAACAAACTTTCCGTCTGGTCTGTGAGCATTGTTTATTTGAGTATGAATAATTTGTTTTTTACTCGTAAGTGTGTTGAAAAACGTCGTATGACACACGTGAGGTTTGGTCATTACACTCTCATTTTTCTTGCAGCACTCGCCTTCGGCTCGCGCTGAGCAATATCACCTCGAGTGTAATGACCAACATACCACACTTGTATCATAATGTACTATTGTGCTACCTCTTCCTCTAGTATCTAGTCGGTGGATGTAAAAAGAGATAACAAGTTTAAAGTAGTTTTGAACTTGAAATAGTTAACGATGATGTAAACCACAATCAAGTGACGATACGATACTATCGTACAAGCAATGTTTAACGGATATTTTTAGTCAATGGTTTAACGATTAATTTATTCGAATTATCATAATCGGACGCAATGGATAAAACTAATAAACATCGCAAGCTATTATGTTGGTAAGTATACTGTGTTATCTTTGTGATCATATTAAATAAGTGCATTTAGAAAATATGGAAAAATATATTGACTATAGTAAGCAAGCGACACGTAACCAAGTATTTTGAATACAACAATATATTATAATATTTCACCAAGATTTTGCAATAATATATTAACTTGCTGAAATTGCTAAATCTATTGTTGACTTTGAAAGAAGGGTTGTGTCGGGATTTTTTAACGTAGGAGTGCGTGTTAAACTTAAATTTCTTATTGGATATATCCTATTGTAACTACTACGTCTACTGTACCTTTAGTTGAGAATTATGACTATCTCAGTTGTATCCTTATTCCAAGCGCATTCTATTGTGTTTCGTTTAACCACTATTTGCAACACCCGGTTACATTACAAGATTACTTCCTTCAGCCGAAAGGCGACAACGGCCTCCCTTACAAACGTTCATAGACGGTGGTGAATGGTGATACCGTCAAATCTCTAATAATTGTGGTCAGTACCACCACCATGCTATAATCATATTTCCATAACACACGCATATGTGTTTATGTTATATTTTATTTATTTTATTATGTGTGTTAATGTACACACGTGTGAATCTTCATCTTCAGGACATATTGTTTTTTTTGTATTTATTTTACTTTACTTTATCATAATGTTTCTTTGTTACAGCTCTGGGTTCATGTCATCATCAATAGAAGAGGTGAGTTATCATTATTCCTTTAATTATATGTAGATACTAAACGTCTGGTATGTCACGATCACACGATCTTACGATTCACAAGAATTGTCGGCTTTACATGCCGTCTGAAACCTTAAAGAAATTTTGCCATTAGCGTTCACCCAACTTCGAAGCGTCCACATTTTCACGCAAGCCGTAGGTCTATGAGAGATAGGTATCTATTGTATTTAGAGGTGCAGTTTATTACTTGTCCTTAAGGAAACACTGAAATAGGAAACTCTAACAATGTCACCACGCTTCCTGTAAAATGTAACCATAAAAGTTAAGTAGAATATGAAAGTCATTAAAATATATTTATGGATCATCGATACATAAAGATCTTGTAAAGGAAATTGGGATCGACCACATCCTGCAGGAAACTATAGGAAATGATTTGTCTTCGTGGTGTAGTTTACAACTCTTTATTAACACTACCGAGTGACGGAATAGACGTTTGATATTTATATTTAGATATAAAAACAGGGCTATTCTTGGTCAAACGTCGACTTCGGATGTGTTGTGGACTTGTATAATGAATCTACTGTCTACGGGAGGAAGTTGAGTAATAAATTTGGAAACGAAGAACCTAAAATTCCTTATAATCAGACTTTTCCAACAAACATTATTTGGTTCCGTAAACAGATTTAAAACAGATTTTAAATAAATTGTTTATTATTAAATAAATTGCGTATTTCAATAGGATACATATACATATAATTTTATGCTTCAACAATTCGCATTTTAACAAAAGTAAGTTAGATCTAAAAATTAAGTCCTCGTATTTTTTTAATATTTTTCGCTCCTGAAAAAAGAATCTCTGTTACAAATTATATGTGAAACCCTCTACAATGTCTACAATACTCTCGATCCAACATGCGTTGTATCACCTTCTAATCTTAATAAACGTGACGTTAAGGTCTTAACACTGTTTGACGTCTTTTAACCTAAAAACATACCTAACTACTCATTTTCCGCATTCTCCTCAAAACAAATGTCTCATTGTCTAATTTCGTTACAACGTTTTTCGTAATTCCATGAACGAATGACGTAGAAATACGCCTTCATTTAACTAACGTAAATGCACAAGTTTAATAGACGCATAATATATATTACTACCGTACGGCTTGGCGATCGTAAACTGCTCTAATAAACGAGTCATAAAATGATAGATTCACTAAGAATGTCCGGTCATTAACAGTCACACCCCCGTACCTGTGCCCGTACTATGATTACGTTTGTTGACGAGTGTAATAGTAATTGTATGATAATTATATTATACTAGCTGTTATTATATTTATCCCCTATTTCACCCCCTTGGGGGTCGAATTTTGAAAAATCCTTCCTTAGTGGATGCCTACGTCATAATGAAGAATACGTGTGCGGAATTTTAAGTTTCTAGCCCTAAGCAATGAACTAATATAGGTACTAACGTACATTCGTTCACTGGCCTGGCCCTAAGGCTTAGGGCCTAAGCGATTGGCCTGTGCGTTGATACATCAGTCAATCAGTTTTGCCTTTTATATATACAGCCAGATTAATATTATCAAAATAAAAGAAGTAGACGATTTCTCCAGTTTCACTCTCATCCCAGAATAGATAATAGTATACGTACTAAGCAAGCCGCATTAAGGAACTTAGTTCCAATAAAACAAATATGTCATTGTGTAGTTCGCGATTCAAATTCTACAATAGCTGATTACTTACACGTAGGTACGCCCGCGCCATTGCGTACGATTCTTAAAATAAGGAAATAAATTTTGTTAGTACAATTGCACACGGACAGCTGCGGGGGTTCTGATGGTATGTATTGCCGTCACATTTGCTAATTTTACTTTGAATACAGTAACGTGAAACCATCTGCTTATCAGATCTATATATTACTGGGTAAGGATCCCTTCGAAATTATTACGTTACAGGGAATCATTGTTCAGGTGCAGAATTATGTAGTTAAAGAAGACAGAGTTCCACCTCCAGATGTGCAATTTACTTTGTTGAACAGTAAATCATTAGTTACGCCCTTGTATTGATGTGGCAGTCAGTGAACAAACAAGCTGATCCTGCCACCTATTGGTAAGTGATCACCTACACCTATGGACATCAGCAATAACAATAGAATTACCCATACGTTTGCAGTCAAAAAGCCAGAAGAAACCCGCATAATTTCTGGCTGTTGAAACACATCTAGATTTAAAAAGGAGGATGGTATTAGCCAGGGGGGTAAAAACCGCCATGCACGAATACTGTCACAAACAAGAGGGAACTGATTCTTTCATCCGTTTTCTATTGTTCAGCTGAGTGGACCAAGGGTTCCAAGAGCTAGGATAAGGCTTAGCTTGGACCTAAAGATAGATGGAGTCAAAAGTGATGGCTCCAAAATTCGGTTGTAGCTTAATTTCCGGTGTGTTACCATTCTAGCTAGGTGCATTGTTGAAGGTTACATCTCCAGCCCTGTCATCATAGTCGTATATTATTTGCAGATCATAAAAAAACCTGAATAATGTTCATAAATTAAAAGCTTGAGCGGTCACGTGCAATCAATCATGTTTTGTGGTCTGAAAATAATTCTGTTAATGAATTATTGACGTAAAGCATATACACATTCTGATTGGGAGTTATTGCGTTTAAATATTCGCGAACAATTGAACGCACTTCCAGTACGAACATGGAACATAAATTCTTAGGTCTTTGACTCTTTGGTGCTGGAAGTAAGAGTACATGAAATATATCTAATTGCTTCAAATTTTAACATAATATGTTTTTAACATGTTTAGCAAATACAAAAGCAGAGTAGATTTTTTTTCCAAAAAGCTATTTTACTTGTAAACAAATATGACGGGAATATCACAGCTTACTCTATAGTCATCTTCTCTCACCTCTCTCTCGTTATATTTCTTTCTGTACATGACATTAACAAACTATCCTTCTTCTTAATCTTTCTGTAAAAACAAAATATACCGAATAATAATTATTTTTCGTTTTACACTATCTGATATACAAAATTCAACATAATATGAATTATGAAGATAGTTTATGATGTAAAAAATGTGTGAATGTGAACACATTTGAAGGCTCCGACTCTTGCCAAATGCGTGTAAAAATGGCCGTGTAAAAGATTTATCTGTATTAAAAATAAACAATAAAAAAGAATAGATTATTAATCACCGACCAACATGCGAGAAGAAAAATATCGCGTAAAAAATAAATGTTCGACCAATTAAGTCATAGAAATGTTTGCGTTTCTTCAGTTGTATGATTGCGAAGAATAAACGACAAAGCTATGTTAAATGGAGAAGGTATATCAATACACAAACATCCGCTTATTAAGTTTTCTGCCACCTATGCACTATATCGTATCATACCTTAAGTGTCAGCCCAATAAAATATTATTTGTATTAAAAAATGAGACGTTATTCCCATTAGACCATTCCAACATCGTTTCGTTTCGTTCCTGCAGGTTCCTTTTTCCCTCGTAAGACGATAATTTTAAAAAAATATTCATGTTAAAAAACAAAATATTCTTTACGATTTGTGCTGAGTGTATCATTTTCTTCTCATCGCCGACGAACGACAGGCTAGCATTTCTAGAGTTTGTAAGCGTTTTTACGTTTCTCGTTCGAAGTGGAGCGACACCCTTAACCTTCACACATTCAGTTTGTTCCACCCACGGTTTTACAACACAAAAATAAACCGTTTTATATCGGTCTCCGTAAGATTGTCAGTGTAGTGTAGTGTTGGCTGCATACCGGTTAACAGTCAAGGGCGGTGATATTCAGCTGAAAAAAAACAAATCGCCGTGATTCGGAATTTAAATTGACAGAACATTTGGCGCGAAAGTTTATGCTTTTGGCGCGAATTTCAATTGTAAGAACAAACAATTTAACGCGTGAATAGTTTTTGTGATATGTGTTGAACAAATTAAAAGGTGTTCTTAAATAAAAGTGAAAAAAAATCAAATATTTACGAAGTCGTGTCTCAGTTGCTGTATGTTTTTTTGTTTCTTACTTATTCATTGTTGCCACCAAATGGTGTGTCTAAGAGGAACCACTGAAAACATGTCATCAAAAAACTTTGATAAATTCTATTCTTTTTGATAATACATGTATAAATTGAAATTCAATATCATTTTATCATTTAGGGATTATCGATAAACTTATGCACGTTATTTTTCTTCCACGACCATTTAGAAAATTTGCTTTGTCATTGATGAGGAAAAAGGAAAAAAGGAATACAAAGAAAAAAAATACTCTATCAATATCTCTATATCTCTCTATACTTTGATAAATGATTTAATAAGGCAAATATTGTGCAAGTAATAGAAATTCCTAACTTTCTATCAGCCGTAAGAAAATCCAATCCCTCGGGAAGTCACAATACCGCAACGCATTTCATTATTCTATTATTGCAACTGATCTTTTTCACTTTAAAAATAAGCACAATTTCCTAAAAGCATGAGACAGTTTAATGCTAAATTGCTTCCATAGCTCAAAAGTCGTCATGTAGACCTCTTTCTTCTCTGTCTGCTGTGATGATTAACACTACATAATTGAAATTCATTATACATACGAGTACATGATAGGTACATATTATGTCTAATGATCTACAACGCAAAGAAGTGGCCGATGATATTTAAAATGCCACACGTAAAGCAGCTTTGATGATAGGAGTTTTGTTAGAAAATGTGAATTAATTAACTGTTCGGGTTTGCAATACCATTTGTAAGGATCTCATCTCATTAATATGAAACGTTTATTTATTTATTTATTTAACTCTTTATTGCACACCAAAAATAGGACAAAAACAATGTAAAGTAGGCAAGTATATAGAGTACAAAGGCGGTCTTCGCTACACAGCGATCTCTTCCAGACAACATTAAGATGCGGAATGCTGTATATACTTAGTTAAGAATTAAATAAGAAATGTTTTTGGGATAAAAGATAGGACAGCCTTAAATTATCAATTTATCACGTCCTAAAATCCAAATAATATTCCGCATAGACGACCAAATCAGTTTTATGATCCATGAATCCATGAATCTGCGATATCTAAATGTTTTATTATCCGCGAACTGTATGCTATTTATCCGCACTCTATTCTTTCTTTGTTGGTTTCGTATCCGTTTGGTAAAATATTATTATATCAGGACATTAGCACATTATGTAATCAATACAATTTGTTATCTCCCTTTATCAGTTGTGTGAACTGGTGTCTATCCTGCTCTGCTCTGTTGCCCACTCGGAGTTTATTAGTCATATTTGATTCATCCTACGTACAAGGTGCGCCAGTTCCTGAACATATTATGTATATCCGTGTCCGGAAGTTACTATTACTAATATTCACATGAGCGATTTACCTGGCATAGTTCCATCATTATTTATTTCTGCAAAGGGATTTTGCGATTAGTTCGGACGTGGTAACTTCTTCCAACAGGAGTTGCAATGTAGTCCTGACTCCTAAGTCTGTCCTGACAAACGCCCTTTTTATCGATGTACTTCGCTACATTTCAAAACGTGACGCCCTCAAAAAAGTTCGGTAGCCGTACTAAGGTCGCTATTGTCGGTACCCCTTGTTTAGCTGAGTCATCTTTATTAGCTGTATTCATTTCACCTGAAGTTCAGTTCAGGATCTGTTAATGGAGCTGGAAGGTAGAAAAGGAAACCCTGGAATGCCTATGAGTCGTCATTCTATCATCTTGCGGGATTTGATTAAAGCCCTTAGGCCAGGGGAATCGATCAAATCACGGAAAGAATACCTACCTCACCAATCACCTATGACCAGACCTATCGCTCATTCTTCTTTAAAGAACCTACATGTTCTAACGCTAATATACAGGTTCCAAAATAATATGGAACTGCAAATGAACATACGTATACCTACATTTAAAAAAAGGCAGTATGAAGTACAGTGTATGTCTACTGTCTAAGTATTAGTATAAAACTGTACCTACCGTCTGCGCCCTCCCCAGGGAAAAATCGACGTGGTAATTGGCACACAAAAGGCACCCTATCAGGTAGCGTATTGATCTGGCATTCCTTCATTTCCCTGCGATACAAGGCCTGATTAGGGCAAGATATGTCATCAGTCTAGCTGACTGTGACTGTGTTGTAAGTTTGGGGGTGTAGTGATTTCTTCATAATGTTGAACTTCCTATCCGAAGAAGTGACTAATATCTAATACGCGCATGACTTCGCCTTCATAAGTCATCCAGTCTACTACGAGTTATTTAAATTTGAATTTTTTTCAGATTGTCAGCGTTCCAGACATTAATAAAATCCAACAACAACGCATACAACTATTCCCAGCACACGTTTTTTATATTACTATTAAAATAAACGCTCAGCTTTTAATAAACACGTGTGGTACTTCGGTTTGACACTTCATCAACTAACGTGCGTCCATTTAACGAAGACGTTGTATGTTCCTTGTTGTGATGTGATAAGGATGATATTTGGTTGTACCCGTGCCTTTGTTAGATGCAAAATCGTAAAGTCCCTTGGCTTCAGGCCAGAATGTGACAAGAGTATACGTCAAAGCCGGTTTCACAGTTTATCACGTAAACAGTAGAGGTACCTAGGGACTGTTTATTGTTTAGCGCACCATTCACCGGATAACGGACATTAAGAAAAATAAACGAAAGTCATCTCAAGATTTCCTGTTTAAATGGTGTGCTTTTACCAAAACGCTTTGGGAGAATAAATAAATAAATAAATAAATAAATAACGCTTCACACTCATAGCCCCACACTAGGATTCCCTGTGTCGTGGGTGCCATGGACAACACATAAGACAAGGACATTCACACCCAGACCGAGAACAGAAATTTAAACTCATCATTCAAATTTCCGCCTCGCTGGGAATGAACCCAGGACCCTTGGCACGGCGATCCGGCATGGTAACCATTGCGCCACACGGGTACACGTGTACACACACAAAATGTACACGTGTGAGTGGATAATTCTGTATCACTTGTAATAAAGTTTTTTTTAGATAATTTAATTCTTAGCCAACAGCCATCTGTCTGGGTTGCGCAAACTGATATTAATCCGTATAACAAAAACTATATCAGCTGATTCAGCTGTTAAAACCAATTGACATGACATCTATACAGAAATACCTAGTTTTAATTTGGAAATATCTCCCTATAGATAAGTCAACGGCAAATTTTCACCGTGTAATATGTATCGAAATACTTTAGAGCTTCCGTAGCTTCCGTAGCTTTCGATCTACTTCGTTTCCTTTGTGTACTCGTTTTCGTTAGTGAAAGAATTAGAAAATATGTTTAATTAAATTATTTGACACACTTATCTACTTAACACTGGACTTATTATTTTTACTTAACCTATAACCTTCTCATCCCAAAAAACCCGGATTTATCACCACGGTTATTATATGAAATGAGTCAATGATTTCATGCTTTATCCATAATAATGATAGCTTATTAAACGATAACATAATTTTAATGTCTGCAACCTCTAACCACACGCGATAATAATAAAAGTCACATAAATTGCAACTAATAACATTAATTCGACGGATATTTTTCACGAACAATTTTATTATGAAACAGTATTTAATGGACGTAGTAACTTGATAGCGTTGATTACCGGTTTATCTTTACGATGGCCAGTTATTATTGGCTCTTATAGCGATTTACGTCGTCGATTTCGAATGTAATTTTTATTGGACTTCTAAAAGAAGGAAGGAAGATGAATGTTCTCATTTATCATTTGGTTTGAAGTATGTTTCTGCATGGTTATAGATGCTTTAAGATACAGATTCAGTATATCACGAGGAAAGGTCAAATGGTTTGTGGATTGACAGGATTAAATTAAACAAACCATTTTTTTCATTTCACACTAATCCTAAAACATTTTTGGATGTCGCTTTGAACTTATTGCCAGCCGAGAAGACTGTTCATCAAGTTATCATTGTAGTCATACGTGGTTAATTTGAGATCGAAGTTTTTAGTTCGCCTGAAGGACTCCTAACTGTCGAATTATTGTCTAAAGTGGTGAACATAAGTGGTGGAGATGGAGACTCTAAATTGGTCTACCTCAGTGGTGAAAACTGTTAATTCGCCAAAAGGACAGTAAAATTTATGGAGAAAAGCGGCTTGCTGTCTAGATTTTATACAAACCTTAAAATCTAAAATTTTATACAAACCGTTAAAACTTGATGCTAAAAATGTTGTAATTTATATTTTCCAAAAAAAAACTGTTATTTTGACTCACTCACCAAATCTCAAATAAATATTTTAGTATTATTATAGGCCTAATTAGTGGTTAATTTGAGACACGACTTCGTTACAATTAATTTTACTTCAAATAGAATTCATAGTCCACTGTCCAGAGGACACTTAAGTGAATAAAATACATACAAATATAAATGCCGGTGTCATTATGTCCATGTGGATCACGCTTATAAAGAGTTCTCGTTGGGGCATCGACTGCGCGCCGAAACCTCTTCTTGTGAGTATCTGTGAAGACTGAATAACATCTATTACGAAAATCTTCGCTGCTGACTTTCCAAGCTCGCTTCTCTGTCCACGTGAAGCTGCTGAAGAGCCAACAGCGACTGTCCATTCTAAAAAATAACATCTATTACCTACGGGTCAAGACCTGGGTTTTTCCTTTTGAGGTATCTTGAAAGGCATAAAAGCGTGAGCCTATTAGTAAAATGTGTAATAGCCAACCAAAGTCTCAAAAGATATTAGGTCACTCGAAGGGTTTGAGAGAATGATACATAATTAAAAGTGAAGAATTTATTATTCTTATGCATCTCTATTGGCAGCAATGGCTACTTACTGTGCTTCGGAAGAAATTCGGCTTTTTCTAGTGCCTAACATAAAAATGTTTCTGTTAAGGTTTATCGATTGCACTTCAATGATAACAGCACGGAAATGTGTGCATAGCGTGCAATCTATATCACTTGTAACATTTTATCCTACCTCGATTAGGGAAATACATAATATCAGCGATTTTTTTCAACACATGCATTGTATGAACAAAATTAGTAAGCTCCGCTCTTGATATTCGAACATAACTCAGAACTCCCGTCCTTGGGTTCAGAAATTCAGACATTCTGGTGAGCTCATAAAAAAGCATCATTATACAGGTGGTCCACTTATCCAGCAACTAACTAACGATAATTTAAGGGCTTGATCAAGTACACTTAATCGTGTATGGCCTCCATTACGAGTAGAATGGCCGCCATTTTTTTTATTATGTTACGCGACTCTGCCGAGACTTTGATGTCTCTGGACTTAAATGTCCCACAGATGTTAAAAATCTATTATTTAAAAAGGTAATAATTAGGTATATTTCATGTCCTTAAATTATCGCTAGTTATTTCTGAACATACTGTATATGTTGTTATATATTGTGTTTAAGTATAATCTTCTTCTTGTTCTCAGCTCCAAGTCCGAAACTCTCGCACCGAATCCACCGAAGATGACAAGCGAAGCGATGACAGCCGACCGCTCAGTCATGCCTCAGACTTCAGCAGGGATAACATATGTAAGTTCCACACATAGCTACTGAAACTGAATGGTTTTAGTATATAAAACTACAGATTTACATACACACGCACACAAGTACGCATGCAAGTACGCACGCTTACACACACATACACGCACACGCACACATATAGCATACACATTGAGAAAGGTACGTACGCTATTACATATATGCCCACACTTTATTTTGCACTGATTTAATTTAATTGTGCCGAAATATATTGTATATAGCTGTGAAGGTTCTCATTATAAGTGACAATGTACATATAATAATCTAATAATATAAGTCCGCAAAGCCTATACCTGAACCTGAACATAGGCTTTGCGGACTTTAGCGCATGTAAGACAGAGATGGCGACACGAATACGCTAACGTGTGACTGAGACAAAATACGCCGCGTACCGAGCATTGTCGAATTATGTTACTGCGCAGTCTTCTGCGCGAAGTTCAGACACAGGTTCAGACGCGCCAAGATACGTCGGCCGTACTGTACGCTACTATGTTTGTCACACCGAACCAATGATATTTAAAAAATAGATACGTCATGCCCGTACAAATCAACCAAAAAATCTGTTCCGAAAAGAGCTACAACACACACACGTTTATCTTTTGTTTCACTAACATTGACATTGACATAGTGTATAAGACATAATATTATGAATGTGATTTATTTGATATTGCTTTTCTAACTAATTTACTAAATTAAGATTGTAATGACAAATTGTAATGGAAAATTAAATTATTTATTTTAATATTTGCATACCTTAGCAGGTGGAACTTGGCGGACCTACAAATTTAATATAATCCTTTATGTAAATTACCCATGTTCATGCAAATAAAGATATTGTATTGTATTGTACTAAACCAATCACACTACAATAATACACGAAGGCATTTTAACGTTGTATGTCAAATCTCAAGCACTTCTGACAACAACAAAAGCGTGCCTATGTGCCTATCGTCTTATATTGACAGAGCGACTACGAGCAGACGAGGTCAATTGCTCTTACGATCTCATAATATCATTGCACCGAACTAACAAGCCGTGTCGTACGCCAGTGTCGACAGGGAATGCCCCGCGTCGCAGCCGCCGTGGTACACAGCCGGTGAGCGAGTGGCAGCGACCGCTCACCAGGTACCTGCCCGTCGACCGGGATGACTTCGACTTACGGCGGCACGTCGAATCTGCTGGTCGGTACCGTCACTACCATCACTAACATCAGTAACATCACTCATACAACGATATGATAATTAATATAACAATAATGCCTAATATTTATTGAAATATGTTGTTATTGAACAACATTAAAATACTGCCTTCAACTTTCCGCCCCTAGCTATCTTCGTAATATACAGGATGAATTTTTCAAATGTGCGTGGAGGGCCAAATCCGAAACTACCAGGAATAGCGAATAATGATCAAAGGAGTCTCGGGGCCGATTTTGATGAAAACTAAAACTGCATCATTACATTTTTGAAAAATCAATATTTCAGGCCAGGAATCGAACTCGTTGATTAAAAAAAAAACTCATCCTGTATCCACACCATTCGATAGTATCGCTTTTTTTATATATCTCTTTTTTTATATACCGCTCATCGTGTTTTTCTGTTTGGCCTAATGGTTAGCTGATAGAGAATGCAATAGCATTAAGCTCGCCATTTGTTCTTCAATATTTTATATTTTGGTCAATAAGTGTACATAAATAAATAATAAAAAAATACAGTCGAATTGAGAACCTCCTCCTTTTATTGAAGTCGGTTTTAATAAGAAAATATAATAAGATTAACGTATGCGATGTGTTTGCAAATGATATGAAATGAAATAATCTTTTATTCATGTAGGTATCACTGACTTTATGCACGTCTTTTTTTTAATCTACCAGCTTTTTGGAAAGGTGCTTTGTCATGGAGGAGAAGAAAAGCCGTAAAGAAACTCCTCGGCACATCTTTTAAAAATAAAACTTATATCTATTACAAAAATAGATATTCTCTAACCTTGCCTAGCTAGTCATTTCCAAGCATCCTTATCATTTAAATATTCATTTATGCTATAGTAGCCCTTGTCTAAGAGCTGAGCCTTTACACGTTTCTTAAAAGATTCCACCGGTAAGTCACGTATTTGTTTTGGGACTTTATTATAAAATTTATTGCAGGTCACCAGATCGAGGTGTGCCCCTACGTGACGGTGTCGCCGACCTCCTGTCGCGGCTACCTGCACAAACTGGGCGCCAAGTTCCACACCTGGTCCAAGAGGTATACTGCACTTCTGTTTCTTTCTTTCCTTCTTTCTTCTAGAGGGAAGACAGAATTTACTTCTTTCTTTTCTTTCCTTGTCTCTGGAAAAGAGTGCTTTCATCAAAATCGGTGGATTTTCAAACAACCTTTCAACCCCTTATACCAATGATTTTACTCCTTTAGGGAAGGAATTTTCTCCTTCAGTTTAAGTCCTATCGCTAAAAAATCCCTCTAGAAGAATGAAGTATAGAAACTATGTATTTTAAACGTACGTGTTTACATCTGTTTAGATGTATATTAATTTTTATATGGAATTTTCATACCCGATCCTTTCTAACTATATTGTCATTATACAATAAACGACAGGGAATTCTTTTAGAATCAAAAAGAGTCTAGGTGAGGAACGTTGGTGTTACTGATATTTACGATGAGCACTTGGCTTCAGGATGTTCGTTGGTGGTTTATCGACCATTTACTCAGCAATGAGTTAATATAGCCAGCAATGTACATTGTTTTTTAATTGCAGGTGGTTCGTTTTCGATAGAGAGACGAAAACGTTCGTCTACTACTGGGACAAAAGCGAAAAGAAGCCACGTGGCGGTGCTTATTTCCAGGTAAATCTATAGTATATTATGGAAAATACACTCTTGATCTCCACTTAATCTAATCTGTTATTGATTTAAAAAGTTTTATACAGTAATAAATAAATAGGCTTGGTTACACAGAAGAGTACTTTTTCCAGTACCTTTTTCGCCTATGTTTGTCAATCTATTTTCTTATTTTTTTTTGGTAGCTATGCTACGAGCTTTAGGCTTTTACACACGTGTTTCCGACGTGAAAATCTTTGATACATTAGCTGTGTCTAGACTCTGTCGTGATTGTCCTATTGTTAGCCATCTTGGACTTCGTCACTTACTTCGGTGGGATTGTAGCCAAGCATTAACATTTAACATACCTATAACGAGAACGGGAGAAAGAAAGTACCTAAAGTAGCTACAGTTGACCCGAAATAAAGGCAATAAAATTTAAAAATAGCTTGTAATTAATAATTAATATCAAAGCTTGATTATAAATTATAATTCCCTAGGTAATAGAAGAAGTATACCTAGACCATGGAAACACATCGCGATCACCCAACCCTCAAACAACATTCATAGTGAAGACGCGACAGCGCAGATACTATCTGATGGCGCCCTCTGGCGAGGCGGCGAGGATATGGATCGATGTGATATTCACCGGCGCGCAAGGATACACTGAATATTTAGAGTGAAGAATATTCGGAGAATACACGGGTTTAATATTCACCGAGGTATGATATTGGGAATATTGGGATGGTTCGGGTCTGCATTTGGATAGGAACATGTCTGATTGCATAGCTATAGCTAGTAATAGGGTCCCGTTTATTGGAATTTGGTTTTGGAGGGATTTTTGTATGTCTTTTTTAATTTTGAAATCACATTGATTGAAGGATGAAATTGATGTTTCTCAATTTGAATGAATGAGTGTGCCCTAATTCTTAAGTATGTACTGGTGATAGGAAATAATAAATATTTCTATCCATTTGTACTTTTGTGTTGAATTTGAGAGGAATTCGATGGAATATTTTGAAGAAGCTGTCGATTCAGGATGAATGGGATATTTTGAGGATGATATTGATTATTCATACTGTTGTGTCGTACGATTAACACTTGCATTTGGAGTGAATTTATCACATAGGGTAAATAATACAATACATTATGATATGATAACAAAGTCGCAAATTTGAGGTTGCCATAAAACTAAAAAGAAATAGCTCGTATATGAATTTGCTATAGCTTAATGTAGGTAGGAATCTAATCAGTATTTAAAAGTGTAAGTGAAATGTTAAATTTACAAGTTTTAGTGAGGTATGTGATTTTCGAAATATTTACTAAACGTTTTTAATATTTTATTATATATATACATAAGAGTCCACTTGGCTCATATGCAAGTTATGAATAAGATGATAGTGATGAAATGTAATGTCGGGATGGAATTGATAAATCGAGTGAACACTAATAAAATTAGACAATAATTAGAAGCTTTGTGCCAATTTAACACATTGTACACTAAAAGGCAGCTATTTTTAATCATATATGTATTGGAAAATATTGGTGCCTTCTATAAGACTGAGGAATTTGCCGAAATTGTTAATTGCATGTCTATTATATAGATTCTTCCATATTTTGAGCAGGTCAATTAAATTTTTCATACCATTGTACAAATATGTACTTGTATACCATTTTGATGTGTTAAATTGTATTATTTTTACGCACGCTTATTAATATAAAATTTATGTTACCATACTTTGCTTATTTATAAAGAGAATTAATTGTATGTGGCAACTTTACATTGCTGCTTCTTATCGAATAAACTCAGTTTTATTTTTGTTTAATAAAATTGTAACCATTGGATGCAGTGTTTGTCGTATTTATACTTTTAAATCAACATTTTGTAAATACATTTCATATTTGTATGGAATTAATATTCTAATTGTACAGCATGTTTTCCTTGTAATGGTGGTATCAACTTTATAATATCTTCTACGTATATAATCATTCATCTATGTAACGGTGATATTTTAAATAATGTACAAAATAAATATCATAATTAGACGACAGCACTGCATCTTATTAAACAAAATCAGATTTAAAAAGTTTTTTAAACCGCATGCAGCTAAATTGTAACGCAAATTGTCTAGAAATATCGTAAGGATTAAGTACAAAATGTTAATGTGTTGCGAGTAGGTAATACCAGTGTAATAAAGAGCTTGCTACCACTCGTCTAATTTACTTTAGTTACGGCTGATACCAATTATGTTAGTTTTTAAGGTCACACTATCCTAACTGAACTAAATAAAGCATCTATATACAAATTAACTTATTTTTTATTTTAATCTCTATGGCGAAAATGTAATTTCCACAAATCCCACGAGCAACTAAGTTAATTTACTGACAAAAGTCCAGTCTAAATTAGACATTCCAAATCTTGGACAACAGTTTGGCTTCAATTCAATCCGTTTTCTGGGACACTGGTCTCCCCTTAATAAAAGCAGACTCATGAAGATAGTTGACTTTACTTTCTTACAAAATTATAATTATACTAAGCAAGAGCTTATAATGGAAGAGAGGTTGTTGTGTTCTATAATTATTATGACAGGTTATCCTATCCCCACCATTTCAGGGATGAATCATAATTTTAATTTATTTAACATATAAATTACTATGGGTTAAAGCTCATGATTGAAGCATCGATTCATTTACGCTAACATTGATGCGTTGTATTTTAACAGCTCTATTGTCTATGAGTTTAAATGATTTTCATTTTATTAATTTTGAATTGGACATGGAGGTACCAGTAGCGGCCCTATAACACGTCTGAACTATCTGTGGACCTCGCTGGAATTCGATGCCGCTCCCGCTTCCTCGGACCTCGCCCTGTTTTCGCCTATCCAGTACCGTTGGCAAAGCAAGCGCCGACGCACGTGTATTATTCTTGCTTCGTAATCGCATTATTGTTTCTTGTTGTTTATTGTTTATTGTTGTTTATTATTATTTAGTGTTGTAAGATGGGTAGGACGATACTTAGTGCACAGCGAAATTTAGTGTTCAAAGCAATCCAATTCTTTGAAAATGAAAAAAACACGGCTCTTTCATGCTTTTCTTTTTTATTTTATTTTCGTTATTTGTTGTTACAGCGGCAATATAAATATACACTCTGTGAAAATTTCAACTGTGTACCTATTGCGGTTCATAAGATACAGCTTGCAGATAGACGGTTGGACGGACATCCGGTGCTTAGTAATAGGGTCCCGTTGACACCGTTTGGGTACGGAACCCTATAAAGTACAGACTGATTTAAAAGTTGTATAAAAGTGCAAAAAAGTAGATACACACAAATCAAAATAATATTTTTAACCTTTACGTCTCGATTTTCTTTGCTATTTCTCCAGTTTGCATGACGTCATTGAGCCAGGTCCACAGATATTTCCGACGAGTTATACCTACGAAAAAAACGTGCATACCTACGCAACAAAACATGGCGGTTTTGTTCCTACTATATAAAATATTTTTTTTATAGCCTGAAGGGCAGACGAAAAAGCATACGGGCCACCTGATGGTAAGTGGTTACCGTCGCCTATGGACATGAGCAACACCAGAGGAATTGCCAATGCAACGCCGGCCCTGAAGGAGAACTCTTCACACCTTTTTTGAAGAACCCCATGTCATAGCGCTCCGGAAATACCTCGGAAGGAAGCCCATTCCACAGTTTGCACGTGCGTGGCAAATAAGTTCGTGAAAATCTGACTGTAGAAGTACTCCACGAGTCCAATCGGTGTGGATGGAACTTCAATCCTCGTCGAGTGGTGCGATGATGAAAAAGAGACGTAGGCATCAAGTCGAACAATTCCTCGGAGCATTCACCGTTGTAAAGTCGGTAGGCAATGATGTTTATTAAAGATACGTTATGCCCTTATAAATCAAGCGAAAAATCTGTTCCGAAAACAGCTACGACACACTGCGACCAATCAGCGCTTGTTAAATTATGTAAAAGGGATAGCATTACTAAAACCATAATAGTGAAAAAGACAGCTAGTGTTTGTCGCTCGCGTCACAAATCGCCTTACGTTCGGCTGGCGCCAAGCTGGCGCGCTGTAATGCCGCCATACTTATTTTGTTAGAGAATTATTGAAATGAAATAAAATGCAATAAATCATGATTCCTTACTTGTGGTATGTTATTCCATGAATTTTTTTTTTTTTACGTAAGTAATTAGTGCATTTACGCATAACACACGAAGGCATTTTAACGCTGTATGTCAAATCTCCAGCACTTCTGACAAAAATAAAAGCGTGCGTATCCACAGAGTATTGAGAGAGCGACTGCGAGTAATGCGAGCAAGCGTGGTCAATTGACTACTCTTTCGCTCTTCGCCGTCGGCGCGCTAGTAACCCATCTACCTCTTTTATACAGTATAATATCATTGTCGGTAGGTAGAACACGCAGAGAGAACTGATAATAATGTTCAATTTGACGTGATTTTGACATTCCTCGGTCAAAGTGGGTTTTAGTACTTAGTACCTTAGTGCCTTGGTATTAAGTCACAATTTACACTGTAGTAAAGAGAAATCCAAAATGGCGAAAATGGCACACGCCTGGCGCCATGAAAAATTTGACAGTTATAGCGAAACTGTTGCGTATAGAGTTGGATTGTTTTTATTTCATACATTATACCCTGTCCACAAATCTTAGAGACTAAAATGACAACCACTAATGTCAAAGTTCGAAATAATGTTACCAGCTAAATTTGTGCGATCTACTTTTCCGGTTTTTTGAATCGTAAACCATTTCGTAAGAATTGTGAGAAGTTTGAACTAATTAAAAAAATCATTCAGTTAGTAACAATATTAATGTTGATAAGTCGATATAACTCATTTTCACTCAAAACTTATTGCCTGGGGCATATAGTCGATGAGATATTTCGGATATCTCAATTTTTATATATTAAAATAGTTCTTTAGACGTTCTTGGCTATATAGTATAAAATTAGCTGTATACCGAATGTCACTAATACCATAACCAAATACTAATTCTTGTAAGTAAAATAACTTTTAGGTTCAGTTAATTAGGGTAAATATATTATGGATATAATTATATTTGATACGGTTGCTTAAACTTATTTTTCTACCAGTTTTAGGGACTCTTTAATACAAATATTCGACCTACCGTAAAAACTGCAAATATTTTTCCGATTTACTTTCCGGTTTATGGTCATCACTATTTAATTTGCACCCGAAACTGGTCACCCATGAAACGTCAATTTAGTCTCTAAGATTTGTGGACAGGGTATAGACAAGAACGCCGCGCCATTATGTTTATAATTCGTCTTTTAAACTATTCCATAACTATCTATATACCAAATCTATATAATTAATTATATCTATGGAATTGGATGAATTATTTTTTATCTTTGTTGAAACTGTTTTTGTGAAATGTCAATGTCATATTGACAGACAATTCTGTCATCATATCATGTCATTTTCCCTTTTCATAGTCCAATTATTTTAATTACAAAAATACCCTGTCCACAAATCTTAGAGACTAAATTGACGTTTCATGGGTGACCAGTTTCGGGTGCAAATTAAATAGTGATGACCATAAACCGGAAAGTAAATCGGAAAAATATTTGCAGTTTTTACGGTAGGTCGAATATTTGTATTAAAGAGTCCCTAAAACTGGTAGAAAAATAAGTTTAAGCAACCGTATCAAATATAATTATATCCATAATATATTTACCCTAATTAACTGAACCTAAAAGTTATTTTACTTACAAGAATTAGTATTTGGTTATGGTATTAGTGACATTCGGTATACAGCTAATTTTATACTATATAGCCAAGAACGTCTAAAGAACTATTTTAATATATAAAAATTGAGATATCCGAAATATCTCATCGACTATATGCCCCAGGCAATAAGTTTTGAGTGAAAATGAGTTATATCGACTTATCAACATTAATATTGTTACTAACTGAATGATTTTTTTAATTAGTTCAAACTTCTCACAATTCTTACGAAATGGTTTACGATTCAAAAAACCGGAAAAGTAGATCGCACAAATTTAGCTGGTAACATTATTTCGAACTTTGACATTAGTGGTTGTCATTTTAGTCTCTAAGATTTGTGGACAGGGTATACGTGATCAATAAAATTTAAGCTATATAATAATTATAGTTATTCTAGTTTCAGTTTCAGTTCACTTCAATTCTACAAAGTAACAAAACAAGCAATTAACAATAAATTAAAGATATTTGTTGAATACGAAGTTATACGCAGACAGTTTAGTTTCGTTTTAAACATTCCTAATTACTACATAAGTTTTTATTTAATTCTTCTGTTTTAATTTAAGGAAAATGGACGTGATCAAGCAAATACGTGAATTTGTCAGTTATTGGTACCTTAGGTATCTTGTGGCCACGGAGCTTTATATGGTGGAGCCCTGGGAGAAGAATTTTATACGTATCCTTTTTAAGTATTGGTGCTAGCATCGTCAAAAAACGCTCATAAATACATGCTGTTCCCAATGTTCCTTATCGTGCGTGGTATGAACACCAGGAACAACCAAAAGCCGTAAGAGATTATGAAGTTATGAACATTTTAAAAGGTTAATACTTCCGCTGAATCAGCATCTTGTTAGTCATGCCCCTGTTGCCGTTGATGTGCATGATACGCGGTGACTAACATCACAATCTTAATATGAGTTTTTTGTTTTTTATGGAACTAGCTGGCAAACGATCCACATGTTGGTAAGTTGGCTATCGTCGCCCATAGACATCAGCAACACCAAAGGCATCACTAACGCGTTACTGGCCAAGAAAGGGTGAAAAAAAGAAAGACAGAACTGGCTCTCAAGCCCCCAGCCGGAATACGAGTCATTTGGCGGGTGACTCATGCTCAAGGGTGGTAGCTATCCAGACGAACCCCATGGAGAAATAATAATAATAGATTGTACCATGGTCTAGCTAGAATGAAATGCAGATCTTCACAAAATACAGATGCATAGGAAATAGGTGTGGTTGTTTGTTCAACATTATGAGCATACTGATGACACAATAATTACAAGTTTGCAAATACTTTGCTAATTATAGGCTCTTAACACATTTTCCTCACAAGGGTTAGGTAGTCATGAATCATTTGTTTTTCTGAACACCAGGAAATTTGTTATTATCCTATTGTACTGTACTGTTGTGTCACACACAAGTCCCTTGAAATGAATTGTTATTGACTCAATAATTTACCTACCGCCACTGTATTAACTATGCATTTGTATTTTATACTCATTGTAAGTATACAATGTTTCATTCGATAACCAGAATGCATAAAATTCAATATCTATTATAATTAATCAAGAACAAAATGAAATTTATCTCATTAGCTTAGTCAGTTGCTTTAAAATTCAAATCCTCACACGAGATTAACAACAACAAATCTATTCTAGGTTTGTCTCCTAGCCAGAGTAGGCGCTGCTAGATTTTTATTGGTTTAAAATTTTTGTAATAAGTGTAATATTCAGGGTATGTGACAGTTTGGGAAAGAATAATGTCCTATAGTTGACTTAGTTATATCAATGTTCATATCATAGAAAGTTGTGCTTATGTGCGACAAAAATGTATTTGACTTAAATAAATGAATTTTCACATCACAGAGTCTTGTCTATGTGTGACATAAAGAATTTGTGTTGTGATATTGTCATTTTATACTTCTCCTTAACATAAAACCAGATACAATATTCATCATTACATTTGGGCTCTTCTGGTATTTCAATTGCAACTTCATCGTGAACAGCATTTCACACTTCAGGAGTTCACCAACAAACATGGAATCTATTTCATAACTCAAATAATTTATTTTCGTAATTTATACATAAGTTGTCTACCAAAACCAAATAATCACTAGTATGAATTGTTAAGTTCATTGTTATTTTAGGCCCCAGATTAAAGAAATAAAAGGCAGATATAACTTTCGCAAAGAAATGCAACGAATGACGTGAAGCCGCTTTTTCACTATGTGTGCATGACAACCATATTGACAATTAGCAGTGGCATCGTAGAGACACATATTTCTTTGTGTGTGTAAGTTGCCAGACATTGAAAACAAAGTCGCAATCTCCCGCAATTTAGTAAATATTTTTTGTCATAATGTATTTTCAACTTGAAATATTATACACAATTAAATTGGCAAATTATTTATTATTATATCACTAGTTATCAAAAAGTATAGATATTAAATATGTCAAATGTTCTTTTAATATACAGTACTTAATATGTTGAATTGTTTTAATTTATGGTTTTTTTTCTCTTTTGGGTAGTTATTTTTAATTGAAAAATATCAAAATTTTAATACATTTATTATAATTAAAATACATGAAATATATATAATATACGTCATCTTCATTAAAATGCAATGAATAAACAAAGCAAAATTTGGATGGCCAATCATTATCTTGCCTACTTTGAGGAATAATAAAATCCCATTTATCTCGTATAATATGTCGCAATCTGCAAAATAAAATAATTTATTGAGTAGGCTAAGCAGGAACTAAAATAAAATACAATATTTTCTTTCAATCGTGCATTTTATCGTAGGAAAACGTGATATTTTCAATCAACCAGGTTTACCTACATAGGTAAACTATCTATCTATCTATCTATCTACTATAACATTATAATCCTTATTTTATTCCTCTAATCCTTTGTACAATCTATCTTATGTTTGTAATAACCCAGCGACTGGTATTTATGCAATGGCTGCATTTCCTGATTTTTAGATTTAAATAAATACAACTAAGTATTTACTTTTAAAATATTTTTTTTTGATATAAATTTTTAATCGATCAGTGTTTAAATAACCCATGCATATTTCCCCTAATTAAGGGTAATCTATTTTCATATAAAGCTGGTATAAAATTGCATAATTGTCGAGGTTTTGTGTTCCGAGCGCACCGCAAAAATATTATTATAAATAAATAATAAAATAATGAACAGTTATCTAATCTTCTTTTCCTTGATTTTGGTAACAACTTTAGATGTGTTTAAAATTGCAAGACGGCATTTTATCTGAGAAAATTATTTCATAAATTTTGACAATTGTGACATGCAAGCTATTTGACGCTTTCTTTAGTACTGACTCGGGTTTGTATTTGCTTTTTTAGTTTGTATTTGCTTTGGTAGCTTAAAATTTTAGTTGAATGAATATATCTGCCTTTTATTTCTTTAATCTGAGTTTTAGGCATAATATAATTGGAGTGACATAGGTAATGTTATAAAATGTATTATTAATATATGCAATTTAATGCACATTCTTGATAAAACTATGACCCATCACATTCCATATTAACATCTTTCAAAGCAATTGATTTGTTCATATTCAATTTGAACAGCAAAGAAAAGTTCTATTGTATTTTTGTAATAAATGTAATTTAATTACTTAATATGAAGTTTTATTAAAAATTATTTGTACCACTTACAACTTAATATAGTGCTACTGGGTATAGGGGAGAGTGTGATAGCCAGTTTCCACCAAAGCAGAGGTCATACAAGATCCAATTGCATGTTGGCAAAGTCTCTCCATTTTGCTGGAAAGCTGCCCTAAAGCGCCCTGTAAACGTTCAAATATATTTGTCAAACTTTACGTTTTGTTTGTACGTTTTCATCAAACAACCAATGCACACATACCAACAAGTTTGTCAAACAAGACTTCACTTTCAAAGCAGTTTTCGCCGTGAAGTGACGCTCCGACGTTCAGATGAGTAACGTTGACAAAGCATTTCTTGCATTAACTTTGGCAATATGTATAAAAAAGAAGAAATGAAGACATTGGGCACGAGAATGGTTAAAACTAAGAGATAGATTTACTTACTCATGAAAATTTGCTGAATGAAATATTGCGCATAGACCCAGATGACTACCGTAACTTTCTTAGAATGAACATTGAACAATAAAACATTCAACGACTTGCTAATGTTAGTTGGCCCTCTAATAGAAAAAAAAACAATCATGCGAAAATCTATTCCAGCGTCTCAAAGGCTATCGATAACGCTAAGATTTCTAGCAAGTGGTTAGTGGAGCCGATTTTGAAGATAGAAGGGATATAAATTGTAATAAAATACTCCTTGTCACTCAAATCAAATCAGACATTTTTTCGCGCGAAAATGGCGAGTTTGTTTGGCAAACGTACGCCGTCAATCAAAATCTTCAAACATACAGCCAAACATGTAGTTTGCTTGACAAACATGACCACAGACTGTCAAATAATTTGCCAAACACGTAAAATTTGACAAATTATTTGAGCGTTTACAGGGCGCTTAAGAGGATCTGATCATACCTTGCTGATCAACGAATGTGAAAATCACTGAACCTGTTCTACCCAGTTGAATCCCAGTGGAGGTAATACATGGCGGTTGTGCTTGCTACCCGCCTAGCTACCGTCCTTCTAAAATCGACCTTTAACGTTTTTATGTGTTCTGTGTCAGAGCCGGAAATAATGCGAGACCTCTCAGAACTTTCGTCATCAAAAACGCATCAATGATACCTTTTGACGTACGGTACTAATTTCCATTGGCATGTAGGTTACGTTTATCCTCGATGTCCATGGGCGATGGTAAGCAATTTTATCACGTCACAAGTTTTAAAACAAAACACATGTAAATATGCAATGAGACAATTTATTTTTAATTCAAACTTTCAGGTAGCTTACACAAAAGCCGTTTGTACTGCGAAAACATTCTGGTACTTTCAAGGACATCTTCTGCAAATGTTCTGTGCCTCGTAGAAACATACTTTTAGATATGTCCGTAGAAACAACTCCAGGATCTGATAGCCAGGTTTCAACCTCATCGTTTAACGAAGGCTCAATTTTGAACAAGATTTTTGTTAGAAAACTAGACTGCAATTTAATTTTATCGTCATCTTCAATAGATTCATTATTATTTCTTAAAACTTGAAGCTCCTTGTCCATTATCCAAATTAGCAAATATTGTTTATTGGTGTTTGATAAAGTACACTCTAAAACTATTTTATACATTATTGTATATTGCATGCCTAGATTAAATTCCTTGGTCATTCTTTCAATTGTGTATATGAAATCATCTATGGTAATTTCTTCAATAGATTTTTTATGGCTGAAAATATGCTCATAATTTCCATCCTTAAGTATTTTTATTTCGGAATTAAATAATCTGACCGTGTCCTTCTTTTTCATTCCCAACCAGGCTAAGCATCTATTGCAGTGGTAAACGTCACGTTTAACATTGAATTTATTCGTCTTTTCAGATAAAACTGAGTTGTTCATGACAAAGAACGTTAGTCGATATAGAAGGTCTAATTTATTTGGTTTGAGCTCTTCGGTTTGTGTGGAACCGTGGCTATGTCCATGACAAAACCATTCGGACATGTCCAAATTTGATGTAGGCAGCTCCAGGATCCGGTCAAACTTAACAAAATTATCAGAAATGATATTTAAACAGTTGCTGCAGACTATTTTGATTTGCTCTTCACTTTTTAAATTAATTATCAAATCATTTGATTTGTCATCATTACTTTTTGTACTTGCCGATAAAAATTCAGTATAAAAATTCCCACCATTCTTTGGCTCTGTTAAAATTCTAAACGATATACTGTTCTTATCAACTTTTAAACATGACATTGAATTTGGTATTATGTGGCAGAACTCTGCAATAGGAATTATTGATGTAAGATCTGAGTCATCGTCCGAGTAGCAATCAGACAAGCTTTCGATCGATGACAAACTGTCTCTACGTTTCATCTCATCATCACTGTCATTGTAATAGTTGAGAACTATGCAATTTGATTGGATGCTGATTTTCAGGTTGCAATCTTTGTTGAAGTTCACACCAGTAGTTATGTACACATTGCAACTCCTCAAGCGTGTGCGGAGCTCAATGAAAATATTCTTAATCAACATTTTGGCTTACACTTACATGTACTCTTCAAACTTAAATCTTTTACTTATCAATAAGTTCAATATCCGACTTAATTTTCTTTACATAACCATTTGTTTCATATACGTCGAAAAACATGTCCATTTCACGGACAGTGAAGGGAATAGTGGCTTTTTTGTAGTAATCGTTCATCATTTCAATATTATTGATGACGGTGTCAAGGAGATGTGCCCTGTCTGCATAGATGCCAGGGGCGTCGTGCTTTAGACTGTTAAAATGTATATGCAGATGATAGAAGGATGGCTGGTAATGGAAATAAATTCGAAGTTGGTTGCCAGACACGCCGTACTTTTGAAAGATTGCTTTCTGAAATCAAGCATATTTATATTTTAATACACTAAACTTATTCAAAAACACCTATTTTAACTATTGCACTGTGAAAGAAACAAAACACTTTATTTTTATGAATATATTACATTCATTAATTTTTACAGTCTCACAAAAAACTTAGTTGGGCTTATTAAATCTCACAAAGTGATAAAGATTTTTTTAATGATTATATATTAAGTTTTTTCCAAAGCAAATGTTAATAAAGTTATATGTAATTCTGCAGAGCACATAACATTAATAAGTGCCAAAGAAATTCTTTTTTTAGTGCATTCACTTTCATGGATCACACCAATCTAGCGGCAGTGAAAAGAAATGCACCAGTAGCCAATAGCATAGCCGACTCGCATTTACGTTAGCGAGCCTGTTATCTCACGTAAAACTCGTACTAAGCTCACTGATGGAATTGTGGTCAAGCATTAACTTATTGTAAGTGTAAAAAAAATTAAGAAACAAAAAAAAAATAAGAAACAAAAAAAATTTACCTTTCCCTCGTCTCGCACCCTCTTTAACAATGGAAGATGACTTGCATCCAAGTCCCGCAATGACTTAATATCCCTTGGCCTAACAAGTGCTAACAAATAAAGAGTTTCCTTGGTCACTCCGTCCCACTTCAAGTCAGGCAATAGAACAAATCCTTCTTTCTCATCTATATTATTATGGATAATCCGGTCCTGTTCGCTCTTGCCATCCAAAATATTGTATACCCACTGAAATGAATATATGTAATATGTCTTATTAATGTGATTTATGTCTTATTAGAGGTCATAAATTCCCTGTAACTGTTACTAGAATAATTGCGCGTTATACTGTTATTATTACCTGAAATTATTTTACTGTTAAGTTGTTATAGTAGTTATTTTTGTTATTATTGTAATAAAATGATGAAACTTCAACAAAATTCTCAATATAGTTACGAAATAAGAGGTATAATGTGCAAATTTCCACTTAATGACCATTCACTCACTAAATAGCAATATATTCTGCTACATAGCATATTCAAAAACAGCTGAATACATATTGATACAAAAGTTGCATATTTGCTAAACTGTATTATAATTTATAATAATAAAATATTATTTTCCCAGACACAGGAATCAAAAAACACTTTTATATTTAATAATATTAATATGTTACTAATTAATTACAACACTATAATTAGTTATGTAAGTAAACTATAATATTTATAAAAATGCAACCCCCTGACTCATTTTAACATGTTAAAAGGGGGTTTGCATATATTTAGTATTTATACATTAAATGTGATCAGTGCTGCATTTAACATTTGCTAATAATGTAGAAATTTCATTAAGTGAAAGTAGATAACATGCTAGCAGTCTTAGTTGATTATAATGACCGTTTGTTTGTCAAAACATATTGGCCCCTAAAAGTCAATATTTTGAACATTTAGCTTATTCTAGGAATGTTATCTGAAGGGGTTACTAGCTAGCTGAAGTGTTAGAAGCACAGGGGCATGATTGCCTGAGACCGTTTTTTAGCAAAAAAAAAACTGAACACAAAATTATAGTTTACCTGTAAATTACACTCTGCCTTTAAAATCTGTGGTAAAGTACAATTCTTATACAACTCCGGTGTCTCCAAAATTAAATAATTTTCTTGCAATGCAAACTTTTCAAAATGTTTTTCTGTGGCTGGGTATATTACCGTTGATTTGATCCCTGTAATGTAAGATTATAAAGGATTGTTGTTATCAAGGGAAGACAAATATTAATTTATTTTAATTAGTACTGCATTATCAACTGTAATTAATTACCAGACTTAATTTCAAATCTTAATTTGTTATTTTAATAAAACATTACCAATATATTCGAAAATCTTAATAATTTACAATACAGAAATGTAATGTAACATATGCTTACTAAAGAAAACTTAACACAAAGAAAGTTATGACATCTACAAAGCGACTCATGCATGAAGAACAATATTTTCTATTTAGATTCTGATTATAGCTCAATGATAATGATTCACTAACATACACGACTTTGAGTTATAACCACTTTATCTTATTTAAATTATACCATTATCAAGTAACTCATTAAAATAACAAATCATGTTATCTTTCGTAACCAAACTCGCAAAAAATTTCAGAAATATTTTCGTAACATAAATACGCAAGAAATATAAAAACTCACAGTAAATTAAAGAAATTAGATAGTCATAACGACAGAAATGATCTTTCGAATGCGTGATGACTAATCAAACTCCTGACTCCAGCCAAAACCTTGAATTTCGAAAGTTAACAGGTAGGATGTTAAAAGGTATCAATGTTTGCTCACCGTTTATGCTCGCCTTAGGGAAACACTCGTAATTCCCGTAAATATCGTTTTGGAAGAACCTACGCACTTCAGTATCTACGGAAAAGTAACCTTTATCATCTAAATCTTCTTCCTTGAAAGCATTTTTTTCAAAAAACACTAACGCCACGCCACTTTTTCCTTTGAAAGATCCCTTGATACAAACAGTTTTCCTATTAGTATTATTATTCACAATTTTTTCTGGAATAAAGTCTTTTAATTCTAACTCATCTGCAACTACATTGTCATTATCTTCCTGCGTAATTTTAATTTTCTTGGCGCTCGGTGGATCCAATTCGTCTTTTTGAACGGCGCCGTCAGACATTTTGTTCAGAGTTGCCAGAAGAATGGTATGACATTTTATACCAGTGGTGCCAATTAAAAATTTCTTGATTCCCCGCTGCAGTGTTGTCAATTCCCCAAAATTCCCCCCGCTTCTTTCCTCGAAATGATATTTTTGGAATAAAAACACTGTTTTATACAAAATTTGTTAAATATACAGTATATATGTAGTACAATTTTAAAATACTATATGTTATAACTTTTTGCCATATTTTCGCATTAAGCATATTTCGATTAGGTTCAAATTTCAAAAGATCCCCGCTACTCCTGAACCCCCGAACAAGGTAATATTGGCGTTATTTTGGTTGTTGAAAATCCTCTCCACAGACGCGTATGAAAAAGATAATAGGAGATCTATCATTTTTTCAAAATTTTTACACAAATACATACCAGCGGTATTTTTTTAGATTCAAAAACTTAGGCAAGTACTCAGTATTCCCTGATTTTTGTAATTCCCATGCTTCCCCACGCTAACCAAGAAATCCCCGCAAATCGGGGATTTTCCTTTTCGGTATATAGCAACATTGTTAAAATTTGGTAAACGACCCGTGTGGCGCAATGGTTACCATGCCGGATCCCCGCGCCAAGAGTCCTGGGTTCGATTCCCAGCGAGGCGGTTTGAATGATGAGTTTGAATTTTTGTTCTCGGTCTGGGTGCGAGTGTCTTGTGTGTTGTCCATGGCACCCACGACACAGGGAATCCTAGTGTAGGGCTATGAGTGTGAAGTGTTATTATTTTTATTTATTTAAATACCATTGCTTTATTTACCTTGGCTTTGATATTGCGCAGTGCGCACTTTGAGAGTAGTAATCGAAACGAATCTATGAAAAATAAGAAGTCCGCATCGCCATCTATGAAAAACGAATTGAATCCTCCCCGTCAATTCGTTTCCATAGATGACAATGCGGAATTTTCATCTTTTCGGTTCGATTACTACTCGCAAAGCGGCGCTATGCTAAAGCAATGGTATTTTAGCAGGTTTGCCTCTTCGAAGCATCGAATAAAAAACATCGATGTTTACTGGATGTTTACGTATTATCAAAACATCGGATTGATTCGATTTATCGATACTTTACATTGAGTGTTTTTAATGCATCGATGTAGGTATATCGTCCATCCCTTCCTATGGGTATGGATGCCGCACCGAAGGAGCGCTAACGAATATAAAGCCCACACCAAACTAAGTGTATTTGTTGTAGGTAGTTGTACCTATTATTGTCATTAGTTTACGATTATCCAATGTTGAATATATGAATCTCCAATTAGCCGGCCGCGGCTCAGCGGAGATAAATTGACTCAATAAGCCACAGTATTGTCCGACTATTCAAGCGTTTTTAGGGTTCGATACCCAAATGGTGCCGATTGGTACCAACACTACCAACGGTTATTTTAACACGTTTTATAGGCACACAGTAGATAACAATTTACCTCATCGAGAGTACATATTATCGAAGACTTGGCTTGTATCAAGGGTAAGTATTTAACATTGTTACTCAAAAATATTGGGTAATTATTTCAGACAATAAATAATACCATGATTTTCCTATTAAGCATTCTTTATAGGTCTAATGAGTGCCTTAAAAAACAATTTAATAAGGGGGTACCTTCACCTTCACCTTGCTTAAACATAAAGAAAAAGGCCCAATTAAAATACAACTTTCGAGAAAAAATAATAAAGAAAAGTGATCATTTACATTCCAACCCTTCTCTCATTCAATCTTACATTAATCTGTATATCGCACCCTCAGTGGATAAGGGCATAAGTCGTGTAACTTTGAATTTTAGTTATTTCAAACTTTTATTATTAATCTTGAAAGTTTTGTGCAAGAAATCCTAATGTTCCTTTGACTACCTACTGATAATTAACAGTTTTTTTGTTCTCCTGCAAAATTGCAATTTTCATCTTATCCCTTTTTTCTCCACTGAGGGTACGATAATTATTCATTAAAAAAGGCATATTTTAAGTATTGAACACTATAGGTATTTGTAAATTATTTTTATAATTATATGGGTATTATATTTTTACACTTTGGTGTACATTACTTTGTATTGTAATGTTTGTGTTGGTAAGAAGTCGCCGAGTCGCCCGTAGCCCGTAGAGACCAGCAACACCAAACAGCCGATGCTTTGGCCAGAAATTAGAGTGAAGAAAGTAAGAATGTACTGGCTATCAAGCCATCCAACCCTCAGCCGGAACACGACGGGACGGATTATTTGGCTGCTGATAGCCAAATGTTACAGGGTGATTATACCTACGTTTGAGGTTGAATTATTTTGAATAATGATGGACGCTAAAATGAAATTTCGAGTCAACTTCTATAAAAACAAAATAAATAATATTTTCACACTAGGATTCCTCCATCGTAAATGGACAACATATAAAGACACACACATCAAATAAAGTTTGAGATCATTTTGAAAATACGAACTCTTTTTTGTTACGTTAGACTAAAACGTTTTTTCTTTTTTTTCTAAGACTCTTTATTTAAAAATCAATCTTTTAATAACAAATGAATTTAAAATATCATTTGTTTATCGGTATAAAAATAGATAAATCCTTATTTACGCTCATTCATCCTGACGAAGAATAACTCACCATACTTTCTGCCTGGGAATCGAACCCTGGAATTAAACAGTGAAAAATGCTCGGTCAGTAGAATAAATTAATGTGTTTCAAACGTTTTAATAAATATTTTAATAAAAAAAACAGTGTGTAGTACCCACTGTGTTCCCCAGAGGCTAATTCACAGGCAATAAATCTAACCTCGTTACTTGAGATAACATTAACTACAGCCGCCTTATAATTACACATTGAAGTCCTGAATGTCATGATGAATGGCGTTAAATTAAGCTGATATTGTATGAAGTTATCTTCGTGTAGTTAGACTGCTTTCAAAGGATGGAAAGATTGGTTTAATTATAATGTTATTGTTATTAAGTACCTACAATCGATTGTTATGATTTTGTTATGTTTACTCGCACGGTGATCAATGAAAAATAGAAAAAGACAACTAAGCACCAATGCAGAAAATTGTCGCAACTCAGGAATTTTCGACGCACAGTGTGTGCAATGTAATTAAAAATCAAAACCTGCGGCATGTGCCGCAACGGCGAAAAAGCTTCATTTTCGGTTTTAAATGTCGTTTTTTACTCTCGAAATATGAATTTAATTTTTTTAATAGTAAACATTTTATTTAAAGCATTATATGATAATTTATTCTTAAATTATTTTCATTTTATACCTACCTGTCTTATTTTTTTATTAAATTTGACAAAAAGAACCTGTTCCTAAGATTGTTTACTAGATAAGGATCATCTATATCTAATAAAAAAATAGTGAACCCAAAAACTCCACTCAATCACCCATACAAATTCATTATCACCAATTAATCCCGAAACTTTTTATAATCTCCAAGACAACTTGCGATGATCTTAACTTTTTGTGAAGTGATGAGCTGATGAGATTGTTCGTGGGAATCAATTAAAATTATTGTATCCGAATTGAATAAAAATTGACCGGGAATAACATGGACATAACTATGGTTGTCACACATTGAAAAAGATTTTTTTAATACACCGTAATAAAATTAATTACCGTGTAGTACATGCTTGTAATCTATATCTATATAAAGATTTGATTGTTTGCATTGAATTAGCTCCGAAACTGCTGAACCGTTTTGAAAAATTCTTACACTGTTGGAAAGCTACACTATCCCCGAGTAACATAGGCTATATTACATTTTCAAAAAATTAGGGATCCTTAATAAATCATCAATAATGTAACCCAAGGTGTAAAAAATAAAGAAAACCGAAGCAAAGCGAGGGCGGTTACTCGTGTTTTATAAAATATATTGCACAATTTCCACACCGATTCCTTCTAGATTTTTGTGTTTAATATTTGTTTCTTTCTTTGTTTCTACGTAGGTCCAGTTAGGTTTTCTTCCAATTTCGTTACTATCTTTATACCCTTGATGGAACCTTCAACAGAAATTTTGATTTTATGTTCCAACATAGGAGACCGGGGGCAAAAGTACCACGGGGCAATAGTAACGTTGGTGATATTTTGGTTGGCAAGCAACGCTGAAGAGTGTGCAGCCGCAAGGGCATAGGCCGTAACGTGCTCGGGTAGGCTAACCACTGAGCAATGTGCTCCGAGCAGCGTGGACGTGTGTAATTGACTATTGTCATTTGGACAGCCCCGAAGTAATTTTTCGTACTCTGAAAAATCAGTTATTATTCTTTAATTTACAAAGTATAAGTAAATTAACAACAAATATTATAATTCATATATATCACACATTATAAACCTTATCGCAAAAGTAAAATACTGTTCAGAGTTTCTGATTTATTTTTGTTTTTAAATAAAACAGTCTTCAGGAATAATTGTACCATTTTTTTCGGGGTCAATAGTAACGTTACTATTGACCCCTTGCTACAAATGACCCCGAGGTGAAAATAATTGTTTTACCTAATTTATATGTTTTGAGCCATATCTTTAGTATTTTCATACTACTTAGTGGACGCCAGCAGCTTCGCTCGCGTGAATTAGAAAATGCGGTTTTCGAAAAGTTTCGTTTATCTTAGTTGCTATTCTCTTCCTGCGAAAACCTCTACCCAGTAACACCTACACCTTAACCCGAATAAAATATTATATTAATGAATCTTCAGGTGATGGCTGGGCAATTATTACGTCATTTCTATCTAGTCAGAACTTTTATCCTTTTTTTGTTTTTCTAATATCACCTCTTCAACGAGTTTCAAGTCGAAAATACAAAAACGCTTAATTTGTATTGGAGATCACATATTAAACATCATATTTTATTAAACCTTAATAAGTGATCTTTATTTATTTAATTATTAATAATTAAAGTGTCATCAATCGCAAATCTAGGACAAAAACATTCGTCCGGAAGCGCATTTTGGAAATCTTAAATACCTACATTTATTTGCCTTTTTTTCTTTTATTTTTACACTAGCTATTGCCCGCAGCTTCGTACACGGAAATTCATCCAATCCATCTTTGGTCTGTAGCACCGACTACTCAAGTGGATCCCCTTAACCGGATTCAGAGATGGGCTGTTCGTATTGTTGGTTCATGTGGTGCTTGTAATCTTTTTGTTTGCAGTAATATGACAGGGGTTAAATGTAACAGGGGGTTGTTAGTAACACACACCTTTTCATACAAATTTGCTGTTGTTGATTATTGTTGATTCATCAAAGAAATATACGATTTAAATGTTATTTAATGACGTAGTGATTATAACTTGTCTAAAATTATAATTTTAGATAGTAATATATTCGTTTTTGATCAGTTATAAAGAGAAGTATATACTTTTTTGTTTCGAAGCGGCTTGAAGAAGTAAAAGCATTTATTTTAGTTACCAATTAAAATACTGATTCTATTTAAGATTGTGATTGTTTTAAAAATTAAAATATAGCTAAATTCATTAACATTGGCATTTTATTGTTCATCAAAACAATGTTACAAACAACCCCGCACTATGGGTCAATTGTAACATTCGACACTCCTTTTTAAAAGTGGGATTGCAACATAATTACGATTAGTACTCTAACGTTGACTAGACAAGTTGGTAGACAGTTAAACTAAGTTTCTTAGAGAATAACAGGATTTTGTTAGATATCAACAGTTTTGGCACAATCGGCCACGAACTAAAAACTGTAACTTTTGCCCCCGGTCTCCCCTACATGTTCCAACGTGTAGGAAAGATTCTTATTACTGTAGATTAGTTTAACTACTTTCTTTAGATTTCTTTAGGATTTTCTTCTCCTCCACGACAAAGCACCTTTCCGAAAAGCCAAAAAATGACGTGCGTAAGTGTATGTGATAGTGTGATACCTATATGAATAAAAATATTTTGACTTTTTACTACTTAATTAGCATTTAACATGATTAAATTAACTAAATATTTAAAGCATTTTACGAAATGGTCGGCAGCCCTGAAACTATAACTCGCTATTACAATTTCCGATATCCATGGTAGAAAAATTATGGGTAAAAAATATAAAGAAAGTTGTCAAATTAACTCGATCAGAAGGTAATCAGACTTTCCTTATTATAATGGCTCTACAATCTTATTGGTCAATCTTATTAATATACAAAATTATTATTTTCTGACCACATTCTAATACAATAATTTTGTAAGGATAAATTGTTACTTTTTTAGGTACACCTATTAACTGTAAATCATATTTATAATCGTAAAAATTGGCATAATCCATAACCGTACGTAATGTTCTTTTTCGCTACTCTGACAATTAAAACGCGTAAACCGGTCGTTAATTCAAATTTCCTGTCTTTACTCCTTTTCTGACAATCGCCCTAATATCGTTATATTTTTTTAAAGTATTAATGAATGTGATGATTAAATGATGGACAAGAAATCTTCCATCATTTTCTACCAAAACGAATAAAACTTTATCACTAAGTATACTAGATTCTTTTACACAACTTTACAAGCATTTTTACTTAGATCGAATCCCCGAACGACGTAATTGACTCTTCCTAGAGGAACGAGCAAGAACACTGAGGAAGCGATTAACAAATTCAGGACAAAACTCCTGGTATTCCCACCAGACGCATGTAAATTGGACATCTAACACTTGGAAGCTGAAACGTATAAAATGACTAATCTTAGTTTAAATGCCGACTCCTTTACAAAGGTGAATCAATTAATTGACGGGATACGATAAGGATGGGAGCACACCGAGAACAAGTTTCAATTTTGACAAACTTTGATTGGCTTCTCCTGTAATGAATTTAGTTGTAAGTAGTGAAATACAAGTGTAGGTAGGTACATAATCAAATCACAATTATTATGGGATTTTTATATTTTTATTTTTTATTTATTGACTCCAACCAATTTGAAAGTAAACTCATCGCGGATTGTGCATAATTGGCTATGGTGTAGATATTCAGGCAAATCAGAAAATTTATTAAATAAACAACTAAATGGAATCTTCATAATAATAATGCAATCCTTAGATATTTACTGGCTATTGTTACTAATGTTAAGTACGTATAGCATGACACATAATCTTTCAGTAATGTTTAAATGTTACATAATTTTTGTACTATTATCAATGCTACTCAATTAAACCTTACTTCGGTATATAGATAGCATTTAAGATTAGTAAATATTAATATAATAAAAAAATGTAGATATGTGCCATACTTTTTTGTTAACACGTACATAAAAAACTTGCAAAAGAAAAAGACAGATGCAAGAAATAGTAGGTATTCAAAGCGCCCAGACGGTACAAATTATTTAATTGTTGGCTAACCAGAGCTAGAGGTTATTTAATAAACAAGCAAGGCAGCCTAATAATATAAGATAATAGCAGTAATAACATTATTTCTGCTTTAATTTTGATAAATAATACTTAAAAAAATTATATTTTGTATCTAAAATCTCAATATTTTAATTAGGCATGAGACTGAAAATACACGTCAAACCTAATTTTAACTTTAAAATAAATGACTAGGTATTAAAACCTAGTCATTTATCTATACGTATACTAATATTATAAAGAGGAAAGATTTGATTGTTTGCATTGAATAGGCTCCGAAACTACCGAACCGATTTGAAAAATTCTTTCACTGTTAGGAAGCTACACTATCCCCGGTTGACATAGGCTATATTTATATTTTTTTCCAATTTTTCCGAAGCGAAGCGAGGGCGACTTCTTAGTAAAATAATAAACGTACCTAGTCTAAGTGCATAACTTTTGTTGACTTAACGAATCTAAGTTTATGTTATTATTTCGTTATATTTTTTTACACTTGATTTATCTTGTTCTAAAATAATATTTCAAGCTATAGAAGGTGTATATACTCCATATCTGGATTTGGTTAAACTTTAAATAGTTTTTTATTTTATTTATTTTAATGTTACTCATATAAATTCACGATATTATTACGGGCACGGTTTTATCATACCTCCGCACGATATTATCGAACCGGTCTGATAATACCACGTTTTCCCATTTTTTTTAAATATCGAAATAACTACTTTCTATTAATTTTTAAAAATATTTTGCCACGCTGTACGTGTAGCTAAATAAATTATCTACTACTTGAGTGCTATTTTGAAGCTGTACATCAAACCCTGTCTGAATTATAGGTTCAAGTTCTTAGGGGCTCGGTAATATCCAACTCTCCCCTACTCGTGTTTTATAAAATAAGTATATTGCACAATTTCCACACTGATTCCTTCTAGATTTTTGTGTTCAATGTTTGTTTCTTTCTTTGTTTCTACGTAGGTCCAGTTAGTTTTTCTTCCAATTTCGTTACTTTTATACCCTTGATGGAACCTTCAACAGAAATTTTGATTTTATGTTCCAACATATACGTTCCAACGTGTAGGAAAGATTCTTATTACGGTACTAGATTAGTTTAACTACTTTCTTTAGATTTCTTTAGGCTTTTCTTCTCCTCCACGACAAAGCACCTTTCCGAAAAGCCAAAAAATTACGTGCGTAAGTGTATGTGATAGTGTGATATCTACCTATATGAATAAAAATATTTTGACTTTTGACTTTTTACTACTTAATTAGCATTACATGATTAAATTAACTAAATATTTAAAGCATTTTACGAAATGGTCGGCAGCCCTGAAACTATAACTCGCTATTACAATTTCCGATACCCATGGTAGAAAAATTACCTATGGGTAAAAAATATAAAGAAAGTTGTCGAATTAACTCGGTCAGAAGGTAATCAGACTTTCCTTAATATAATGGCTCTACAATCTTATTAGTCAATCTTATTAATATACAAAATTATTATTTTCTGACCACATTGTAATACAATAATTTTGTAAGGATAAATTGTTACTTTTTTAGGTACACCTATTAACTGTAAATCATATTTATAATCGTAAAAATTGGCATAATCCATAACCGTACGTAATGTTCTTTTTCGCTACTCTGACAATTAAAACGCGTAAACCGGTCGTTAATTCAAATTTCCTGTCTTTACTCCTTTTCTGATAATCGCCCTAATATCGTTATATTTTTTTAATGTTATTAATGAATGTGATAATTAAATGCTGGACAAGAAATCTTTTATCATTTTCTACTAAAACGAACAAAACTATCACTAACTATAGGCTAGATTCTTTTACACAACTTTACAAGCTTTTAAATCTACTTAGATCGAATCCCCGAACGACGTAATTGACTCTTCCTAGAGGAACGAGCAAGAACACTGAGGAAGCGATTAACAAATTCAGGACAAAACTCCTAGTATTCCCACCAGACGCATGTAAAGTGGACATCTAACACTTGGAAGCTGAAACGTATAAAATGACTAATCTTAGTTTAAATGCCGACTCCTTTACAAAGGTGAATCAATTAATTGACGGGATACGATAAGGATGGGAGCACACCGAGAACAAGTTTCAATTTTGACAAACTTTGATTGGCTTCTCATGTAATAAATTTAGTTGTAAGTAGTGAAATACAAGTGTAGGTAGGTACATAATCAAATCACAATTCTTATGGGCTTTTTATATTTATATTTATTGACTCCAACCAATTTTAAAGTAAACGCATCGCGGATTACCTATGCATAATTGGCTATGGTGTAGATATTCAGGCAAATCAGAAAATTTATTAAATAAACAACTAAATGGAATCTTCATAATAATAATGCAATCCTTAAATATTTACTGGCTATTGTTACTAATGTTAAGTACGTATAGCATGACACATAATCTTTCAGTAATGTTTAAATGTTACAGAATTTTTGTACTATTATCAATGCTACTCAATTAAACCTTACTTCGGTATATAGATAGCATTTAAGATTAGTAAATATTAATATAATAAAAAAATGTAGATATGTGCCATACTTTTTTGTTAACACGTACATAAAAAACTTGCAAAAGAAAAAGACAGATGCAAGAAATAGTAGGTATTCAAAGCGCCCAGACGGTACAAATTATTTAATTGTTGGCTAACCAGAGCTAGAGGTTATTTAATAAACAAGCAAGGCAGCCTAATAATATAAGATAATAGCAGTAATAACATTATTTCTGCTTTAATTTTGATAAATAATACTTAAAAAAATTATATTTTGTATCTAAAATCTCAATATTTTAATTAGGCATGAGACTGAAAATACACGTCAAACCTAATTTTAACTTTAAAATAAAGTTTCGTTTCAAAAATTGCGTTTTCATTAACAGTTTTTTTCCATAAGATTAACATACATAAGATTGCTTATTTAAAAAGTTATGGGTCACATCGTAAAAACTGTTTCAACACTCCTCGGTCTCCCCTTCTTCTATTTCTCTCTGTTAATTGGTAGACAAATTTATTTGTATTGTATTGTATTGCACGAACAATACAATACAGTCCCATACAACACACAATACAATAACAATACAATCCCAGTGTACCACAATCATCCTATCCTATTCATTGGCCCAACATGCGCAGACGAGCATACAGTCGCAAGGGAGAGTAATGCGCACGCGCATGTGACGCGACCATTGATTCTAAAATATTTCGTGATTCGTTCATACTGCTTGTTGTGCGTTAAATAAAAATAATTTAATCTATTAAAATTTACGTTTCCTCGTAAAAATATTTAAGAAAATTAAATATTTACCTATATTTTACATAACAATTTTAGAAGAAATAATACGTTCCAATTTGTTAAAAGTACAATTATTATCTAAATTAAATTTACCCAAAGTGTAACAAAAAGTACGAGTATATTCAATGAATCGTTAAAAATAATTGAAATAGAAATAATTAAAAAAATAAGCAATTTAAGTAGAAATAAGAAAGAAAATATACTTAAAAATGACTATTCTTTTAAAACTCATTGGGATTTTATTAATGAATGAAGTTGTGAAGTCAGAAAAAGTTTTCAAAAGTGTTCCTGTGACTGTAAAAACTTATGAAAATGACACAGTAGTACTTCCCTGTTACATTGAAGACTCAGGTAAGTTTTAACTTAGACACTCGTATTTTTTAAATAATGAACCTATTTCTTAGAAAATATTTTTTACAAACGTGTTGGGTTTAAGGGTCCATGGGCCTGGATAGAGACCCTTACACCCAATATTTCGTTTGTATGGTTGAGCGTATCCAGCTTTTGACCTTGCAAATCAGATTTTTTGGCCGAGGCCTCAGATTCTTTGTTAACGCATAATAAATAAGCACTTTTATGGACGAAAGTGTGTACGAACGTAGTTAAGTGCTGGTAAGCATAAAAATTCCAGGGAGCAGCTGAATGCTGGTCGACCGGTTCCCGTTCATATCCATGGGCGACAGTGACCTTTCAACATCAGAAGAATCACCTCATTGTTTGTCAAAGAAGAAAAGACAAATATTTCGCATACAAACCCCTAAATCCAAAAATGGTCATAGGAGATCCATAATATTTTTAAAAGACCTTTTCAACGATATCCCACACTAGGGGTACGCAATGAAAAAAATACTTCCTCACGTTATCTACCTGTAGGAGGGTACCCTGAGAAAAACTTCAGTATTTTATTCTATGGTTTTGGTGTTTCAATAACCCTAAAAAAGAAATCCTAAAATCGGGGGCTGTGTCGTAAACAAGTTTCAATTCGTTCTATGTGACGTATACTAATACGCGCATACTTTATTCCATATAATTTTCACTTTATACATATAATTATAGAGTTATAATAAACCCATACAACAAATTTTTATTGACTGTGGGCTGTAGGGTACTATGGTGGCATGTTACCATAGGCCAGATTTTACCTCCATAATAATAATATACGATGAAAATTAATGATATTAATAATATTAACATCTAATCCCATTGTAAATCTAGACTACAATTTCAAGCAAGATAGTTTTATTCGGGTGCTCACAAACGATTAGTTTTTTGATATACTTATCTTATTTAATTTTTAACACAGCGTTTTCAAATACCTACTCATTTATTACAAAGTAGTAAAAGATATAGTAGAAAAATAGTAAAAAAATATAATATAGCCTATGTCACCCGGAGATAATGTAGCTTCCCAACAGTGAAAAAATTTTTCAAATCGGTTCAGTAGTTTCGGAGCCTATTCAATGCGAACAAACAATTAAATCTTTCCTCTTTATAATATTAGTATAGATAATTATAATATACGGTCTACTTAATTTTGGTAAATCCAAATATCCCATACTAGTTTACATGTGGACATGATGTGGAAAGTAATCTCTAATAATAAAATGTAATAATTTTGAGCATGTGATAATTTAATGTTACTTTGATACTTTATCGTGGTACCTATCAGTGACTACCATGAACTTTATAATACTACTGTTTTTGCCATTGCCATTTGCCATTTGGCGTTAGCATTACTATAAAAAGATATTAATACATTGAAAGAGTTTGTAGTGGACTGTATTTTGTAATAAAAAGATCCGAGAGGCAATTCACACATTTATTGCTGAACATGGAAAACGGAAGAGGGAGAGTTATTACAAACGTCACTATTACAACCATATCAAAATTAAAATGCTGCATATATCCGCTGAACTACAGATTATAATATACTACAGTAGCACAGATTATCACAATTAAATGTTACATTTTCTAAAACTTTTTCTAAAACTCTTTGTTCCAAACGCGCGCAACATTTTACAACACTGTATGTAACCAGCCTAATTTAAATGCATTAATTTTAAAAATTGATGACCGTCATATTTCTATCGCTGAGTATTTGTAAGATTACAAAGTTGCTCTATATTTATGTTATTAATGTTTATGATGTTTATAAAACTTGATTTGATTAGTTTCGTCCCAATATTAAACACAACCTTTAAAAGCTTTAACAAGATAATTATGTATAACGATATTAGATATCTTATTACGCATTACGGTTACGATAATAACGTAGTATTTATCTATCGGTTCTGATTCTATGATTATTTAGATTTATATAGAGGGTGAATATCTCAAGTGGGTGTGGATGGCTAAATCCGAAACTATGAGGAATAGTAAAAAGTGCTCAAAGGAGATCTATGTATGCACATTATTTTATAACACTGTGTGAATCTTTAGAAAAACGTGTGACTTAAGTTTACAAATAAACAGACGTTTTTGCACCGTCTAAAGAAACTTTTCCGTGACCTACCTAAGTAGCCGTTTAGGTCACAATGGTCACTAAATGTATCTTACATTGAACGCAAAATTCAGTTACTATTATTACAGTATATTTTCTTACCGGAAATAGATAGGTTATTTATTTATTTATTGACAGAACGGACTTAAGTCCAGTTACACTGGCTAACACAGATTACAATATACATAACATCATAAGTCATAACATTAAAATTAATAACTCTTAATTTATAATACCTACACACACATTATTAATAGTAATTAAATAGAAAGTAATAATAGAAACAGGACATGTCAAAAATATAATAAATTTTAAGCCAACAAATTAAAAGTTTGTATTAAAACTTAATTAGGTTTCACTATACCGCAGACACACATTCAAAACTTCCTTCCATCCATCCGAAAACAGGTCAAAGTCGGGAAAGTCTTCCAGTAGAGCGCAAAGGCCGAGAGGGTCCGTGGGATAGAAGATTTTGCGTGCGCGATTGTTCGGATGAAAGGCACAGCAAGCAGTTTCTTCCTGGCACGCAGATAGTTATAAATGAAGTGCCTTTCATCTCTGCCTTTACTGCTTACCTGTTAAGAGATGGACTTTGCCATCTCTTCACACCCAGACATGCCCATATAAATATTTCTAGAATCATCCATGACTATATGTACCTACCGGCGTGATATTAAGTGATGGTTCGCGACTACAGGAAGAGTCTATATTGAGTCTTTGTGTATCAATTTACCGCCAGCCGCCAGGGCCCTGACATCTACACAACGAAACTTAACATTATTTGATGCTGTCCAAGTTTCCAATGTACTTCGACCCCCGAGATTGACAATAGCTTGACGGATTTCTTAATATACAATTCACGAAAGAGTTCCCTTCGCTGTCATACTAATTGTATGGTAGCGAAACTTGTCACAGATTTTTGGAAGTAATTCCGCATTATAATCATCATTTATCGTCATCTTCTATTCTATGATCGTAACCCGATGACCTACTGGTCTCGGCTCTCCTACAATTTAAGGCAAATAGTCCACCACGCAGGTCAAGTCCTAATTGGCAGACTTCAACTTCATACACCTTTGAGAACATTGGAGAACCCCAGATAAGCAGGTTTCCTCACGATGTTTTCCTTCGTTGAAGCTAGTTATTATGAATTTCTAATACGCACGTCAAAAATCCTACAGAAGACGGCGGGAAGCCTCTGGATTCAGAGGGCCCAGGACTGGTCGGAGTGGCGCCAATTAGGGCAGGCATATGTCCAGCTCCAGCAGTGGACTTTAAAAGGCTGTTAGATAGATAGAATACGCACATTATTTTCACAACTGCATAGAGATTCATGCAGGATTGGAATTGAATCGAAATCAGGAGATAAAATGAACGACTAAAAAAACAGTAAAAAAGAATAAAGGATAAAGATAGATTATTAAAACGACCGTAAGATTCCGATCGACAAGACGAACCAACCTTTACTCCCAAGTTCAGCATTAAAACAAGATTGATCGCGTCTCTAAGATGGCTACGTTAAGGGGCTTATTGAGCGAGATATTATTCTTCGTTAAGTTATTCTAGGTCACGACACAAACAGGAAGAGACGAGATGACATCTTTGTCACCATAGTAGGGTGTAGGGTGCCATGTTATCGGAAGATCACGACACGATAAACGTCAATAAGTACTATCATCCTGTTAGTGAAAATTACTAGCGTTGTTGGACTTGTGAATCCTTGTCTAGTTATTTGACGTAGACTGCGAGGCCTGAAATAAAATCTTGTACTTCTTAAAACCACTTATACTTTACTGTCTTTATTAAAACCAATCAACCTTTATCTCCTTTTTAGAGTTCTGAAGTAAAATTGGAACCCTTTTAGTTTCGTCATTTCATTAAGGATTTTGATTTCACACTTTCCACAAAATATTAAAACGTGCGTTACGAACTTACGACATACTTTCCGCCCCTTCGTCCTTTTTCCACAAATACCAGATTAAATCTTTGCCATTCATATTATCAATAATTTAACCTACTCCGCAACAGTACACACATTCTTTTTGTGTGTGACCATTGTGTGTGATGTTCGTTTATCACGCTGCGTGCACAATTGCAAATAATGTGGTTGTGATGTTATATTATTGTGTTACTTCCTTTTGCTAATTTTATATTAAACACACAGGGTTACTGTGTCACCCACGGAATATCAACATAGTTAATTTTATTTGTTCCGTGGTGTCACCCGTATCGTAAATACTTTTAGTTTATGTTGAAAGGGCCCATTTAAAAAAGCGATTAAACAATCAGATAGATACATTTTCACTTCTAAGTAGGTTCAGACTTACTTTCCAATATAAAAAAAAGCAAAGCAAAGCAACAACCCATAATTGTCCCACTGCTGGGCTCTGGGTCTCCTCTCACAATGTGAGGGGTACAGGCCATAGTCTACCACGCTGGCCAAGTGTGGATTGGTAGACTTCACACACCTTTGAGGACATTATGGAGAACTCTCAGGTATGCAGGTTTCCTCACGATGTTTTCCTTCACCGAAGCAAGTGATAATTAACTTGTAATACGCACATAATATTTGAAAATTAGAGGTGCGTGCCAGGATTTGAACCCGGGCCCCCGCGTTCGGGAGACCAACGTTCTAACCACTAGGCTATCACTGCTACTTTCCAATATACCAACCTACAATAGGTCAGTCAGTACATATACATATATGTAATGTACATACATGTTTAAATTAAATTACAAATTGAGATAAGTACGTCTAACAACTACAACAAAATCCTCTATAATTTACACCAAAATTATATCTAAATACATTTGATAATGCTGGAATTAGTACAATAGGCGGTCTTATTATGTACTTAAATAGCAATATCTTCCAGACAACCTATTAAGCTAATAAAGTAAACAATTTTGGAAACAGGGTAGGGTGCACAAATAAGAACAAATGTTTGTCAGCAGCTAGTATTTAGGTATGGAGAATACAAAAAAGGAGTAGGGATTGATTTAGGACACTATTTTATGTAGGAAATAGAAAATACATTTTTGATAGCTAGGTTCTTTCGGACATATCACAAGAAAACCCAGTGACAACTAGGAGAAACTCATGATAACCGGAAAGATGGATGGCAAGAGACCCAGGGGTCGGAGCCCGAAAAGGTGGACAGATCAGGTGTCCAAACAACTTTACTTACATCAGACTGAGCGAAGCCATACACTGTGCCTCAGACCGCGGAAAATGGCGGCAGCTAGTCTACGAAATATCCAAATGAGATCGGAACATCACGATGCTCAGCAGTGAGCGTACGACCGAAGGAGGAGGACTGAATAATACGTAGAAACGTATGGACGGTGTTCTATGGCCGTATCACCCCATTCATTTTCGACGACAATTTTTGACACTCCGTGCATGATATTATGCGACGGTATTATTCAGTGACGGATCAGGGACTACACTTTTCAATACAAAGAATATTTTTGCCTGACACTTTCATAGCACGGTCATGGTATGGCACGGTACAATGGGCAGACTCCTTTAAAGTCATAAGCTAGATCCACCGTGAACCGTACTTTCTGTTTTGACGAATCTCCCCTAGACAAAACTTTTTTCTGTAAGCTTTCACGCCAAACGCTGCCTTCAAAATGTTTAGTGTTTGAACGCAGTTAAAAGTGTTTGAACGCAGTGCCTGAGGTTGGATTTCCCTCCCATTCGTCTACATGAGTTGGTCGTAGCAAGTAATACCTATAGTTTACTTCCAGAGAGCAAACTCCGTGTCCGCTGGTACAAGAACAACGTGCTCCTGGGAGACAGTCACGACGCTCACCACCTCCTGCCTCCACGCACCAGGATGCACGCCAATTACAGCCTCCAGATAGACGACTTGGCTGCTGAAGATACTGCTGACTACACTTGTGAGGTACCTATGACTTTATTACCCGACTGTTAATCTTTCTATGGTGTACTTAATTGTTCAGTATTACTTTTTAAACATTCTAAACTAAACATAAGAGCTTAAACTTATTAGTTTTTTTACGCAATCGGGTGTTTTGTTTTTTTTTAATTTTTTTTCTTTGTTAAGTATGTAGGTTATGAGGTTATGTAGGTGAGGAGGTTGTTATGAGGTTTTAACTTTTATGTGTTAATTGATATGGTTTGGGAGTCAGTTCTTTCTTGCTCCTTCTTTTTTCTTGATCAGCAATGCATCGGTGATTTTTTTGCTCGGAGAGCCAGAAAATACCACGGGTCCTCCGCATCTATATTAGCCGGCTATCAGTGATTTTTCTTACATCTATATGTAGGTATTGAATACGTATATTAGATTTGCCAACCCTAGTTCCAATTGCGAAATGCTTCGTCGCTGTCGGCGCGGTGTGGTGTGCGCAAATAACAATTAATTGGAGTTTTGAGTCGCCGCCCTTCGATCTTAACTAACGGACAATTTGTGAATAGAGAAGGGAACTAGAATATCGATAAGTACGAATATTTGCGATTTAACTCAAGTGGTAGCTAGTATTTAAATAAGATAGAATTTATGCAATTTGAAAACAATAATTATTTTTCATAGGTTAAATATGGAGAGGTTCATGATTGAATATTTTCAACAATTTTTAAACCAGAGCTGCAAATTTTATCTTTCCAATAATATCATTCTTTCGCGATATTCGCGGTTAAAGATCAGTCGGTTACAACGGCCACTTAACGGTAAGTGTCTTTACCACTCATAATTTCTAATGGTGGCCATACCTACACGATCAAGTGTACTTGTTAAGTTTGCAGTTTGACTTGATGCGGCATCCAGTGTGCATGAGATAGCTATATGGCCAAATAATAGCTATTTGGCTGTGGTAATACACCGTCAAATTTACTGGATGCCGCGTCAAGTCCGCTGCAAACTTGACAAGTATACTTGATCGTGTATGGCCATCATTAAGGAATCCCCGATACGTAGTCGGCACAGGCCCGGTTATGTTATTTATAATGAATGAATAAGTTTATTCCGGTAAGTATTAATTATTGAACAGCACACAGCCGAATTTTTTGGCTGCAAGTTAACATTATAAATTTTTAAATGATAACCACCTTAAAAAGTTCAAATCTTAGCATTTACTTACAATTAATGAAATATCGATATTCTATCACTGTGTGGAACAGCACTATAAGTTCAGGATCATTTAAGCTCAGTGAGATGTAAGCCATTATGTAATTAAACAATTTGTAGGTACAACTCTTTTGTTACGAAACCTATTATTTTTCTTTTGTTTGGTTTAAAAATGGAACCATGTAGTCTATTACCACAAGTAAATACCTAAATACATACATAATTATTATACATAGGTTATTTAATGTTATAATTGTATCTTGTATCTATAATGTATGATTGTAGGTATACCTTGGTGTTTTATAGAAAAATATTCGTTAAATATTAGGCATTTTGAAGCTCCCTTTATTTTCTACCTTTCGCGTGCGTCCACTTTCCTCGTATAAAATTGGCTGCTGAACGAGAACTCCTAGCTTCGAATCCCAGCCAGGGCAGACATTATGTCACAACTCACACATAAATATTTGTATTCGGAGCGAGTGTGTTTATAACGTCACAATTTTAAGTTCTTGTATGTCAATGCTACCTGCTAGGGGTGTTCGTAAGTGGGAGTGTTAGCACAGGAGTCAGTGAGCGATATTTTTTATATTTAAGTCAATCAAACTTTATATAAAAGTGCATAAAATGCGTATCTTACGCAGAGGAAGTGTCTACTTAGCGCGCGTCATTCAGTTAAGAGTATTTAACAAGCCGTTATCGGCAGTAATAGCTCGCGGGGACTTTCATCGCCTTATTGTCCACCGATGAGAAAGGAAAAGGCATTTAGTCAAAGGTTAAATATACTTTATCACATAGGATATTACGGTATATTACCACCCAAAAATAATAAAAGATCATATCCAATAACTATAGATATTTAAGTAGGTATGGCATAAAGTGTACTTTCTATTTTTTTTTCAGGTAGTGCGGTCTGAACCGTGGGGTCCTATACGACAAACCCATTCAATACAAGTACAATGTAAGTATTAAGAAGAATAATTATAAAAAATCCTCAAGCTCCATCTCTCCACTCTTTTTTTCTTTCTGTCGGTCGGCATTGCCGAAGTTTTACTGATCTCCTGCCTCTGCCACTTACCATCAGATAGCTAGTCTGTTCAACTGTCGGCTTTTTTTTTTAAATATATGAGTTATTGGCATAGCAAAGGAGAATGCCCATTTAGTATGGAGAAACATAAATGGCCCAATGGTTTTTTTTTGTAAAACGGAAGTAAACTTACTTAGTACAGAAAATTAAGTCCAAGGATTTTTTAGGAAATAGGGTAAAATACTTGAAATATTTTAGTTTAATCTTTTGTCCAAAAATCATTGTGAGACCATTATTTTTTTGAGAGTACTGGCTATGGGCATTCTCCTTTAAATCTCCTAAAACTTTGTTTACAGTTTCCCCAACAGTAAGAACAATCCCCGACGATGGTTTCCTGGAGGTCAAGAAGGGGGAGTACGTGGACATTGGATGCGAAGCCACCGGCACTCCCGATCCAGTGATTGACTGGAGGAAAAATGTAAGAATATTGAATTTTAAACACATAATTAATTATTTATTGTACTATTTCTACCCATAAAAAATTGCTGAAGCGTTTTAATTTTTATGGTTCCTGACAATCCTGACTTTGATAGGATCACTCACATTCTGTCTTTATAATATCTTAATCACCTACATTACATTGAAGTATAATGTCATAGAACAGACATCTCGAACAAAATGTGTCCCGCCCGGGAGGTTCGATTTTTAAAATTGAGCCCCCGTTCTCCTTTCAAAATCGAACGAATCCATTGAAGATTGAAGCCACGTGGCGCCAATGCATTGGGATATACATGGTGTTCGCGGTGTCGGTTCTATACAATAGTAATAATACTTCAATGATCATCTATAGCATAGCACATAGATACTATAATTAAACGAATCCATAAGAATATTCACGTAGAAAAGCTCAAAGTATTTGTGGTCACCTAAACTTTAAAAATTGCAAGCGTCCTTTTCCGTTGACTTAACTTTTTAATATTTAAGGGCGAACCCATGAAGCTAGTAGAACACAGGTCGCGGATTCGATTCCGTGCCGAGCACCGCTCGTTGGGAGGATTGTATGAGTGTATCGTGAACAACGGAATTGGTGACCCCGTGCGAGCCGCCATCACAGTTGTCATACACGGTCAGTTCTGATAAGATTATCATGAGTGTCTTGTAATTATATAAAGCCTCATATTCATATTATTGTTTTTGAATTCTGAATTATTAGACTAATTTTATTGGTGTTATAGTCATATACTTGTGTCGTTGATATTGTTGTTCATAGGTATGTTAACAGAAGAAGGTTTAAAGCTTAAGTATAGGTATATATAGATATATATATATATCTATAGTAATATTAGATACCGTTAAAAAAGTTATTTACTACTTTGAAAAAAAAATGTATGATTTAACTAGTTGTATTAAAATTCGCATTTTGTCTTATCATTTTATGACACGGATTGATTGACGTATCTAATCATAAAGTGATAGAATAATAGTAGTATTATCTATAATCTGAGTATAATAGTATGCCCAGATGTATAATAACATTAATAACGTGTATTCCCAGATGCACCGGTAGTGTCAACAGAGCGTAGTTTCGTCCACACAGCAGTGGGTCTGCGCGCGGCGTTGGCTGCCAAACTCGAGTTCTCTGTCCCACCCGCGAGAACTGCTTGGTATCGAGATGGGAAACCCGTTAAAACTGATGATAGGTAAGACTGAAATAATATTTAAGAGGAAAATCTTGAAAGCATGAAGGGTATTGTTAATTTTGGCGCCCAGACAGGGACAGAGAATCACCTAAATATAAAGTGTTTCTCTGAATAAATGTAATTTGATACTAACGTTATTGCTCTTTTTTTTTAGCAGATTTTTTGAAATTTAAATGTAAATTGTATGTTTCTTCGTTAAATGATTCATGTTAATGTTGATTAAACCGTAATCGAAATATCTTATGTATGTCATGTATGTTGGTAGTGTGGTACATTGTGTTGTAAGGAAAATAATGATTAATTATTTATTTTAGGATAGTTATAATGGCGCAAGACAACCTCCATCAAATGATATTCCGTACTGTACGCAAGTCAGACCTCGGGAATTACACATTCAGAGCAGAAAACAAGCTCGGAATGGCAGACATCTCCTTCAAATTGACTGGTAAATATGTTTTATTATAGAAAAGGGATTCTAGCTGTACTGAGGCGGTCTTATGTAATACTGACTGAGCCCATATCATGCGGCAAGTCCCTTGCTGGGCGTCAGTTTCAATAACTGCTAATGCTCAAGTTAAGACTACAAAGAAATAATTAAAGAAGGTTGAAAAGCAGTTCTCAAACTTTTTTGGCAATAAGCCCCTTTTGGAAAATTCAATATTTGATAGAGGATATCGATTTATAGACAATCTAAAGATTTACTAAAAATTCCGCGAGCACTCTTTTAGTTTCTTTTTTCCCGTACGTTGAAATATTTAGATAATTTTAACTCTGTAACCAATATTGCTTAAGAATTTTTTGCCATTAAAATGTAATTTTTGCAAATCCGAAAGAAAGTCTTGATATATATCATTTATGTATTTCAGGTATTCCTAATATAGCATCGTTCAAAGTAGATCCTGCATTGAACAAGGCAACTGCCACAAGCTTCACTCTTATATGGGAAGTCGATTCCTATTCTACAATCATCGGTAAATATTTATTTACTACTATTATAATACATTTACCTTAACTTTCAGATTGGTTGAACTTAATTTAAATGGAAAACGAGCATTACAAAGCGCTTTATTATTGGTTGATTATAAATATTGGTGGCAGCGGTGGGATCGACATAAATAAATGATCTCATATTAATAATTCATTTCAGAATACAACCTTTGGTTACGTCCTTACTATGGGCGACTGTCTACGATAGAGCCAGATGCGTTCACGACGGAAGCCCCGGCCAATCTATGGAGCAAGATTGTTGTGCCTGGAGATTCTAGTGACGGTACTTTTTAACACATTCAAGCGTTTCGACGTGATGCAATCAGTAAAAATGTCATTATAAATACTGTAACAGTTATTTACGACTTTTGTACAGATTTTCAACTTACATTTACTTTTACATTTTCAACTTACACTTTACATGAATGGCTAGATGCGAGATATAGTATGAGTATCAAATTAATCTACACTGAGAAAAGTGTCAATTGAATAAATATAATATTTTATTTACAGGACCTATACACAGCGCCACCTACACTGTGAGAGGACTCACGCCGTCAACTGTGTACGAAGCTATTGTTACTTCAAGGAACAGGTATAATGATTGTCATTTTTAAGACTAAACTTTATTTTTGACCGTACTGTTATATCGCCTACCTATATCTTATATTTCCTATTGCAATGTCGGCTAATTACTTACTTCTTAATACATTTTAAATCATTCTTACTAACTTTGTGGTTTTTATTGTTATTTTAACATTTGTTCAAAGGTTTGGATGGAGCAAACCTTCAGCAGTCCTTCATTTCGCTACAGAACCTGGAGGTATTTAGTTTGTTTCTTTTTCATTAAGTGACATTTCTGGTATGCTTAACATATTTCTTAACTTATCGAGACATCTTCCTGCTCTGTCGGCAACAACTTTGTAACGAACGTTTTTAATATATAACTAGGACTAGTAGGTTTACCGCGTGCTATGTTTCTAGCTTTAAGATTATCACTTTTGTGCATTGAAGTACAATGTCATAGAACAGACATCTCGAACAAAATGTGTGACCCGCCCGGGAGGTTCCATTTTCAAAATAGAGCCCCGGTTCTCCTTTCAAAATGGAACGAATCCCAATGGATTAAAGATTGAAGCCACGTGGCGCCAATGCATTGGGACTTACATGGTGTTCGCGGTGTCGGTTCTATACGCTAGTGCTAATAATACTTCAATGCTTTTGTGTCGTGTAGTACCTACCTAGGTACTTGTGCTTCCAAAATTCAGGTTTAATTATTTCAGTCGGCAGAACATTACCCTCCACGGCAGACTACACAGAGTTCACGCCAAATTTCGAAGATCCTGAGCCAGAGGTCGTCCACAATATAACGCAAGCGCAAATATTTCATCTGTCAAACATGAGCACGCGGGAAACGCCATGTTTGTCAGCCATTTTGTTATTTTTAATTTGTTTGACGTTGTGCTAGCTACAAATACTGCCATTTTTTATTATTTTGTAAATTGATCTCTATTTCTTTTTTAAAGAGAAAAGTAGGTAAGTATGATACTGTGGCTTGAATACCTTCCACTCACTTACCTTTGGTATTTTTTTTTGGTTTCTAACTTCCCAACTTTGTAATAATTTAAATAAAAAAACAGTTCATAATTTAAACAACATGTTGGAATCTTATTGTTAGAAATAGTTTTAAAGATATTATAATGTTATTTTAAAATGAAACAGGACTTGCTATAATATTATATCTTTGACTAATGTCTGTTTTGCATTTATATTATATTTATGGAACATGAAATTCAATTAATTAGGTAGGTGCTGTATAATAATTTAATTAAATATTAAGAAAATTGTATTTATGTATGGGCGTTGGAATATTTATGCGAGTGAATTGGGATTGTCTATCTATTTAATTCACATTCTGGACGGGGGTAAAGCAAGTTTCTTATTTTAGAATGGTAGAAGCAATTTGCGTTATTTTATTTTAAGAGTGTTCCTAATAAATAATTACTCATAAGTAGAATAAACTCTGGCTGAGCAGACCATGCAATGACGGTATAGCGTGGTTAAAAGGGTATCAGGTAGCTATTACCTTTTGCAAAAATGTATTACCGGACATAGATCTTTGCCGTTTCGCTGTCAGAAATAAAATTTTAACAAAAAAAACTGACTTCAAATGAAGTACATCCTTTCCAATAATAATAAAAAAAGAATCATCGAAACGGTTGGCGTGATATTGAGTTATTCGTCCATTTGTCGCACACATACTTAATGCAAATTTAAGACTTATACCTATGGTTTTCTCATGGATGCCATTGTCAGTCTTGCTCAAATTTAAAAAGAATAATAAAATCGATTCACCCAGTCGAAAGGTCTGAGATAACAAACATAAAAAAATACAGTCGAATTGAAAACCTCCTCCTTTTTTAAAGTCTGTTAGAAAGTGTAGTAACTACTACACTTTCTAACCGACTCTAACTAGGTATATAACTTTGTAACATAATTTTCAGCCGAATCTTAGTAGTTATTTGTTGTATATAAATGTTTTAAACTCATATTTACTACTTATATTGTCATATTTATGTAGTGTGTAAAGTACGACTAAATTTACTTATTAAAGATTAATTTATAATAGATATTGTAAAGAATAATTAATTATGTGTGTACCTCTAGAGAACTAAAATTAAAAATACATAAATATATACACGAATTTTCATTTACCTGCCTACAAAATAACTTATACCTACCTAAATTAAAATACAACAGCATACCTACCTACATTGTTACGGTGAAGTAATTTCAGGAACACAGTAGTTGCTTAACATTAAACTTAATAACATCGAAATACCTATTATTACTAGCTTAGTAATAGATTTATACCTTACTTACGAACTATAAAAATACAATTTTAATACAATGTCAATGCGCAACAAAAAATACATAATAATATTTCTATTATTATACCTACCAACTGAAAAGTATACATACGTAAGTTGTGTTATTATACCACTAGCTGTTGTCCGCAGCTTTGCATACGGAAATTATGTTTTAACTTATTCAAACTTTTATCCTGTTTTCGTACCTTAATTTATAAGCGTACCATATTACAATTATCTAGTAGGGTTTTTATATCTCTATTGTTCCAATTTCAAGCATTAACTCTGGAGGTTTTCCCTTGCGAATTACCTACATAGTTGAAAGTTGTTCATAAATCGTTGTTGATGATAATAATAAAAACAACGGAGTAACATCGTAATATTTATATTTATACAACTCAAAATTAGCTTAAAATTAGTGGTTTCTATACAATTTAAAGTCTAACAATTTATTATTTACTTAAAAACTATTGAGATTTATAGTGAAAACGTAGGACAAAATATAATACAAGATTTACTGTAAGTAAAATCAACCAAATTTAATAAAACTTAAATCATGTTGTGTGCATCTGGATTGAGGGCCCACTTTTTGAAGTGTTTTAGGCGCGTTGGGTATTTTTGAGATGGGATGAAACTATGGTTTCGCGATATAAGTATGCTATCGCGACCGCACAGATTTTAATCGACACCTACACGTACCGCCATCTCTGAGAGAAGTACAGAACTATAGTTACTTAATTTACAGCTCGTATTAATATCAAGATTGTATAATAGTTTACATATACTTTATGAGATGGCGTTGGCAGCCATTCACTAGAAAATGTAATGAATAAAAAAACACTTCATTTAACACGTATTTGCTTTGGTGGCTTCACTTTCGTGTATTACGCGCTCTATCTGCCTTTTGTTTTATAATCTGAGTACAGTCAGCGTCAAATAGATGTAAGCGGTTAAGGTAGTCAAATTGATCTCACATACATAAATTCGTAAAGATGTACGCAGTCAGAGTATTCATATAGTTGTCAACATCTAAAGTGATCATTAGAACTAAGCATCACAGTTTCCAAATTCTTGTAATCCCTCAAGATGTTCAATTTTATGTTTGCGAACAAAACGGTCAATGGTATCTAGGCATTGATAGTAATACAATTTTCCTTCAGAATTTTCAATCAACAGAGTACTATTTCTTTAAAATGATGTATGTCAACTTTTACAAGCGTGCACGGTAACATCTTACGATATGGTTGATTTTGCAACAAAAACGCAAAGGCTTTCTTGTTCTTGTCGACAGCATGTAAAAGACAGTTGTAAAATCTGAAAATCGCGGCTTTTCGTAAATAGCTTTTGCAAACGATAGTGTCCCTTGCAGCGGTGACGCCATTTTTGACAATATGGAAATGGCAAAGGGGATAAAATATCACCTTAAGAAAAAATCGGTACCTTTATTTATCGGGTATCTTTATTTATTATCATTAATTAGTGCATAAGGATACAGTGTTTCTCTAAAAAAGGGAAAATAAATAATTTATTACTCATTAAAAAAAATTAAATCAAAGCTGTTTTCTTGCTGTCTGTTTCAACTTACGTTTATGCCGAGTTCATCCGCTGTCTGTTTTTGTAACCTTTTCACGATGTAAATTTATAATTCGGTGCTTTGTCTCTTCATCTAAATGATATGACGCCATCTTTTTAATTAAGGCGATATGTAATTAATTAGCTAACAAATGGTTTATGAATCGCAATATGGTAGTCACTTCTATAATAAATATAGAAATTATAAAGATGACACTGACAGTCGTCATTAGTATGTAGGTACTTAATTTATCTTGTCAATGTTTCAAATGGCAATCACTACAAAGAGTTTAAATACATGATCAAAATCTCGATACAAACTACAGTAGGGTAAAAAGCACTTTAACAACTAAATCATAATGTTTTATTTTTATTGATGAAATGTAATAAAATGTATTTTGATTACTTAATGAAATATATTTTGACAACTATCGGTGCCTAGATACTATTGACCGTTTTGTTCGCAAACATAAAATTGAACATCTTGAGGGCTTACAAGAATTTGGAAACTGTGTTGCTTAGTTCTAATGATCACTTTAGATGTTGACATCTATATGAATACTCTGACTGCATACATCTTTACGAATTTATGTATGTGAGATCAATTTGACTGCCCTAACCGCTTACATCTATTTGACGCTGACTGTACCTAATATAAAAAATTTTTTATAAAACGCTATCGCTGACCGACTAAAAGAAAACACAGCCTGAACCATTGGACTTAGAAACATACGAATATGTACAGAGGTTCTTTAATGTCAGGAAGCAATTAGAATATTTGGAAAAGGTGTTTATTTATGTACATATAAAAGACATAACGATAAAAGTTATTCAATATATTATAATATAATAAATTACATCTAAGTACATCAGTCATTCTCATGAGAGGAAGTTCAGAAATACGATCAGAATAACATTTAAACTTACATCCTTATTTACAGAGTACAGCTTACTTACGAGTCCTTTCAAAAGACTACAAACTACAACTTATTTAAATTTACTGACAACAGAAAAATATTTTTTGACAATTTACAAGTGCCAGCATTAAAATTTTATAATAATTTTATTCCGTTGATAATAATGATTTCGTCTAACTATTAAATTTCATAGTACATAGACAGCTTAATTACACAAAATATATTAACACAACTCAATATTATATATACAAATATTAATTGCATTTATAAACAACGGATAAACACACACCCATATCAGCAAGGACATACTATATAAATGACCAGAGTACCTTTTCAATATCACATACATTATTTTACTTTTCTTTTTATACAAAAAATATCATTGTTTAATTTGAATACGAGTGTCACTACAATAATTTGCATTGACACAATTACTTCACATGCCAAGACAAAATATTGCGCTTAAATGCCACATACAATCTGTACTTAATATGGGTAGTGGTCTTTTTTTGTTTTGTTTAATTTATTTACAAACTATTTTTATATGTATTTCTTTAAAGATGTTTTTGTTTGTTTTCCTGATGCTGTGCGGTGAAAAGCCGTAAATAAAGATTTTTCTTTCTTTTCTTTCTTTCTTTCTAGTGTTGCCAGGTCCAAAGAGAGTAGATTCTTTCGTGAAATACCGTAGATTCTAAAAATACGGTAGATTTTATGAAATTTGAGGTTTCGTCCTACTAAAATCTCATTTTTGTGTAGGTCGTCATACGGTAAAATGTACTAAAACACTACTTTTCTTATTTTTGTATCTTTTTATTGTGTTCAAATCGGTGAACAATAAAGAATATTTTGTATTGTATTGTAAAAATCGTTACGGTATATCGAAGCTGAATACGGTAGATCTATTGTATTTATGTGGTACCTGGCAACACTGTGGGCTTTTATTGGCTTTAAATCATAATTTATGGTTCTTTGCACAAACTCCTTAGAATCCGTAATAATCCTACTAATATTACAGTGAAAGGGTGTATGGATGTTTTTTAATCTTTCATGCACAACTGAAAAGATTTTCATGAAATTTCGCACACTGGTAGACTATGACCTGGAATAGGACACAAGGTAATATCCCGACGCTAGTGCATAGTAAAGTACTTTTTATAGACAAAAGTATGTATGTACATACAAATCCTTTCGGTACTTTGTGCAAATCCGACACTTTCTGTACAATCGGCCGTGATGCAATGAGCATAAAAATCTCCTCCGTGGCAATTTGTGCAAATCCGAAAGTTTTCTACATGTGAAGAGAGAGAAAGAGAGAGAGATCTCCTCACATTCATTGGTTGATCGCGAGCCATCCGTTATTTCCATCCGCCAGTTGTATCTGCACCAAACGAAGCGAAGTGCCCGACCCGTCTGATGCCATCAACTGAAATATAGGAAATTTTAAATATATTTTTTTGCCAATCAACATGAGAGAGAAAGAAATAATCATTTCTCTCTTATATTATGCCATACGTCTTACCGAACAATAAAACGAGTTCTGTAAAGAATGAACTGATTCGAATATTTAAGTTTTTGTTCATAATAAACCTCAAATATTATTAATAAATAGCTAGCTGGCTACAACATATTAACGGCCTACTCCGGGTCTCCTCTTGAGGAGGCATAGACTACTTGTGCATACACCACGCTGGTCCAGAGGATATTAGCTGTTAACAAGATATATCTTATCTATACATACTAATATTATAAAGAGGAAAGATTTGATTGTTTGTTTGCATTGAGTAGGCTCTGAAACTACCGAACCGATTTGAAAAATTATTTCACTGTTGAGAAGCTACACTATCCCCGGGTGACATAGGCTATATTAAAGAAGCGAAGTGAGGGCAATTTCCTAGTTTATAATAAATATCTATTTATTTATTTAAAATTTATGTCACCTTACAAAAAGATAAACAAAGGCAAACTTAATACCTAATGGCATTGTCCACCAGTCAACTCTGGGTGGCTGTGGAAAGAACTGATTGTAGGTGTAAAACTACAAGTAAAAAAATACAATATTATAATATAATTATGCTAATAATACGAAATAGATGAGTATTATGTAGCTATTATCAGGGGCGGCTGTACTTTAAGTGCACTCGTGCGCCGAACTGCCAGATTTTAGTACATACAAACGTTTATGAACGTTTAGAAAAATAAAACAAAAAATGTTTAGTAGGTAAATTATTTGATTAACGATCTATCCAATATTAACGAAATTATGATAAAACAATTTAAGCTCTTTGCTAAAGCATTTAGACTCAATTTCGCGGGACTCAATATTCCCGGTGCGCTAGCTCCAAGCGCACGGCGAGTGTTCATACAACTTCTATGAAATGCAACCGAAAACGCCTGGCGCGTGAGACAGAGCTAGTTCAATAGTAAATGTACGGCGAAATATGACCGCTTTCGAGCGCCGCACGAGCGCACCGAAGATTACCGAGAGCGGGACGAAGTTTTGACGAAATTCGCGCGCGCCACGCCGCGGCCGGCTAGCTCGAAGGAGTTTTTGTGTTTGTTTTGTTAATTGTTTACATTCTGCAAGGATTTTCAATATTATATTATATACTTAGTTACTGAGTTGTGGGACATTGTGCGTGAGTAAATAGATGTAAAAATGAGTACTAACTTTAACATTGACTTTATTAAGAGTAACAAAAAAACATTTGAACAAAAATTAGAAATAAAATCGGCAGGACCGCCCAGGCCATTTCTTAATTTGAAACAAGAGTGTAAATCGAAAAATATTTTTTTTCTTTCTTGGCAGTCGTTAAAAATACGCTTATGCAGTGCACCACCACTTCTAGGATCCACCAGCCGCCACTGGCTATTATTGGAAGACAGTTAAACTGTGGTAAAATCAGGCCTGGCACACTCCGCATTTTAGCTATGACGTTACAAGTACATGCCGCGATCGACATGTTTGGCTAATTGAGAAAATTCTTAATGGCTGTCATATGTTTGTAATCTATGACACATATTAAATATGACACATTATAAACTTTCAGATTAATTTTATTCTTTCAAAAAAAAAAACCACCCTAACATTGCCAGAGAGGATAAACGATAGTGTTAGAAAGGAAGGCAACTAATTACGCGTTTTTGATTAGTGCTGTGCGAACTGAATTACACTTCATTGCGTTGGAGCTAGAGTCGCTATTTATTTAAACGATTTTGCGGAGTTCACCTTCTGTACTTATTATTTCGTCTGTGGTTAAACTAAGTTTGAAAATCCAAGGTCAAGTGTGTGCTATACCTGTACTTGTTCCAACTGTTCAGCGGTGATTCCTTCTAAGACGGCAGTACCTGCTTTGAAACTGGCGTCCGCATTTTCTGTGTGAAAAAATAAAAATTGTAGTCATTCACACATGCCTTGATACTTGAGGTATTATTAATTTATTTGTAAAAGTAAAGTGGCAAACGAGGAAACGAGGAAAAAGGAGGACTAGCTACGGGAAATACGGGATATGATGCGAACACCCGATGGTAAGCGACGCTTCACTTCGACTTTGCACCAGTGAGAGTTAAGCTTAGCGCATAAATTCTCAAGAGCTGCTTTTTTTAGAGGAGAGATCGTCACTCTACGAGACGGTCATATTGGCTTAAGGGTACACCGATTCTACCAGAACTAGACTAGAGAAACATTTGAATGTTCGTTTTTAAGCTCATGACATAAAAATACTCACGTAGACTAAGTAATGCAGAATCATCAGAGTCTTGTACAACGTTTATAGATTTACCTGCAAAAACAAAAAGACAAATAACGCAGATATTATAAAGTTATTTTAAAACAGATTTACCAAGACAAACTCTTAAAACTTTAAGAATTTGGAATGATGTAGAATAATAAAAAAATATTTCCTCAATTTGAACAGCTAGTTGACATAATAGTTTTTAGCATTGTAGTAAAAGATACGGTTAATTATTATTAACGACCCAACGACATAAATTAAATGACTTACCGTCTTGAATAATAAGTTTCTTATCTTCAGTTATAAATAATTTTGGCGTATTGTCTGGGTCAGTTGCAACTGGAATAATTAATGAACGACATTTTAATTATGGATTTTATTTCACTAGGACTATTGTTAATAATATTAACAATTTGCTTATTAAATTAATTAAATAATGACAAAATACCGGTAGCAATTAATAATAACCGTAGGTATATATTATTACACTTTATATTAATTTTTACAATGATTTTACTTTTAAGTATTTATTTTTATATTAAACAGTGTAAATATAGTTTAATCAAATGTGTGTACCTATTTAATAAATATTAATTTAATAAAAAATAAATGTTTAAAAAAAGATAGTATTTTAGATTGAATAGAAAGACATTGTAACATAAAATATATTAAGATAACGAACAATATTTATATTTAAAACTCACCAAGTTTTCCATCTTCAGTGTGCAGTTGTAACTCATCTGTGGTCTCGTATATCTTTAAAATAAGATAAAAAAGACTTTAAACATTGAAGTATAATGTCATAGAACAGACATCTCGAACAAAATGTGTGTCCCGCCCGGGAGGTTCGATTCTCAAAATTGAGCCCCCGTTCTCCTTTCAAAATCGAACGAATCGATTGAAGATCGAAGCCACGTGGCGCCAATGCATTGGGACATACACGGTGTTCGCGGTATCGGTTCTGTACGCTAGTAATAATACTTCAATGACTTTAAACAATAAATTTGGCTTACGGTATTAGCCAAAGTATCAAATTTTCAATATCAGCAAGAGTTTGTTAAATTAAATTAGTTAGTTAAAATTAAGTGAAATTTATATTATTATTGGGAAATGTTGTTCATCATCTATTACTATTTTTTATAAACTAACTCACCTCGTTTGCGAATTCATTAGTTTTATCTTCGACATCCACGAAAACTGGTTGCAGCTTTGGACCCTGCATCATTACATATTAAAAATTATCTTCACTCTTTTTAAATGCGACGGGTACTCACAATTTGTATGTTATAATAACGATATTTCCACCTAGTTTTACAGATTGTGAGAGGCTGTGTGTGAGTTGAGTTGACTTTCTCAGCATTTAAAATGTTCAGTGTCCTCGATTATATAAGTTTATAATCTTCACTCTACTTGGTCTGTAAGACTACATTAATGTCCAAGAAACAGAGAAACAAAGAAAGAAAAAAGAAAGAAAGAACTGGCTCTCAAGCCCCCAGCCGGAACATGAAGTCGTTTGGCGGCTGACTCATGCTCAAGGGTGGTAGCTATCCAGGCGAACCCCATGGAGAAATAATAATAGTAATAATGGTATTAATTTTACAATTAAAATCAATATTACCAATATAATCCCTCGAGGGGCCCTACCACCAGCGGGCCGGATTTGGTCGACTCTTACGACATCCATCCGGCGTGGGATTGGGGTTAGTATTCTAAGCCGCCCCAATACGGCTAAAAATAAAATTAAGCAAATTCCTTCAAATTACCAGCATTACTTACATTCTTAAGTCCCTTCACTACTCGCGGTTGATTCACAACTATCGACTCTGCTAAATGCCCCTGAAATGAGAATACAAACGAAAATTAATTCTATTATCAAAGTTAAATAAATTATTACCTGAAAGAACAATGCCCAAAAATTATTTTTTATTTTTGTTAGCGTCTTAAAACGTCAGTTATACCGAAGCAATTCAATTATTTTTTTTACGTATTTTAAAATTTATACCTGTACCCGTATTACCCAGCGTAAAATAATTTTATTAATAAGTGATGAATTGACTATAATAACAATGATGTCAACAATGACCATTTTCATTCGGGCACTCACTTCGATACATAGCTTGTATCAAGCAAGATATAGGGAGACTTTTGGCCAATATTACAGACAGAATTTCGTTATAAATGTTGGTATGACAAATGTAATGATGTCAAATTTTCATTTCCGGTTGTCAATCAAAAAAAAGTCAGAATAAAATAATGGTAAAAATTACAGGCAGCCGTAAGTCTCCCCTACTCTATAACTCAATGGTTATAAGAATTCAATCTCAAAATACTTTTTTTCTGGGGTGTGTCTGCTGAAAATTCTTATATATCTAAGCTCAGAAATTAAAGCGGCGATTTTTAGAATTTTTTTTATTTTAAGACGCTAAAGTTGAAAATGAAATAAAACGATGTATGGCAGTTGGGCATTGTTCTTTCAATAACGATATTTTGATTGAAGGGAAAACTCTTCAGACGTTTAAGGATACGACTAGTTAATTAATTTATTTTGCTTAGATGATATTGACAAGATCTACAACAATTTTAACATCACGTTACATTTATTACATTTTTAACGTAACGTTCTCTACAGTGAAAGTTAAAAGATTGGAGAAAAAATTCATCCCCAAGTAGGGGAGACGCCCTGAGAACAAATATTTTTAAAGACTATTCTTTCACTTTGTAGTTCCATGCCAAATTAAAACTTTCAACCACTAAGGGTCTCTGTGCCATACTACGGACAGACAGACGGACATGATGAAACTATAAGGGTTCCATTTTGACTATGGAACTCTAAAAAAATGAGAAACAATGCCACAGAGGGTACCAACGGTATTATTATTTTATTTAAAATAAAAATAAGTTAATGCTTGCCCACAAGCCATCTGAGCGCACTAACTTAATTATACTGTTATAGGATAAACAAAGAACAAACAAAAATTATTCGTCTACATTATAAATCATTACTCTTTACTAAGTCCTTCTCCCTAAGGTTGTCTGGAAGAGATCGCTCTATAGCGATAAGACCGCCTTTTGTACCTCAAATTTTACGTGTTTTGTTGTGTCAATAGCATAATTGGTGTATACAATAAAGAGTAATCCATCTATCTATCTATCTATCGTAGATAGTTAATTTTCTTAGAACAAGATAAAAGATATGCACCCAAATCAACCGGCGCACACTCACCGTGGTATTCATATGTTGGTACAGCAGCTGTTTCCGCATGTACCCCGCGCCGCACACCACGCACTCGTACGGCTTGCGGTCGCTGTGCACGAACCGGTGCGTGTTGCGGTTGTCGCGCGAGTTGAACGATTTGCCGCACACCTGTAGCGCGGCGGGGTGGAGTGGAGAGATGGCTTTATTTAGTTGAGTGTTTAATATTGTATATTATAATATGTAAAGTATATTGCACAGTTGAATGATGGCTTAATTTGGGTGGTTACACATGCACATACTTTATATAAAACTATTTCATAGCACTTAGGTTAAAGATAATCTAAATTCGTGGAATTCATCCTGGAAAAATTACGGGACCGAACTAAAAACATACCCTTTCGATGCATCCTTCAGTAATCGGGTAAAATACACAAAAAATATTCCGACGAATTGAGAACCTTCTCCTTTTTTGAAGTCGGTATTTTACACATAGGATGCAGTATATTTTTGTGTATTGTATTGTATTATACATATAGGATATACAATGCAATAAGCTGTCTGATTGCTTTTTTTACTATGGCCATAGTACCCTTTGTATTGTATGAAAAGATCCATTCAATAAATGTTCCACTACAATTATAGGTAATGGTGACGTCACGTACCTCACAAACATACGGTTTCTCCCCGCTGTGTATCCGAATATGTTTTTTGTAGTGTTCTGGATACACGAAGGTAGATTTGCAGAAGTCGCACTTCAAAGGTCGCTCGCCGGTGTGCGACGCCTTTATGTGGTAGTCTAATAACCTGGAAATAATGGTATTACTAGTTTCACAAAACGAAATCACAAATCTTGAAAAATCATGTCTGTTTCGAACGTTTATTACGTTCATTTTAGAAAAAAATATTGGTTTTAAAGAAAAATTTTAGAAGTTTTAAGTAAAAATTGTATTCCATAAAAAGATTGACATTTATTTTCGTCAGCCAGTACATTCTGTCAATAATAAATAATAATCTATATGGACGCTTGAAAGGAAAAATTGACTAAGCGACATTGAGCTAACTTTATAGGAGAGCAGTTTAAAGTTGAATTTTCAGAAAAGTTGTTGTATATGCCACAATATACGAGTACATACATGATAAAATAAGGATTCCAAAACAATAAGAATAACGTTGGTAGGAGGATTACAAAAAAAAAATATGTTTTTTTTAATTCCAACCTTAAACTGCTCTCCTGTAAAGTTAGCTCAATGTCGCTTAGTCAATTTTTTCTTTCAAGCGTCGATATATACATATAAAAACACAAAAAATGTTTGTACGGATGTCCTATATACTCTGAAACCATTCAACCGATATGCTTCATATGAAAGGCAATAATCCGAAGGTGGTTTGAGACCACTAAAAAAATGCATTAGGCACATTCAGTCCATTGATAAAGTCGATTTTCCACCTTTCCCATACAACAATTTGAAGATAATAAATATTTTTTACACATCTTTATGTGTAAAAAAATAAACAGATTGTCAACAAAAAAACACTGATCTGTCATTGTCATCAGAAATACCAACCATTTGTGTTAATAGGGATGTTGACTAATTTTAACCTCACGAAAAAATATTATAAAATTAATAATCTTCAATTTAAAAACAAAAATTGATAAATAAATATCATTATCAAATTTCCCACCAAAAACGTCACGTGACGTCACTAAACTATATTCAATACTATCGGTCTACTGATGTTTGTTGAAGTTCCATATAAAATACGAGCAATGAAGTCATAAGCTCAAAATGGCTATAAGCTCAAAATGGCTATAAGTGAATACTATAATATTTTTAACATTTTAAATTAATCATATTTAATTTACTGGGATTGATAACGACAAAAAATAATACTATAGGTTTTTGAATGTTTCCCTTAATACTTTAAACATGAATTTATATTAATTTACAGTTAGTGTCAACATCTCTATTGGTAAGCTTATCCGTAGTATGTGACTGACAAGTATTTGTGCTGGATGCAGAAGGCTCAGGACCGGTCAGAGTGGCGCAAGTTAGGGGAGGCCTATGTCCAGCAGTGGAGCTCCAAGGGCTGATGGATGGATGGATGGATGATGTGACTGACCTGCGTCGTTTGAACCGCTTGGGGCACTGCGTGCAATGGTATCGCTTGTCGTCCATGTGCGTGGCGCGCCGGTGCGAGTGCAGGTTCGAGCGCTGCGTGAAGCTCGCGCCGCACACCTCGCATGAGAACGGCCGCTCGCCTGACACGCGACACGACACCGCATCACGAGTACACAGATAGATATATTATATGTACTTTAAAATATAATAATAATAATATATTTTATTTGCATAAAATTGGTACACACATGTTGTTATTATCTTAAAATTAGTTCTCAATTTTAACAACAGTGTGGTAAGCTAATATAGAAAAAAAAAGAAATACAATGTCAACATCAGTGTAAGGGTGCTTATCCACCAGAGATGTGCTATGTTACGTTGCTATGGATTCGTTTGATATCCACCAATCATATTCATTGGTGGAAATCAATCAATTTATTGAACCAATCATATTTATTGGATTTCACATCTTCGCAGCATAGCTGCTTAGCACATCTCTGGTGGAAAAGCACCCTAATTCATATATCCATGCAATCCAATTCAAGTTATATTAATTCAATTTAGAATAAGTGTCAAATGCATTAAAATAATTAAAATAAACTAAACATAAATATTGTCTTCAAAATAAAATATCATATACATGTCGGAAATCAGTAATTTCAAATTATAAAATGGAACGTCAAGCCGGAACTAGCTTGGGTGTATTCGGAAGTTGAAGATGGCAGCACCGTGCATATTGTCTACTGTCATTTGAGTACACGCGGTGGCGGGGGTTACAGAGGACAGCTATTGACTTGCCAACCGCCAACCGGCACTCTTTAGTCAGCCTCCGAGCTGAGCGGACGCTACAGTAGAACGTCGTTATTATGATGGCCGAGTTTAATTTGCATTAGCATTGCACAACGTTCACTTTATGGAGAGCACAACTGGGTACTGTGTGTACTGATGGACTGCGATCGAGCAGGTATTGCGTGTATGACCAGTCAGTTTGCGGTTTGCTGGAGCCTGCGAGAAGTGCACGTGGACTGTTTTCTGTGCACAGTCATACTCTTTGCGAGGAGTAGCACTCATGCGGCTGTGATGGTTCGCTTCTGATGAGATAGGTCATGGGGCCAGCGATTGGCGGATTGATCACGCGGGTTTTGGTAAGCGCGGGAGGCGCGGGCAAGTTGTGGAGCGGGAATGGCTGTGAGTGTGCAATGCGACGTGTGAATTATGGTTGGTTACCCTGAATGCCGCGCCGCGATGTAATCCGACTTCACCGCGTTCCATTAGCGATTAGTTATGTTATTCGAGCATAGTAATGTGTTAAGAGCCATGTGTGTCGGTAGTAACCGTGTATTAAATTAGTAACGAGTGTAAAACATGTGTTTCAATGGGTTTCTGAGTAAATGATGAAAACGCCCACAGTCTACCATTTTCTGGACCACCTATCTGCGACATACATAAGAATAATGACCTATATGCAAAATATACAAAAAAATTTTTGTAGCAAAAGGGGAATTTTATTTTAGTTTGATAAAAGTATTCTTGCGAAATGTATGCTGTAAGGCGTAATTAAAAAGCGTATCTAGTGAATGTAACTTAAAAATTTATGGTATGAATGTTAAATGGTATGTCCTATATACGTACGTCCTGTATACGTACGTACTCAAACGTACGTAACTGCGTACTAACGTACTAACATACCGGTATGTATCCGCATGTGGTCCCTGAGCTCTGCGCGGCGCGCGAACGCCTTGCCGCAGTCGGCGCACACGAACGGCTTGTTGCCCGAGTGTACTACACCGTGCACTTCCAGGTTGTGTTGCGACGCGAACGCCTTGCCTGATATAGTAGAAGATAAATACTGTAATAAATAATTAACGCAGGCACAGTATATTTAATAGTACCTATTGGTACAGAAGAGTCAATCTCCAAAATCATTTAAATAAATAGCGACTCTTGCTCCGACACAATAAAGTGTAATTCAGGTCGCACAGCGCTAATGTGGCGCTAATCGTCCACAGACGTTGACATCTAGACGTTGCTTCTCTTTCCAATCATAACTCTTATCATTGTCGGAGCAAGAGTCGCTACTTATTAAAATGATTTTGCGGAGTGAGTCTTTTTTTGTTTCTAATATTTATTTATTTATAGAGGGTTTAGTCATACATTTGACTATGCCACCCTCGTAAGGCTATTAATCTTATCTAAGACACACTAGAAAAATATAACTGGATCAGTATCTTAGCCTCTTCTGAACCAGGAGAGGCTAAGATACTGTTACAAATACCAACTGGAGTGAGTCTTCTGTACCAATAGTTACTATTAAGTATTCTGTAGTAATACTACAGTGAAAAGACTAATAACAACAAAATCGGTCGCACACTCACCACAAGTATTACAGATGAAGTCCTTGACGCCCGAATGTGTCTTCTCGTGCTGGTTGAGGTTCTGCTGCGTGAAGAACGACTTGCTGCATTGCTTGCATTTGAACAGCCGAGTCCGCTCCTGGGATCATGTACGACAATATTATTTCAACTACCCGCGTGGCGCAATGTTCACCATGCGAGCCAAGGGTCCTGGGTTCGATTCCCAGCGAGGCATCAATTTGAATGATGAGTTTGAATTTCTGTTCTCGGTCTGGGTGTGAGTGTCCTTGTCTTGTGTGTTGTCCATGGCACCCACGACACGTAATAAGTTATTAGTAATTTTACTGTCTCTCGATGTATATATCGGTGCAGTCTAAAATAATTTCGTAATAACCTATGAAATTAAGAAAAAGGGGACTGTCAAGATGGCAGACAAATTGATAGGATCGTGAATCAAGGTAAAAACTAAATAACGTTGAATTGATAAAATCGGGTGTTATCAGGCAATAAACGAATAGTATCCTTGTGCCTGTCGAATTGTGTGTTTTATTTAGTATCCTGGCAGTCCTGACATATAACTACGCCCACAGAGAGAGATCTATGTTCATAGTACTGAAGTGTTCTTTGATAGATGGTTTGTAGAGATAATCTGTACATACGAATGAGTACCTCCACAGAGCCCTGTGCTATATATACAATACAATACAAATACTCTTTATTTGTACACCAGAAACAAATACATAGGAATAAAACAAGGTACGGTATACAAAAGGCGACCTTATCGCTAAAGCAGCGATCTCTTCCAGGCAACCCAACAGAAGAGGATAAGAAAGAAAGAAAAAGGGTAGCGGTGTACATAAATAATAAAAGAAAAAAGAAAACGAAATGATAACAAGATGACAGTTGTGAGGAGTAGAATAAAAGTATATACATGTGTCTACAGTATAATGTGACACTTTGTATTCTCCCACAATCATACAATACAGGAATATTAATAACTCACCATATGTATTTTAAGATGCGACTGATGTGTATACTTGGACGCGAAAGACTTATTGCATATGCTACAAATATAGGGCTTCGCCCCATTATGGAGGCTCATGTGCTTCGACAAGAGAGTTTGGGACCTGTAATAAAACATAATGATAAAATATTGTACTAAAAAAAAGAAAATAGAGATTTCTGATAGAAATAAGCAGTACCTTTGTACAAATTTTCTATTATTAAGTCTCACATACTGTATTTGTGTACAAAAATTGTTAAATAAAATAAATAAATAAAATAAAATATAACTATTATAAGTTTAATGAAATTATAAGTATGTATTTATTTAATGACTATATTTACCTGTAAGTTTGATTGCATATATTACACTGATGGGTTTTATTCTTGTCTATGTGTAAAATATTGTCCCCCTTCGGATGTTGCATTTCTAAAATTAAATAAAAAATAATATTAACTTTTCTTCTGTATGTCTGAACGGAGAACCGATTTTGATACAGATTTTTTGAATGACTTAATTTAGTATTTTTAGCTATGTTTAGTGTTAATAAAACTACCGGGGGTTTTTAAATTTAAGGTTATAAAGTCGGTTAAAACAAACAATAACATAAACAGTAACCCATATGTGCGACGTATTCGCTCCGTTTCCTCACGACCTGTCCGCATTGCCCGCATATATACACCCTTGCTGCGTGCTCGCCCTTCAGATGCTGCATCGTGGAGTCCGCGTCGCCGACGAACGTTACTTCTGTATAACAGAGCAATCAGGAGTTATGCAGGGCGATCAGGAGTGATACGGAGCAATCGAGTGTGATACAGAGCGATCGGGAGTGATACAGAGCGATCGGGAGTGCCGAGTGATACAGAGCGATCGAGAGTAGTACAGAGCGATCAAGAGTAGTACAGAGCGATCGAGTGATACACAGCGATCGAGAGTGATACAGACGATCAGGTGTGATACAGAGGGATCGAGAGTGATACAGAGCGATCGGGAGTGATACAGAGCGATCGGGAGTGATACAGAGCGATCGAAAGTGATACAGAGCGATCGGGAGTGATACAGAGCGATCGAAAGTGATACAGAGCGATCGGGAGGGATACATAGAGATTAGACAAAGACGGAAAATTCCTATACCGCCCAGTCTTAAAACTTTAGGGTTTATTAAATTTTATCATTACAAGAGAAACTCATACCTGACGTCTAGCTTTTACAGAGTTAAAAAGAATGAGGTACTCAATATTATATAAGAACAATATGGTCAAAAAATAGTAATATTGATTACATGCACATAATAGAGAAGATCTATGAACGTGTGTTTCTTCATAGATCTTTATCACTATGGGTCATATTAAACAAAAATACAGATTTACCTTTCTTTTCATTATTCTCACAGAGTAAACATTTGAACTGACCATTTTCCTCTTGCCTAACCATCTGTAATTGAGAATAATAGTGTGATTAAAAACTGGTATAATTTTTTGCCAAAGTTTTCACCTAACTTTGGCTGGGGTGAATAGAAACAAGTCAAAACTTTATGAGTCATTTTCGAGATTGTTCCCGGTTTTTAAAGGGCGAAATCTAGACGCTTTTATTAAATAATTTTATCACCTTCCTAATATTCATCATCATAATTATATTTAAATTGAACTTTGAATGGTTACAAATTGTCTATATTATTTCATTCATATCATGTTTCTTTTCACCCCCATGTATTCAACAAAATATATGTTGTTGGCAACATTACCGAGTTCAAGGCCGGCTGTAGATCAATACTGGTCACTGTATCATCAGTCTTCGTACTCTGAACTGATTTCACTCTGTACATCTTACCAGACTCCACTTTTATGAAAGCACCACCTAAAAATATATTTGACATTATAAATTGCTTACGCGTAAGAAATGAGGTGTAAAAACTATAACAGTTAACAGAATTATTTAGAAGTAGTTTATATTGCCCTATTTATATTATAAATGTGAAAGTTTGTATGGATTTTCATGCAAAAACCATTCAGTAGTTTTTTTAGTAGTTTTTGTTTTTTCATGAAAAGCACTCATATAGTCCATGACCTGAAATAAGGTATAGGGTACATAATTATTATTTACTAGGAAATCGCCCTCACTTCGCTACGAGAAAAATAGTAAAAAAAATATAATATAGCCTATGTCACCCGGGGATAGTGTAGCTTCCCAACAGTGAAAGAATTTTCCAAATCGGTTCGGTAGTTTCGGAGCCTATTCAATGCAAACATACAATCAAATCTTTCCCTTTATAATATTAGTATAGATCTTGGTCAACCTTGAACATGTCCAATTTATTTATTTATTTATTTATTTAATTTTTGCAACACCTTAATCTAGGGTACACAAGGGCAAAAACTTAAGAGGGCTATCACACTTTTTCTTAAATTTGAGCGTTTTGACTCGTGTTTGAAGTGTGATTATGGTTTAGATAAATCACCAAAACAAAAAAAAGTACATGCACGAGAAAGTTTGATTAATTCTCTTTGGAGTGCTTTAAATAAATGTTTCAATTTATTTACATAAATTAGTAAAAACCTTATTTTTGCAAATGATGTTTCATAAAATTTTACTTTTGACCATCTTTAGATGCTTTGTTATATCGAAGATATAGTAATTTAAGCATCAACAAAAATATCTATGGTACAATTGTATCTTCTAATTTGGAATGCTTAATTCACTTTAATTTGTTTCACACAGTAATGCACCTAAAATAATTCTGTAAATCAAAGAGTTACTGATAATTATTGGTCTGAAATTGTATTTTTTATCTATGAAAATATAATCCAAATTGAAACAAAAAGTAATTAATAACTAAGGTTACTATGTCACCTTGCTTTAAAAAAAAAATTAGTCCTTTCAAAATTAAAATAATATTTTTAAACAATTTTTGTATGCAGTCCTGTAAATCAATATAAATCTCCGAACGAGCGGTCTTTAGCTTTAGTCCGCGCCACGCGCTTACGAAGGAAGGATGTATCGCTCGCTGTTGGCACCTTGTGCGCCACGCAATACCCCAAATTCGCTACGAATATAGCGCAATCAACACTTCTTGATACAAGTGAGTATTTTTTTGTTAGTTATGATATGATTCTAATGTATAAGCATATTCCTATGATATTCTGATATTAGGTATATAGGAATGTTTATCGGACTATTTTGCTTTTTCAGGCTAGCTAGTAAAAGGACGTTTGATACAGCGACAGTTTCTACAGTGCATTCTGACAGAAATACAAATAACATGGTGATAATAATAATTTATTTCTTATAATTTTAACAGATAAATTACGTTTTGATATCATGTAGTATATTTATTACTTTTACTAAATTTAAATGATCTAAGAGCTATTGCATAACTGATGAATTTCTTTGATTCTTACAGGATAATGAAACCATATTTTATTCAACTATAGATGATCAGGCTCAATCTGATACAAGTACAAATAATATGGTGAGTATTTTCTTGTTAACTTGTAACGAAACATGCTTGCATATTTGACTTTTTTTTAACTATCTACATTCCTGGTTTTTCCTGTTTCAGGAAAATCTAGACATAGAAGGACATAGAAGGAAGACGAATTATAAATTTAAATTTTTTTATGAATCAATTACTTTGAATTGACAAACATGGCGAAAAATTTGGTACAAAATATACTTTTTATTCAGTCTTTGTTTTTATCAACCAATTGTACCTATTCATTTATACGTTATCTCGAACTATACACATTTAAGGGTTTTATACATAGTGATGAAGTTATTAAATGTGGATTTATGATATAATTACCAACTGAACTACCCCTTTTAACACATCACATGCCCTTTATACCTACTACTAACCAAACTGTATCAACATTATTCAAACTGTAGAAACAACATTACATTGCATTCATTTCCTTACATTATAGTAAAAAAGCCGTTATAAGTGATAGCTGATAACATTAATCGACTCAAACAATATTTCACGAATTATAAAAATAGTACGGTACTTAATTTAATTTATTTCCAAAGCAAGTATCAAGTTGATTTGTTCCTGGCGTTCGACGCATAGTGGTTTGTATGTGTGTAAAGCGTACTTCATTAGACGCACACGGGCGCGTTCCTTGCCGCGAGTTGTCAAATTTACCTAAACCTGAGCGCTTCGATTTTGTGATAGCCCTCTTAATGTCTAATGGCATTCTCTACCAGTCAGCCCTGGGTGCTGGTGAAAAATTTAAGGTAGGCGCAAATTGTCGTTATAACCGATAAAATACACTAATTTTAACAAATACTAAAAATTTCTTATCCTACATTATAATAATGAATATAAAATTATACATACACATTATATAATATTATACAATGAATGAGTGTACCAATGAAAAGATTATATTGTATAAATACCTTGCTCTTGAGCCGCTGCAATAATAGCATTGGCCGTTTCTTCGTCGCCAGAAACTTGCAGTTCTATTTGCGATTCATCATTCGAATCTGTAAGAAACGTAATCCCCACTTGTATAAAGCATATTCGCTGACATAAAATTAACATCATTAGTATATAATTCAATATACATTCCTTGGCTAATAGTAGAGATTACAGAACCATTACAAAAATAAATCTGTTTATAACCAAATATTCTAATCAAATCGATTTGGAGGATATCAATCATTCTTATTTTATTATATGTATAAAAGGCAAAAGTGATTCTGATGTATCTACGCACAGGCCAAAGCCTTAAAATTAGAAACTTAAAATTTCGCACACGTATTCCTCTTACAACGTAAGCATCCACTACGGAAGGATTTTTCAAAATTCAACCCCCAAGGGGGTGAAATAGGGGATGAATATGATAAGCATAATTTCCGCGTGCGAAGCTGCAGGCAACAGCTAGTTGGATATAACCAAAGTCATGAAATAGGCTCTTAGTGTGGTTTCGCTATTAAACCGTGTGGCGCAATGGTTACCATGCCGGATCCCCGCGTCAAGGGTCCTGGGTTCGATTCCCAGCGAGGCGGAAATTTGAGTGATGAGTTTGAATTTCTGTTCTCGGTCTGGGTGTCAGTGTCCTTGTCTTGTGTGTTGTCCATGGCACCCACGACAAAGGGAATCCTAGTATAGGGCTATGAGTGTGAAGCGTTATTTATTAATTAATTACTAGGAAATCGCCCTCGCTTCACTTCGGGAAAAATAGTAAAAAGAAAAAAAAATATATAGCCTATGTCATCCGGGGATAGAGTAGCTTCCAAACAGTGAAAGAATTTTTCAAATCGGTTCGGTAGTTTCAGAGCTTATTCAATGCAAACAAACAATCAAATCTTTCCTCTTTATAATATTAGTATAGATTATTATTTATAGTTTATACCTTGACTATCAGCATTATCGTTATCACACTCCTGCGACTCTTCCGGCACCACTAATGATATCTCACTGTCACCGTATAAAAACTTCTGTCCCGACACCAGCCGTATGATGGAACCACTCTCACCGTCCATCACAATTGTTGCTGTAAAAAAATCATCGATTACTTTTTGCACGATTTTTGTGTTTCATTATTATTATCGCTGTTATATACAATGTCAACCAAAATTTAATGTGATGCACAGAAATATAATTACAACACAAAAAGTGAATTTCTATTTACTGAATATAGTATTCCAATATCACTCATACCGTATTATTGAACTGATAAACTTTAAAGTCAAAGTAAAAGTCAAAGTATAAGTGTAAGTCAAAGTCAAAATATTTTATTCATATAGGTATCACTGATACACTTAAGATCACTAATCTATATTTGGCGCCTAGTTATAAGATAGTACATCAAAATATTGACTCATGGAGGTATATTTTTAACGGACTTCAAAAAAGGAGGAGGTATTCAATTCGACTGTATTTTTTATGTTTGTTACCTCAGAACTTTCGACCGGGCGAATCGATTTTGATGATTCTTTTTTTAATCGAAAGCTGGTGCTTGTTATGTGGTCCCACTTAAATTTGAGCGAGATCTGACGAGTATTTTTTGAGTTATCCCTAATTTTGAAGTCGACTACAATGGAACTACATGACAAGCACCAGCTTACGAAAAAAAAGAATCATCAAAATCGGTTCACCCAGCCGAAAGTTTTGACTTTTTGAGGTAACAAACATAAAAAAAAAACAGTCTAATTGAATACCTCCTCCTTTTTTGAAGTCTGCTAAAAAACAGACTGTAGTAAAAACAGAATACATACGGCCATCCTCGTCATCGTCTCTGTCGTTGAGTATCTCCAGTTTGCCGACTATGTATCTGTTTTCCATATCGCCGTCATTCGTGTCTTCATTAGATGTTAGACCGGGTAAGAGATTTTCAAGGAAATCTTTGGACTTATCCGATTCGTTCTGTAATACACATATGGTTTTAAAGAAATATAGAAAAACATGTATGGTCAGAGTTTGGAGTGATTATAAACAATAAGGCGTACACAATCGGAAACATACTTTGGTGTGAAATTTGGGGTGATTAGAAACAAGATTTAAGTGCACTTATTAGACGAAGGGAGTGACTGGCTCTACAACATACATACATACATACGACATACATATGTAGGTCAAACTTAAAAAGTTAACGCCCCAACTCAAGAGTCACTAACGGTTACTTAAATCGTTCCTTAGTACAGAATTTGTATGGTGTTTATTTACTAAGGAGCGATTAAAGTAACCGTAAGCGACTCTGAGTTGGGGCGTTAGTCTTAGATGAACTAGTAATGGAGGAAACTATTCAAGATATGTACATAAAGGAGTTTACATTTGTGATACAGCAATCTATTTGTAAAATAGTGTCACTTAAATCAATTCATACAAGCCAACTCCTTCAAGACATTACAGCAATATAATTTTGCCTTGAGAATCAGTTCTTTCTTTCTTTTTCTTCTCTCTTACTTGGCCTGCAACACATCAGTGGTGCCTTTGGTGTTGCTGATGTCCATGGGCGACGATAGCCACTTACCATCAGGTTGATCCTCAGTTCTTTTGCCGGCTATTTCCATAAACAAAAGGAAACCAATCCATAACTCTGTGTCGTGTCTTCAACTTTCAGAATTTCAAATGATCTGGTCTACCTACTGGTATTCTACAAAGCAAGAGAAATGGCATGAATCTTACCTGGTCGGAATCTTTGGTTAAGGATTTATCTTTATTACTACTAACTGCCACAGCCAAGGAGCAATCTGAAAAGTATTCAAGATTTCAAGTTTATTACTAACCAGCAAAATACTATAACAAATTGGGCTACTCTTAAAACTGTGTCAAAATCGGTCCAGCGATTTTGGAGTCCATAGCGAACATACACAAACGTCGGTTTTTATGTACACAAGAAAATTCAAATTGAGTAAATTTTAATTTTTATTACACCATTCATTAACAATCATGTCCAAAGTAGCATGACAGTATTATTGGGATACTCTAGGATACTCCCAATAATATTATAAAATTAGTACCTATTTCATTGACAATTATAATTTATAATATATTTAAATTTACCTTCATCTATTTCCATAGGCTGTTCATCATTATTCTCCGTATCACTGTGCTCATGAATTTCCTTCTTCAAATTCGTCTCAAGATCGACTAGCTCATTAACATCAACCTTATTAAATACACCGGAAGACAGAAAATCCTTTGGCAATGATTTCACATTAAAACTTAATATTGAACTATTCATTTTAGCTGATGATATATTAGGAGTTGAATAAGTTAGGGATGATAAGCTTATTGGAGGTTCTATGGTTTGCAATAACGTATTCGCGTCAATATTTATTTCTGCATTTGTGGAATTATCTTCTTTTTGAGCTAAAATGTAGTTTTCTGTATTATTAGAACTGTTTGATAAGGATATTATTTTATTTCCAATAGCATTAGTTGTTTTGATGCTCTGTGTAAGAACCGAGGAACCAACGGTCACTTTCAAGTTTAGCGTCGCCGTTGATGATGGTAAAGTTACGATGGGCTGAAATAAAATATTATAGTGGTTTGGTCAAAATGGTCTTCAAATTAACTAATAAACCTTACTGAATGAATGAATAAATAAATAAATGAATGAATGAATTAATATTTATTTACAAAGATTGTGGTTAAATAAAGGTCTTAATTTTAGATTTTGTGTAGTTCACAATGTACCATATTGTTGGTATTATGAACTTATATTATAGTTCTCTCTCTAACGCCCCAACTCAGAGTCACTAATGGTTACTTAAATTGCTCCTTAGCACAGAATTTGTATGGTGATACTTTACTAAGGAGAGATTACAGTAACCGTTAGTTACTCTGAGTTGGGGCGTAGGTACTCCAAAGTTTTAACTATACCAATGAAACAATACAACAACAATACAATTTACGGGACTAATATTTCTTTTAATGATTAGCTTGTTTCATAACGATCCCAACGACATAAGCATTACATATAACTCTCATACTATAATTTTGAGATAGTCATATTATAAAGCGCGCGCGTAATAAAATTTCCCAAATTTCCCCTCCCCCCGCGGATGGCTCACAGATGAGAGGATAATATAATGGTGGAAAACATTATCACAAATTCTTAAGTGGGTGTTAAATTAAAAATACTCACCTTACTAGCAATATTTTTGGTATTCAACCATTTCCCAGATCTCAAAACAAAATCTGCAGGCACCGGTTGAAGTTTAGACGCGGGCAACACCAGGGTCTTTTTGGGTTCCTTAGCTTCCACAGTATTCAATGCAGGTACATGAATTATCACTTGCTCATTATTATATGTGTCGTAGTTCAGTTTGTGGCGGGGGAGGGTAGTTTTGAAGGCAGATTGAAGATCCAGTTTTATCACTTGCATTCTGAAATTCATCATATCATTATCATTCATCAGTCATCATCTTCAAGTATGGATTGGAGAAGTATCAACAGATTTTCTAAGGATGTTTTTACGAAAGCAATTAGTTAATCATATGCATCTCTTTTGGGATATCAAGACATACTAGTCTATTCATCAAACTAATGCTGAATATAGACGAATATTAAGATGATAAACTACACAATAGTTTGACCCATTAATGGTCCCCAACATGGCACGAGTCTCTCCCCTTGAAGAAGCCACAAGCATGTCCTCTGTTCCAGTATGGGTTGATGGAGGGGATTGTGGCCATTGCATTGGCTGTTATCTAATGATAACAACAGGATATAAACGGCATAACAAGCCCTCCAAAGCACAAAAATGTTTTTTTTTGTAAACACTACACTCACAGCCCTACACTAGGATCCCGTGTCATGGGTGTTATGGACAACACACAAAGACAAGAACACACACGTAGACCAACAATATAAATTCATCATTCAAACTGCCTCGCTGGGAATTGTAGCCACGGCTCGTTGAAAGTTGTTTTGGCATGGTAACCATTATACCATGGGATCTTGGGTAAATACTAGTCACCTGCACAGTAAAATATAAATCCTTAACAATGCCTACCTGATTTGTATTAAATCATACTCAGACACCAATTTGTGGCATTTTTTACATATGCTTTTTGAATGAACATTATCTTCATCAATTGGTTTGTCCAATATCTCACTTAACACTTCTATCATCTTTTTTCTCGACTGAAGGGTGGTCTGAAAACGGAGAAAATTTGTCACTTTTAATTATTGTTAATTTTTATACGTTAAGTACTGTAAAATGGCGTTAGTTATTAGTGAATAGTGAATTACTAGTAGAAACAAGCAGTAGATGCACTGGCAATTGTATTGTATATCACACTAAAATTATTACTATTGTTATTATTTATTTATAGATGAGAAGCTAAGCTGATGTGTCTATATCAAATGTGCTGAAAAATAATTTTTGCTGTAGTGATAGCTTCTCTGATTTCAACCAGCTATCGAGTTGGATCGTGAAATGAATGTGAATTCATGCAAAATAACCATAAATTCTGACACATTGCTTCGCAGACATGCTATCACAAATAGAATCAGTACATACGTACGTACAGTAAAGAAAGAAACTTACTTCTTCCGAAAATAAATTAAATCCATTTCGAACACCAATATTGTTAACATCGCAAACAAAGCAGGTCTGGTACATCCTGGAAATAAAAATATGGCAATGATATACGGTTAACACATATTAAGTAGTTAAGTAGATAACTAAATTTGAAGTTAATAATTTTTAGTGCACATCCAAACGTAATAATTTAGTAAATCTCTTTAGTTCAAACAATTCTTTACAACCCATATAATTAATTATACATTTTACTAATATTTAACACTTACACCTCAACTCAGAGTCACTAACGGTTACTTAAATCACTCCTTAGTAAAGAATTTGTATGGTGATTTGTTACTAAGCAACAATTAAAGTAACCATTTGTGACTCTGAGTTGAGAGAACAACATTTTTTCAGACAAAAATAATTTTTTCTTGGAAGATATTTTAAGTTACATAAACAAATAAAGTCTTCCATCTTATCCCATGTAAAGTATAATGCCTGCCTAAACTAATGTAAATCTATCTGTCATCTGGTCCGTAAACTACTATTACTTAGTATTAAACTACAGTAAGCTTTTTGTACTAAGTATTCCAAATTAAAATGAGAAGGATTGGTGATTAGACTGGCATGATTTACCTATATGGGATGTAGGTGCACCAAAAAAATTTTTGTTTCTTCAATGCAAGCATGAATAGTGTTCTAGCATTTTAATATCCATCCTATATTTTTTATCTCCCATTACAACTCCTACTATCAGGTTAATTGCACTCCTAGAAAATGTTGTGTTCATGAGTAAATTCTAAGTTCTAGATTTATATTAATACGAGTAATACCTAGAAATACTTGATGTGATACTTAAAAAAAATCAGCAAAATCATTAATATTTTGTCCTATCACTATTGAAATGAGAAAAAAAGGATTGCAGTATCCTTACGTAATTTTCAAAGCTTTTAAACACTTTTAAAGCTCTTATCAGTTTATTGCCTTTGTTTACATTCTTATCAGAAGCCTATTATTTTAAATCTGTTGCCACCATAATACAACAAAATATACTTTTTAATCGAGTATTGAAATTAACCATAATTGAAGTAAAATTCTCTAACAATGGGTCGCCATTTTGAGGAACATTTTCATTTTAGGAATTACACTATCATTTTCCTACAGTTTAAAACTAGTTTACCTGCAAATTTTACAAATGTATGCAGTTTTTCATTAGTTTTTGAAGGTTTTCAGAAACTGTTTTACAAATAAGTTGTCAGCAATGATTCCACAACACAAGCAGCCACCATTACGTGTCGAAATTAGGGACGTTCAATTCAATCCGATCTAGCGATGGGCGATTATTACTTAAATTAATCGAATTAGTCGATTGTTCAGTTTAGTCGATAAAAGTTGATAACAATTGATGTTAGTCGATTGTCATCAAATCGAAAAATGGAGCGAAAGTATTGGCGGATCGATAGTATTGATACTTAAAATTGGATTGAATAGAAATCGAAATTTTAAGTTTAAATTATGTAAAAAATACAAAATCTTTTTTAATTTAAAATGTTTGATTTGATCCGGATCAACCAAAAAAATCGTATCAAAGAATTTAGATCGATACACTTCAATACAATCCGGAATATCGATACAAGGCACCTGCATCGAATCCCTAGTTAAATAATAGTTCACTTTTTACTCGATAGAGGCGCTATATGGGCGCTATTCTAACAATCTATACTATAATAAAACTCAAAGGGCAAATTTTCTGTACATTGAATATTTTTTAAAAATTTCGAATAGGGGGCACTTCAATAACGTGTTAGAGTACAAAAATATTTTTTTTAGAATTATTGTCTGTCTGTCTGTTTGTCTGTCCGGGCATCACATGAAAACCCTTGAACGGATTTTGATGAAAATTGGTAAAATTGTTGCTAATACTCCGGGTCATATTTTAGGATACTTTTTATCCCGGAAAATTAAAAGGTTTTCCAGGGAAACGCGATGAAAGTGTGTATGGAAAATTATACATCAACCGATTTGCTTCAAATTTGCAACAAATATTCCTTGCTTAAATTGATGAAACATGTGTTTTACAGTTTTTTAAAATTTTGCAAGAAAAAGAAAAAAAAAATACAAATTAATGTGAATATTGCTTATTTTTCAAATATCTATTTTTTATTTTGTTATTAAGAGTATATTGTTTGCGTATCTATGTCCTCCAATATAATTTCAGCATTTTATAAATTTCACCTTGGAAGTGATAGAAAAACACAAATTAAGTCTGTATGAGTAAACGATATCCAACAAATAATCGTTTACTATCTTGGCCACTAGATGGCTCTGTATTTGTTGATTCACGCCAACGACTCTGTGATTTCGAAATAACTGCATTTTTCATATTGTAAATTGTTACTTTCACAATATCAAAACGTAAAAATGAGCTTTTTAGTATTTGTTTGTCTGTTTGTTTATTTGATTTTACAATACAATACAATATTCTTTATTGTGCACACTAGAAGTACATAAAATATTACAACTTTAGTATTATACGACTTTACTACGATATCGAGTCTTCAACTTAAATTATAGGTAATTTTTTAAAGTTCCATAACAAAGGGAGAAAATAAAATATGAGTTAATTGGTTTTAAACATACAAAAACCTTTTCTTCACACAAATTAGGGCATACATACATTTCTTAGTTTTTTTTATATTCCTTGCTTAAATTGATGGAACATGTGTTTTTCAGTTTTTCAAAATTTTGCAAGACAAAGAAAAAAAAATACAAATTAATGTGAATATTGCTTATTTTTCTAAACCTGCTCCTAGAAGAATACTTCGTGATTGTATCGTGGGTTTGAAACTCACATATAAATTACTAAATATAAAGTACCAAAATCGTAGAATAAAACATAGACGTAACGTGAGGATTATTTTTTTATGTCTTCCTATAGTGTGGGGTACCGTTGAAAAGGTCTTTCAAAAATATTATGGGTCTTTTGAGACCATTTTTGGATTTAGGGTTCCATTTGCGACATAACTATTTGACTTAAAAGTGCTAATTTTGGTTAGAAACAAGCGTCCCTCTGCCGGCTAAGCCGTTGGAGTTGAACAAGTGAAAAAGTTCTCAAAAATAAGTTTTACGATGAATTTACAAGGAAAACTATCACGACTATGTTAGCATAAGTAGTTAATGAGTAATAGTCGATAAACTTACTACTTCGGAACCCTACATTGCGCGTGACCTGACATGCACTTGCCCGGTTTTTTGAAGTTTAAACTGTGAAAGTTGTTAGTTAGTATGTTTTTTTATGGAAATAGCCGGCAAACAAGCTGACGATCCACCTGATGGTAACTGGATATCGTCGCCCATGGACATCAGCAACACCAAAGGCATCACTGATGCGTTGCCGGCCAAGAAAGAGAGAAGAAAAAGAAAGAAAGAAGTGGCTCTCAAGCCCCCAGTCGGAACACGAGTCGTTTGGTGGCTGACTTATGCTCAAGGGTGGTAGCTATCCAGACGAACCCTATGGATAAATAATAATAGTAATATTGGTATTAATGTACAATTAAAATCAATAATACCAATATAATCCCTCGAGGGGCCCTACCACCAATGGGCCGGATTAAGTCGCCTCTTACGACACCCATCTGGCGTGGGATTGGGTTTAGTATTCTAAGCCGCCCTAATACGGCTAAAATGTAATCTTACATTAAAAACAAAATAACTGTAACACAATAAAATTGTTTGGTAATAGGGGAGACCGGGGGCAAAAGTACCACGGGGCAATAGTAACGTTGGTGATATTTTGGTTGGCAAGCAACGCTGAAGAGTGTGCAGCCGAGGGGGCATAGGCCGTAACGTGCTCGGGTAGGCTAACCACTGAGCAATGTGCTCCGAGCAGCGTGGAAGTGTGTAATTGACTATTGCCATATGGACAGCCCCGAAGTAATTTTTCGTACTTTGAAAAATCAATAATTACTCTTTAATTTACAAAGTATAAGTAAATTAACAACAAATATTAGAATCTATATATATCACACAATACAAACCTTATCGCAAAGGTAAAATAGTGTTCAGAGTTTCTGATTTATTTTTGTTTTTAAATAAAACAGTCTTCAGGAACAATTGTACCATTTTTTTCGGGGTCAATAGTAACGTTACTATTGACCCCTTGCTACAAATGACCCCGAGATGAAAATAATTGTTTTACCTAATTTATATGTTTTGAGCCATTAAGAAATCTTTAGTATTTTCATACTACTTAGTGGACACCACCCGCAGCTTCACTCGCGTGAATTAGAAAATGCGGTTTTCAAAAAGTTTCGTTTACACATATATCTTAGTTGTTATCCTCTTCGTGGGAAAATCTCTGCCCAGTGACACCTAACCTTAACCCGAATAAAATAATATATCAATAAATCTTCACGTGATGGCTGGGCAATCATTACGTCATTTCTATCTAGTCAGAACTTTATCCTTTTTTTGTTTTTCTAATATCATTGTGCCGTCACCTCTTCAACGTGTTTTAGGTTGAAAATACAAAATCGCTTAATTTGTGTTGGAGGTCACACATTAAACATCATATTTTATTAAATCTTAATAAGTGATCTTTATTAATAATTAAAGTGTCATCAATCGCAAATCTAGGACAAAAACGTTCGTCCGGAAGCGCATTTTGGAAATCTTAAATATCTACATTTATTTGCCTTTTTTTCTTTTATTTTTACACTAGCTATTGCCCGCAGCTTCGCACATGGAAATTCATCCATTCCTTCTTTGGGCTGGAGCACCGACTACTCAAGTGGATCCCCTTAAACGGATTTAGAGATGGGCTGTTCGTATTGTTGGTTCGTGTGGGGCTTGTAATCTTTTTGTTCACAGAAATATGACAGGGGTTAAATGTAACAGGGGGTTGTTAGTAACACAAACGTTTTCATACAAATTTGTTGTTGAATTCATTGTTGAATTCATCAAAGAAATATACGATTTAAATGTTATTTAATGACGTAGTGCTTATAATTTGTCTAAAATTGTAATTTTAGACAGTAATATATTCGCTTTTGATCAGTTATAAAGAGAAGTGTATACTTTTTTGTTTCGAAGCGGCTTGAAGAAGTAAAAGCATTTATTTTAGTTACCAATTAAAAGACTGATTGTATTTAAGATTATGATTATTTTTAAAATTAAAATATGGCTAAATTAATTAACATTGTCATTTTATTGTTCATCAAAACAATGTTACAAACAACCCCGCACTATGGGTCAATTGTAACACTCGACACCCCTTTTTAAAAGTGGGATTGCAACATAATTACGATTAGTACTCTAACGTTGACTACACAAGTTGGTAGACACTTAAACTAAGTTTCTTGGAGAATAACAGGATTTTGTTAGATATCAACAGTTTTGGCACAATCGGCCACGAACTAAAAACTGTTACTTTTGCCCCCGGTCTCCCCTACGGGATGTAAGGCTAAGGGCTAAAACTAGAAGTTATAAGTTTGTATGAATCTTCGTCATCTTCCAACTCAGAAATATAAAAATTCATATGTAAGCTCATAGCCAAAAACAAAAATTAACTGTGAATTTTTTTTTTTGGGAAATTCATCTCATTTAGAAACTTCATCATTTTAGAACACAAATGTGAAAACATGTTAGCTTTTCGCTACAAACAAAAATTAACTATAAAAGATTTTTTTTATTCATCTGCTAAGGGCTAAAGGATGAAAGGTTTATGGGTTAGGAGAAAATCATTTTCATTTGACTTCAAATTTTTCTTAGATTCTTTTATGATTAGCAATTATTAAATTTAAAACAGAGGAAAAATGTTTTTTTGTTACTTTTTTATCTAAACAGCCGGCAAACGAACAGATGAGTCACCACATAGTAAGTGGTCACTTTCGACAATGTACATTAGCAGCGCTAAAGGAATCACTGATTCGTTGCTGCCCAAAAAAGAAAAGGTACCTTACGTTTTTGTGTATTCTGTAAAATGACAATGTAAATTTAAAAAGAAACTCTCAGTCCCTGACTTAGATAAACCTCTAAACTCTAAAAAGTTCAACTATTTTGGGACCTTTCATATGGATGGGTCATTAATGGTTCACTATTGACCATGGCTCTCTTCTCATGAAGAGGCCTAGAGTATACTCCACCACTTTGCTCCAGTGAGGATTGGTGGAGGGATTAGAGACCAACTCAAGTGTCGGAAGTCATTGCGCCGGGCGAGGGCCTCGGACATGTCATAATGACTGTTATCTTACGACAATAACCAGACCAACAGCTTTACATGCTCTCCGGAACACGGAGAGCTCAAGAATTTTTTGTCACTAGCGGTCACCTATCCAACTACCGATCGTGCTCGATTACTATTAGGACCAACACAAGCCGCGGCGTCCGGGCTATGAGCTTCTCCTAATGGATATTAATGGGTTCTAACATGTCACTTATGCTGTAATTTTGGTGAAGAGTTTGGTATCTTGCTGACCACCAATCACACTAGAATATCAGATCGTAGTTATCATTTTATTGTTTTAGCAATTTTAGAGTGCATGATACAACACTAGAGATTTGTTTAATATTTCACTCATTAACTATATTATACTTACTAAGTGTAGGTGTAAAAGCTTCGACTCAAAATGGGCTAATACAAGGCACGGATCTTCTCTCCTCATAGTCCGGACAAGTTTGTTCTTAATTTACGAAAAACATGTTTTTTAATGAAGGCATCTTTATTTTCAGCGTACGAAGTCGCGGGTAACAGCTAGTGACAAAATAAAAAGAGAGGACAGGCCATAAGGTCACGTGATCTGAAGCCAAATAGGTCTCTAAAATGGCGTCGACTCCGCCCATGCTCCACCCATAAAAATAGTGTTGTATTTTTACATATCGATATAATATTTTAAGACAAAAATATCTAATATAATTTATTTTCTGTGGTAGTCCGAAATAGAAGTTTTTTAATCGTTATAATTATGTTTTACACTTACTTCTGGCTAAATGTCGCAAAGAATTTTGTTTTGTTATGTATTCAAAATAGCAAGATCCACCCTAATGTTCCAACATAGTGTTTCAGCATTCAACAATTCAGGAGGGAAAAGGTGATTGTCAAACGCAAATATAGGTCTCCTAAAATCCTGGGTACACTTCAAGGTTCTTGCGAAATAAAATATATATAATATATGTACACGCATGTACATGAGAGAAAGAAGGTTAAACTTCACAATATTTATTGCAAACAATTACCATATTACAAAGATACAGCTTATAGTAATTGGTCTAGAATGCTATTAAGTCTGATGGCGATACGCGTGAGGAGAGGAGTCCCTGGTTGGCAGGCGTTCATAGGCGCGGGCAAAGGGCTGGAGCCCCCGCCTCACCTCCTTCGTCCCGAGTAATGTTGGTAGCAAGCGCGAACAATATAATTTAATTTATAAAGATAAACCTAAGGTATTTCTCGTAGTCACTTTGGACCCTTTTCTTCCGAGGCTTGAACTGCGAAAGACGGTGGACGGCGCCGTCATTTGCTGTTCATCTAAAAAAATTTAAAACTATCGTAGAACAAAAGATAATAAAGAAGTCATAATTACTGATTTAATTAAAAGTAATTCATACGAACTCTCATGTTTGCTGTTGACGCTATTGAAAATGTTACCATTGAAATGAAATGAAATGAAATGAAATAATCGTTTATTGACAGTGTTACAGTTTTAGTTGTTACATTTTAATTGCATGTATTTAAAACTGTCTGATGCCTGAACTAGGATCAAAGCCTCTATTTCTGGCACCATTAGGTACATATAATACCTATCGGGTTCATTTTTATAAATTAAATTTTGTTTCCCCAACTCGTCAATTTTGATTTGATATGTCGATACTTTCTGCTTCAGCATCTTTATTTTCTTACGCTGTTCTTGTACTTGTCTGCCTAATTTTTTAATTTTATCTTCAGATTTAGCTGCTAAAACCTGGAAAGTAATTTACAATATATTAAGTATTAACTAGGATATCCATATACAATTATATATAGAGTATAATCATTAAGTGTGGCCAGGCGATTATTCCATATACATACGAGATATAAAAATGCTTTAAACTGATAAAGATTTTTTGTATAAATAATTGTTGTAACAGCATTTTTAATTTGAAATAATTTTTTTGTACATTAATACATCAGAGAGTTGATTTCTTTTTATATGATATGATAAGATGATATGATTTGGTTATAAGATATTATAGTAAAATATTCAACTTATTTAAAATTCTCTTTAAACAATTTTATATAGTTTTAACCATCTTATGTTGTTTTTTTTTTTATCAATCTTAATATAAATATTATTTTACACGACGGTAATTATCAAATATTGACATGAGCACAGTATCCTAAATGTATTAGTTTCAATTCATTGGTTATTTTATCTTATCTTGGTTATTTATTTTATCATTAATTATATTATTATTGTGATTGATTATTATTATTATTATTAATAATATACATACCAAATTTTAATTTAATTTAATTTAGTTTACATGAAGTTGACATTTGACAAGTTTTAGTTTTATATAATTTTGTGTTTTATCATCTGAATTTAATTTTGAATTATATAATGAATTTAATTTAACTATCTGTTATGATTGATTGTATTCATTTTGTTTTTAACGACATACTCGCATTTTTGGATGTAGTCTACGCCTATAATTATAATGACATTAAGATAATTTACTATTTGTTGAATATGATGTACTAAAAATAATGTTTGTTATGTTGGCGTTCAATAAATAAATAAATAAATAAATAAATAAAAATACTCACCATGGTACTGACTCCTATATTAACTGTTAAGTCTACATCCATATTTGTTGGTGTCGTTGGCAGTTGATCCATGTAAATCAGATTAAGTTTATTGATGTCAATGGGCATATACGCTGCAAGAACACATATATTATTACTTACTTATTAAGTTATTACTGTGCTAGATTATCACTGAATATGCAATGTATAGTTATCACAATAAACCATGGAAATCAAAAGTTTATATGACAACAATTTAGTATAATTATGTGTAAAATAAACTAAAAGAATAATAACCTACATTAACATTTAAAAGTATAGACAACAAAGAGCCAAATGTAGGTATACTTACTGAAAAAGAGTGGGAACCACATCATCCTTTAGCCTAACAACATCCAACGTCCTATTCGCAGTTTTTTTTCTTAATCCTTGGAGCATATTCATATTACTCCTGCAGGTCCTCCTATATCATCAGTCCATAATTTTTTAAGTCCTTCATTCTTCGGAAATCTAAAAAAAATACATGTACCGATAAAATAATGTTATAAATCCATGATAAAATAAGTTCACATGTATTTTAGATCACTGCTTAAAAATATAAAATTATATCCTTATCAGCTGTGTGGTGACAGCAGAACAAAATACAATTGTCGCCATCCCTCTTTTTGCCCCAGGTGTCATAAGAGGCAAATAAGGGAATATAATGGAGAACAGGCAGAAGCGTCCTCTATGTAACAACTACCATTTACTACAATCACAATCCTGCCTGCCCAGCTTGGTGATTATGGGCAAACACTTCCATTATTGGAAGAGGCTTCAGTTCAGTAGGAGCAGTATTAATAATCTTTTAATAGTTTGTGCTATTATCTACTCGTAATAATAATGTGCAATATTATGTTTAAATATTATTTCCAGAAACATATGACAATGGCTCTGAATTTCGATACATTGGCAAAGCGACATTTTGGTAAACAGTATTTAATCACTAATGTAAATAAATGTTGCATATAATATCGATAACTCGAAAAGTACGGTACAACGCTAGGTGTGTTTGTAACCATTTCAAATATTTACTTGATCTATTTATGTTGAAATTAGTTATCAGAAATTATAGATAATAGCGGAAAACGCAGTCCAGAATTCCTAATGTAGACACATAATCTTAATAAACCCAAAATACACATGAAAATTACAACTAACCTGAAGAATGATAATCCTTCGTAATTTTTTCGAAAGTTTGAATTGCACCCTCTGATGCAACACTTTGCCATGTTAGGTTTTACTTAGTTCACTTTAGATACACAATAAAAAGTAGCAAAATACACAAATTCACTATTAAAATCAAAAATAAACTTCGAACAACGCGTTAGATGACAGCCGAACTACTTAGTATGTTCGGTAATGTTCGTTTCATAAAATGTCGTCCGAACCGAAAAGCGCTTCAAGGCGGGGCTTGCATAGACTTTATTAAAATGTTACTAGAAAATTGAAATATGCTATATGTATTGTACTTTTTCTACAAATCCATATTGTAACGTGTAAGAAGAAGACAGATATATTTTTGGTATTTCGGGTCATATTTGCACAATACATGTATAATGAAAAAATATATACGCAAATTAGGGCCTGTCCTCTCTTTTTATTTTGTCATTGTATTCTAATGAAAACTTGACACAATATGTCAAGTCCTGTCATATTGCAGGAGCGGCTCTACATACAAAAAAACGTACATACCTACGCAACAAACCATGGCGGTTTTGTTCCTACTAATGTCCAATTTGACATGACTTTGACATTCCTTTGTCAAAGTGGGTTTTAGAAGTTATTACCTTAGTTACTCAGTAATAAGTCACAATTTACAATGTAGTAAAGAGAAAAACAAAATGGCGAACTTGGCACACGTCTGACGTCTTGAAAAATTTGACAGTATAGCGAAACTGTTGCGTATAGAGTTGGATTGTTTATAATTCATACGTTAGATAAGGACGCCATTATGTTAATTATTTCGTCTATAAGGGTGCTTTTCGGTTTCCACCAGAGATGTGCTATGCAGCTATGCTGCGAAGATGTGAAATCCAATAAATAGGATTGGTCCAATAAATTGATTGATTTCCACCAATGAATATGATTGGTGGATATCAAACGCATCCATAGCAACGTATACTCAAAATTATCTAAGAAGACATTAATGATAGCTGCCATTATCAGGATTGGGTAGAGGCGCGTGAGCTCGGAGGTACCATAGTAAGTCAGCTGAAAAAGAAATTCAATGCTGCCTCGTGGTCCTCAAAGAAGCAAATCGCCAAGGCAAAGTTCAAGCACATACACAGAACCGGCAAGAGACTGCTGAGCTATCCGTGTGGTAGCCGAGCATTTTGGTCTCTAGCCAAAGCCATTCAGGGCAATTTCTGTGCATCGTCCCTTCCTCCTTTGCGCAGAGCAGATAATACCCTGGCCCACACCGCAAAAGAGAAAGCCGAAATACTGGGCACACTCTTTGCGTCGAATTCGACTCTTGATGACGGGGGTAACACACCGCCTACCATCCCGCAGTGTGGTGAGCTGATGCCTGACGTGCATTTTACTCAGAACGCCGTGCGTCAAGCTCTTTTTTCCCTTGACATCAACAAGTCGAATGGGCCAGATGGTATACCTGCTGTTGTGCTAAAAACGTGCGCTCCGGAGTTGACCCCGGTTTTAACGCGCCTATTCCAACTGTCCTACTCTGCCGGCATCGTGCCGTCTTCATGGAAGGTAGCTTTGGTCCACCCTATTCCTAAAAAAGGAGACAGGTCAAATCCATCCAATTACAGACCAATTGCCATAACATCTCTGCTCTCCAAGCTAATGGAGCGTATAATAAACACCCAACTGCTCCGGTATCTAGAAGATCGCCAGCTGATTAGCGACCGTCAATACGGTTTTCGCCACGGAAGATCAGCTGGCGATCTTTTAGTATACCTTACTCATTGCTGGGCAGAAGCAATTGAGAGCAAAGGAGAAGCATTGGCTGTAAGTTTGGATGTTGCAAAGGCCTTCGATAGAGTATGGCATAAGGCATTACTGTCTAAGCTGCCTTCCTACGGAGTACCCGAGAAATTGTGCAAATGGATTGCCAGTTTTTTATCGGAGCGGAGCATCAAGGTCGTTGTTGACGGAACATGCTCGGATACAAAGCCCATAAATGCTGGCGTCCGACAAGGCTCTGTACTTTCACCAACACTGTTCATCATGCATATCAATGATATGCATCGGGGATATTCATTGCTATGCTGATACCGGTGACGCTCGTTATACAGGCCGAGCAAATCTTTCTCGGGTGCAGATTGAGGAAAAGAGGATAAAACTTGTGTCTGAAGTCGAGGCATCTCTGGAGCGGGTCTCGGAATGGGGCAGACTAAATTTAGTCCAGTTCAACCCCGAGAAGACACAAGTTTGCGCGTTAATCGCTAAAAAAACCCCATTTGTCATAGCACCACAGTTCCAGAACATTCCTCTAAACATCTCTAAAAGCATTGGGATCCTTGGTGTCGACATTTCGAGTGAAGTTCAGTTTCGGGACCACTTGGTTAGCAAGGCCAAACTGGCCGCAAAGAAATTGGGAGTGCTCAATAGAGCTAAGCAGTACTTCACGCCTAAGCACAGGTTGATGCTCTATAAGGCGCAAATTCGACCACACATGGAGTACTGCTCCCACCTTTGGGCCGGAGCCCCAGCTGGCCAAGTGGATCCGTTCAATCGAATTCAACGGCGAGCTATTCGTCTTGTCGACGATCCCAAGCTTACAGACGGATTAGAATCGCTTGAGTTGAGGAGAGATGTAGGCTCTCTCTGCGTATTCTACCGTCTGTACAATGGGGAATGTTCTGAAGAACTGTTTGGCTTAATACCTGCAGTTGATTTTCGTCACCGCACATCACGTACCAGGTTTCACCAACACCACCTGGATACCTGGCGTTCGTCCACAGTCCGGTTCTCACGTCATTTTCTACCTCGCACGTGTAAACTGTGGAACAAGCTACCTGCATCGGTGTTCCCTCCAGGCTATGACATGGGGTCCTTCAAGAAGCGGGTCTATCGTCATCTTCTTGGCCGGCAACGCGTTGATGATGCCCCTGGTGTCGCTAATGTCCATGGGCGGCGGTGATCACTTACCATCAGGTGACCCGTCTGCTCGTTTGCCTGCTCAAAGCATAAAAAAAAATAAAAAAAAATTATTATTATGAACCAACCTTGTACGTACGTCTTTGAGCAAAATGGAATAATTATTTAATTGACATGAATAGTTAGATACTTACGAACAAAGGATTTTGCCAAAATTTGTTAAAAATCCCTATTCGTATTGTATCGTATTCGTATTGACGTTATTTATAAATCATATTAAACGTTATAATCTAGTAAAAATCCCATCACATCATAATTTATGCAAAATTGAATAAAAAAATAAGGCGTCGAATCAATGTTATATGAAGATGACAAAATCTACACTGACGTTAAGTGATGTGACGGCATGAAGCCACTTATAAAACCATAATAATCGATACATTACTATAATCGAAACTTAAAATTAAAATGAATTTATTTTATTTCTTTCTTTGTGTTTAACAATTAAACAATTTAATTTATTCTCTTCTATAAGAACATGACCAAAAGTGTTTATTACGATAATCTCTAACCGCAGCCATTTGAACTGATTAAAATACGGTTAGAATATTCATTATTCAACCGAAACCCAAATTTCATACGCTGGATGCGGCGCGGACGAATTAAAAGTGAGTTTTTTAGAAAAAAAAAAAAATTATTATAGTCGTAAAAACATAATTATTGAGCGTATAGGTATGGTAAAGTAACTTAAGTAGCTCAAAGGAGGCAGTAGTATCATTCCAGTTACTTGTGGATATCTAAATGTTTCGGTTTTTAGAATCGATTAGAAAGTCAGTAATCAGTAGTAAAGTATAGAAAACAGCACCATCTAGCGGAAAAAGCGGGACGGAAGCGATGTGTCTCTGATATTATGTCCCTCTCAAAATGGAGTTCGGGCGTCTATGGAAACAATAATAACAATTTTATTGAAAGGATTTTTTTTTATATCAATCCATGATTTGATTTAAAAGTAATCTTTGTGGATATAAAAATGAAAAGATGAAATCCAGTGATGCCAGAATAAATAATCTTGATTCATATAATTTTGTCTATGGTTTATGTTTGGCGGGAATCTCCCAATAAAAATATTTTGGTGTCTTATAAAAATCAAATAAATGATTGTCGCGCAATATTTATTCAGGGTATTAAATTTAATAATTTGGCAAAATAAAATATCGTATGACTCAAAAACATCATTTATTTCTATACAATGTACAATTTCACTTCGCGTTAAGAGTGCAGCTTCCTAAGGTATACCTATTTTATTACAACGAATTTACATTAAAACTAAAATAAACAATATATCATAGAACAATTTATCTATTTACATACTTAAATAATATCTTATATTTTTTCTCTTTGTCCATTTTAATACTTTCTTTTTAAATTCTGTACAAGTGTTTTAATCAGAAAAAACACTTTAGTGCAACTAACACAAATCACCACTTACTATAATCAAAAGTAGTGTTAATTCTCATAGTGCTTGCATGTTATGTGGACGTGGCTCAATACGTATGAAGTTAATTGTGAAGTATTTGAGCAAATAAGATGGCACAATCAACAATGGGTTTTTATTTAATACTCAATGATCATTTATTTATTTTTTGATTATCCAACATTACTTTATGCTGAAATAAATCTTACCTACTATAATATTGTAATTATGAAGGCACAACACTTACATTTTTTTGCATTTCGAAGGATTCTGTAAATATGCAATTACCACATTGTATTGGTAGCGTAGCGTATACCTACGCAGCTACGTATATAATTATGTTTGTTATACATTTAATAACACAGAAATTATTACTTACCATTTTATACTTTCAATGTGAGTGATGAGTTTTTAATTTTGAGGAAACTATACCTATACTCAAGTCAAACTCGGTTCGGACTTGATGTAAACATTGTGTCTGATAACGTTGCATAGCAACCACAAACAAACAGGCGTATGAAACTTTTTGTTGTAATGTCAGTAACTTATTATTTTTGTTTGCTTTATTTTGTTTGTGTTTTTTTAATAAATCAAGTGCCTTCTTAATGAAAAATGCATTAAAATAATTACATAAATAGTGACTTCACTTGAAACCTAACTTTACACAATTATCGCTATACGGTTTTGGTAGTCATTTCTATTTATACACATAGACCAAAACAGTATATTTTGTTAAAAGGTTCCAAATTGCTCCTCTTAATTAAGGATGCGGGAGCAAGAATTGTTTATTGATGTAAGTGTAATAAGATGTTGGTTTTTACCTCGTTTTCTCTTAGTGTGTTGTTGTTATAGTTCAATAGTGAGTTAATTTAGATGTCACAAATATCATAATTATTATTTAGTTCTATAATACTTATCTGGTGTACGAAACACAAATCAGTTTGTGAAAACCCTATAGAGGAATTTTAATGGTTTGTTTACATCGGGTCCGATTTGAATGTGAATGTAGTATAGTAATACTTACTAGTTTAATTTATCTAGAATATTTTATTAAAATTTTTATGTTTTGCGAGGTGTCTCACTATATGTATGCAAATATTCATAAAGAAAAGATTAAAGTACTTCACGCACTCGTTAAAATGCATATAAATATGTTAGTATAATATAAAATAAAAAATAGCAAAGAAGTTAAATATTCGCATACCTAATTATTTCTTTGCGTTCATTGTGTAAAGGCCATAAGCTCTTAGTTCAAAACATTTATTGTAGGCATAAATTCCCTTGTAGCCAAAATATTACTTACGAGATATACTTTTCCATGTAAGCTTCCCCCAAAGGTATATTTTTGGTATTTAAAACTTAGTAGTATTATGTGGCGCAATTTCAATAGGATGGTGGGTTCAGAGGTGTGATGACTTAAATATGATTGGTAGTGTTGAAATGAAAGAATATTTTGTTGTGTTGACATGTATTTAATGTTTACCATGTAACTACAAGTACCTAATACCAATGAAAGTCTAAGAAATAAGAAGATAACTAAGTAAAAAAGTTACATTGTCTTATAAGTATGTAAAATGCCAGAGTGCAGTTTCGTTTCATTTGGTTCTGTTTACGAGTTTTCGAACATGGTTTCGTGCTTATATGTAATGTGTTTATAACCTGCTTGGTTATTCACTGACATATACTATTTATATGAAAGTGTGACTTGTAAATCTGATTTCGGTTACATTGCTCGTTGGTCTACTAATTTTAGCAGTTTAGTTATCACTCGTGAAGATTATAGTAAAAACTTTGTGCAATCTACCCTTTCTTGTTACGTTTTTACTGTAGTCTCCTAAATGTTAAACTGCATTCTTGTGAGTGAAAACATGTATTTGTGTGGTCACTAGTTCAATACAATCGTTCAAACTATTATTGGTAAATACGAGTATTACACCAACCAAAATATTATCCACATATTTTTTATATTATGTACAATCAACACAATGTAAGCTATCACGACATCGATGCCCTAACGCTAAAACATTTATTATTTTTTATTTGAAAATACTTCTAGAGAAAAAGATATGCATCTATTTACCTGATAACAATGGTTTCAATCAGCTATTTATAGGACTATTTCTTTTAATTTCGCATTGACTATAACACTGTTTACTCTATGTGATTTAGAAAAAATACGTACTAGGAAATGCGCATACCCGCTAAAGATTCAAATATTATATGAAGTGGGTAGTTCCATTTTTGTAAAAAATAAATTCATATCATAAACAGTAATATAGTCTATAGACAAGTTACCACACCACACCATACAAACATCTATACTTACATTTTAAACGAAAGCCATTATGGTGTTGATTTACATTCACAATCTAATTCTAAGTAGTTTAGAATACAGTCGAACTACACACGAAATTTTCCAAGTAACAATAAGTATGTCACAACTAAATTTTATTGTTAACAGCGAAGATTTTAAGTCACACAAAAATATCTATAAATTGCAAGAATAATCTTTAGTGTACTTCTAATATTAATGGTGGCAGCACGAGTCCAATTACTTTGACCGCCAGAATATTTTTAGCATAAGAAAATTTTTTTAGAAAATTTTTACGGGTCATAATTTTTTCCTCTAATCGAATATAATTGACATTGCAATGACACTTACTACTAGCCTAAAGAGTGCTAAATCTATTTCTTATATTTAGTACTTTTGGTTCTTACGATAGAAAATGGCCAAAGGATTTTTTAACCACAAATTACTGGAAATGTCTCTAGGTTTTTATGTTAAAATTCACGAAACACATGCAATGAAAACTGAAACATGCACACTCCAAGCATAAGCCTAAGATATAAAAATAAAAAGATAAAGAAAACCAAAATGTCTACCTTAAAACCAAATATCTTTATTTCTTGTACAATTCACAACTGTCAAGTTTCAGTACAACCAATGTGTTGGAAATCTCACATAAACCTCTCGGATTAAATATTCATTAAATCTTCAAAAGTTGAACGAACAAAGGGGTTTACGAAACTAAAACATCTACATTTTTTCTTTTAAACTTCACCACAAAATCAAGTCACAAATCAATTACATCTAATAATAACCATTAAATAAATGTGAAAATACGGTGCCACCTTCAAATTAAATACCATTATAGTTATTGGTTAGTCTTAAAATTCTTTGAAAGAAAAAAAAAGAAAAATTTACATCTAACGATTTTGAAAATGACACCGTGACAACGATACACAACTAATATCTATAAATTATATAAATGGGAATAATGCTTACACAGTATGTACCTAAACAGCTATTTCCATAAAACAAAAAGCTTGTGAAATGCATACGCATCGCATAGAGCCTCGTCGCTACGAATACGAGAGAACATAATCAAGAAAAATTATAGAAGAAATAAAAAAAAACGAAAAGAAAATGGAAATGTCAAATGTGTTATACATGAACATTTTTGTTACTGTGTCTAATATTATATTAAAAAAAAACTAACTGTTAATGTCTTTATAGGAGTGATCTAGATCACATTAAATTGTTAATTATTAAAGGAATTATTCAACGTCGTTGCCATTGTGCAAAATGAACCTGCTGTCAAAGTGCGCCGTTACACGTCATTGGTAACTCTATATCCAATATTGCTATTTGCTATGCGTAATTGGAGTAAACTTTTACTAACAATGGCAATCCCAGTTCCCCCCCCTCCCCACTCTCGTGCTGGTGTGCCTGTGTGTGTCTGTGTGTTGCCTCCGTCTTGATATGTGTGAGTATGTGTGCCCCGCTGGATCGCCGTTAGCTAGAAGCAAATACGTTCATGTGAGTTCGTATGTCCGACACCACCGATTAGCCGAAAAACTTGTTTTTGAGGTTATGTATAAGACGTATAGTTATGTTTGTTGCCAGCGTCAAAGTTATAAACAAATTTTGGATATATTTAAATAACAAATCCCAAATATAAACACGATAAAAGTAAATTTTAACATCTCAATTGTTAAATACTGTAAATACTGATAAGACTATTGTCATTTTTAAATAAATTAACCAATATTTCAACATTCAACTTGAAATCTGAAAATAGTGAATATACCCCCAAAACAAATTTTTCAGCTATACGGCGTATAATGTAGTAAGTTTAATAATGTCAGAAAGATAATTATAAGATTATACTTTGTAACTAGCATAAACAGAAAATTATGGCAAGAAAAAAATTACAAGAAATCTAGAAAATTAAAAAAGGACCAAACAAAAATGTCGAAAATATAACTGTACAATAGACTGCTCGCTCGCATGTTTGTGATAAAAAGACATGTACTTATAGAGTTCTATTATCATATTTTTTTAATAGTATATTTTAATTAAAGTTAAGTATATCTTATTTGTCACTGTGATATGTAGTTCGCTACTTAGAAGCTTTATTCTTATATCGTCATATGCACACATATACCAAACAAACAGAAAACGAAATTTGCGAATGTATTTTTGTATAACTCTACAATCCGGTAAAAATATTCAACTATGTATAATTGCAACATCAATCCAAATGAAGTTTATCCTCAAAGGACAGATGTCGGTTTGACAATGTGTGGAAGATAAAATAATATTGATAGATTAAGTGAATTAAAATCTTAGTAGAATATTTTCATCAGGCTTCTGATAGGTCAAGTATGTATAATATGTATTATAATAAGTATTACAGTCGTGCACAATTATTACATTATAAGAAGGTATTCTTAAGTACAAATCTACATCTGATAAGCTTCACAAGCAAAACGCTTTAGTCCTTAAACAAAAAAGATTTTTATGCACGACTGTCATTAAAATATATTGATCGAAATACAGTACAATCTTACACTAACAGGCTCCTACAGAACGGTTTAAAAATTGACTTATTTATCCGTTTAAATTGTTACGGGGTTAGTCACAAAGATATGTAGATCAATTGTCTTATTAAAACACCCTTATTCCCCGTATCTATAGTCTACGATTCAGGAGAAGACATTATAAGTTTATAATATAAAATAAATTCAACAGAAAATTGACGTAGTGTAATAAAAACTTTATAAAATTGACATAAGACTTATTTCTGACTATAGATACGCGTATGAGTCTATCAAACGAATGTTACATGTGGAACAGATATTTCTTCTAAATATGTAACTTGTTCGAAAAATTTGAGACCATCCAACAAGTGCGTTAAAAATTCATATTCTTATATTAATAAAGTTATTTATCATATTTTTTCCATATTCTTATGACACTCGAGTACTTGAATAATATAATGTACAATATTTTGCGGCAAATCATAATGCATATTGGCTTCCATATGTACATACGTCTTTTAAATTTTATCTAAATATTTAATTATCATTAATCTAACAATTTTAATAAACTTTGGCTTATTATTTGGCTTAGACGAGAATAAATTAAGAAGAGACAAGAAAAAATATTAAATAATATTAATATTGAAGTCAAATGCTCTAGTGTCAGTTAATATAATAAGAAATGTAATTTAGGAAAGGTTTGTGTACAATTTATATAAGAATATAAATATAAATAATTATTTCGTTAAAATAACGAAGAAAGGTATATATATAATATAATATAAAAGGTCCCATCTATATTTTTGCTTGTTAAAATTCATTTAAAAATCGCTCGTTATCTGTATTTCAACGAAAACTAAAAAGTTTAAAATAAAATATTTGATTTCATTACAACTATACATCGCGCTAACAATTTTCTGTAAAAATTTAAAGCGTAGATTAATTCAACAATTTATTCCACAAGCAAATATAAAGATGTATTTTCTCTATGGTCCCTACTGTAAAACTGCTTAAAATATAGACAATCTTTGTTTTTTAAAGGGCTAATTTAAATAGATGTTAAGGATAGTAAACATTCAGTCCAAATTTTTTTCGGAAAAAACAATACAATGGATAGAATAAAATGAACAAGTGAGGTTCACAATCTTTTTATCAAAAATTAATTGATAATTATTATGTAAAATTGCATTTTAAGCACCTACGGTGGCAGAATGTCAAGAAACCTATGCCTTTTAAAAAAAAAAATGTTAGGCCGGTGTCTAATCTACAATACTTTAATGTTCGAATGGTTTTAAAATTATATCATAATATTAATAACATCAATAAAATACAATCGCACCTAAAAGTATTTATTTATATTCATTTGTGCATAAAACCAGAAATAATTTTTTATTACAACTTTAAACTCTACATTAAAATTTACAATAATAATTGAGAACAAATCAAATTTGACAACTATTCCTTTTACATCTACCATCGACAACGTAATAATATAATCGATGAGCTGGTAACATTATTTATTCTTTGGCTTAAAATTTAAAATCGCACGGTATGGTCACACCGATAAGCTACGTCGGTGTTTTCATAAGGGCGATGACAAACTGGCTACTTTTGTATGAAATTTGTCGATAAATCGCGTGAAAGACAAATAAGATAATATTATGCCTTTTCCAGCTAAATAGCAAAAATTTAAATTTACTTTAATTAAAAATAATTTATATAGTTTTTTGTAGTAGTTTATTACTTCATAAGGTAAAAATAAAATAAATATAAATAAGGATATAAATATCAGCGACAAACGAAATGTCTTACTAGTATTGCAAATAAACAGTAACAGAAAAAATATTTATGTCATTTTATTGACTAAATAAAGCGACTTAAAATTTGATAGTCATTAAAAATGCATTTCCAAGCGATTGACCAACAAATTTTCAGTACCAAAAGGCCGCTCACAAAACATCGACAGTCCGTACCCAAAACATCCAAACAACATCAATAAAAAAAAAACCACCACTTTCGGACTCGACTTAACATTTTTGGTCCGTTCGTCGTCCACGAGAAAAAAAAAACAATTTACATACAATACAATACATGTCTTTTATTTGAAACACTTTGCGTTATTGTATCTATAACGTTTTCCAACGTTTCCAAAGTCCGTTCTCCAACGTTCTCACACCGAGATTATATTACAAGGTATATTTTTAATCCGTTATATTTATATGTTAATATATAAATTGTCTTACTAGTACATGTCGTGTTCTAGACCGTTGTTCTGACCCTGTCTGTTCTGTTCTGGACTCTTGTTGGACTGTTGGCCCTTGCCCTGGCCGATCTGTCGGGATGACGAGAAGCATAGCTTCATCACGAACGGGAATTTCGCGCCTGGAAAACGGGAATTATAGATTAATGCGCGTACACAGTACATTCACCATGAACTACGAACACCAACGTAACTGATCAATATACAATACTAGGAAATCGCCCTCACTTCGCTTCGGGAAAAATATTAAAAAAATAATATATAATGTAGCCTATGTCACCCGGTGATAGTGTAGGTTCCCAACAGTGAAAGAATTTTTCAAATCGGTTCGGTAGTTTCGGAGCCTATTCAATGCAAACAATCAAATCTTTCCTCTTTATAATATTAGTATAGAAGTATAGATAACGTAACATGAACTCGGTGTTTCAACACCAAACAATAGAACGCAGTCACTTAACATTGCTTAACTTAGTTAAACATAAAAACTAAATCGATAAATAATATCCTGGAAAGATCGTGTAGATTAAAAAAATATTTAAAAGGTACCGTGGTTTTAGAGATTAAAGTAAAATTTAAATTATTATTCAAAACAAAAATACTATTAATACCTGGATGTTGTATGGTCGCGTGGTTGCACGCCATGATAGCCATCACTGATTGCGAAATGTTCTGGAATTCCATCAACCCTGATGATGACCTGGAGAAGGAAATAAATAATTTATTAAAATTATGAAAAATGTAAAAGGTACGTAAGCTTTAAAAATAAAAGAGGAGTTTATGTTTATAATATGTGAATTATAATCATTTGGGATAGAGACGACGAACTTAAAATTAACTTGTGTATTGGGCACAGTATTAATTTAAGGGCACCATCAAAATTATTCACATAAAAAAACTGCATCAGTCTCTAAATAGTCTTCTTGGAATTGATTGCTGGGCTTAGCTCTCCAAGTGTTTTTACCATTAATTACGATAGAAGCCTTTCTACTAAAGTTATTAACGATCACTTTATTTATTAAACTTAAATACAAAATAATGTCACGTGACAAACCTTTTAAAAATACAAATTATTTTTTTTACAACTTTACTGGGACTACAATACTATCGATTACAGTTAAGCCACGCTCCATAGTTCCATACATACTCGTCGTGTTCCGGCTGGGGGCTTGAGAGCCAGTTCTTTCTTTCTTTTTCTTCTTTCTTTCTTGGCCGGCAACGCATCAGTGATGCCTTTGGTGTTGCTGATGTTCATGGGCGACGATAGCCACTTACCATCAGGTGGATCGTCAGCTCGTTTGCCGGCTATTTCCATAAAAAAAAACAACAAGCAAACAAACCTCTCGCTCTTGAGCGGGAACTTGGAGATGGTGTGCGGCGGCGCCACGCCGTAGTCCTTGAACACCTGCAGCAGCTGATCGTCCGAGACGTCGGGCGGCGTGTTGAAGAAATGCAACACCTGCAAGTACACCATAGTATTGTTGACTAATATTAGGATCCAATTTAATCTTATAGATAGGACCTTAATATTCACGAAAAAAATATTACAAAAATAATAATCTTCAATTTAAAAACAAAAATTGATAAATAAAAATCACTATCAAATTTCCCACCAAAAACATCACGTGACGTCACAATCCGTTATTCAATACTATCTGTCTGCTGAAGTTAGTTGAATTTGCATATAAAATACTTTCAATGACGTCATAAGCTCAAAATGGCGTTTGAGGTCACGTGACAGTGAGTACAATTTTTAACATTTTAAATTAATGATATTTAATTTATTGTGATTGATTTCGATAAAAGAATCACATCTTAGGCCTTTAGATGTTACCACTATCCCTATTGCCACTTTACGCCACAGAATACTTAATAAGTATTGGTACGGAAGAGTCACTCCGCAAAATCATTTAAATAAATAGCGACTCTTGCTCCTACACAATAAAGTGTAATTCAGGTCGCACAGCGCTAATCGTCAACAGACGTTTACATATAAACGTTGTCTCTCTTTCTAATCATAAGTCTTATTCTTTCCGACAACGTCAGGATTGTCTTTTTTTTGTGATAACATGTGTGATAGATTACGAACTTGGCCCGACATGTCGAATGCGGCACGTACTTATAACATCATTCCAAAAGTGCGGAGTGCGCCAGGCCTGCCCCTGATACAACTCAGCTCAGACTTGAGGGTAGTAGATAGTTGGAATTTAGCACGATATGTTTGCTGTTTCTTCCGGCTGGGGGCTTCAGAGTCAGTTCTTTCTTTCTTTTTCTTCTTCCTTTTATGGCCGGCATCCATCAGTGCAGTGATGACATCGGTGTCCATGGGCGACGATAGCCACTTACCATGAGGTGGGTCCTCGGTTCATTTGTCAGCTATTTCCATAAAAAATGTCAATCTTGAATGTTGAAGATTTGTCATCTTTGAATCACTGGCGTAGCTTACCCTAGGTAGGCCCAGTTACAATATTTGTCGACGGATCCCCTCTCCAATGGGGTTCGTAATGTTCCGATATTTTACGAGTCAAATTCCGGGAGATAGCGCCACGTTTGAAATGTATCGAAATAAATATGTATATAAAAGGGCGCTATGGCCACTAATGGGGCGCCATCCGTTGAACTGCTGAGAACCTTAGTCGGGGCCCCTTTAGGCTGGGGGCCCCGTATAATTAACATATCACCCACTGTTTTGAATTTGAAGGAACAATATGCCTGAATTTTTTGAGTGACTTATTTTTCATCACCTATGTATAGACAACAAATCATTAAATGATTATTTACCTTTGACGGCGGTTGTATTCTGTTCTTGTGGATGGAGGCCGGCGTCAGGAAGCGGTTGTTCTTGTTGCCCACGTAGTCCTTGAACGACGGACTCTTGTCCGGCAGGGGGTACGGGTTCATTACCTCGGAGAGGTAGGCTTGTTTTGAGAAGCTGTCCATTGACAACGATTATTGATAGATTAAATAAAATTGGAAATACAATTCAGGTGAAAAATGTCAGAGTAAATCGAGCTATAAATGGCATTTCTTCATTAGATGATCGATACAACGACACAGCAAGCATTTTACGCTATTACACTAACGTATATTGTTTTGGAAAATATATGTTCTAATTCTACATGAACGTGATGCAGGTAATATTCGAGCAGTGCCGGTTTTAGCACTACCAAAACCTTGGGCAAAATTTCTACGGCGTCCCCTATATGCCATTGAATCCATATGAAATTAATCCATACGAAAATAGTAAATATAAGTATGTATGTAAATCCATGCCAAGATACAGCTTCCTAGCACTAAAAGTCTCGACACTATGCTGTGGACAGGCGGGCATGACGAAACTATAAGGGTTCTGTTATGACTACTTGCGGCGCCCTTTCAAACCTGACGCCCTGGGCAGTCGCCCAACCGCGCCCCATGCTAACGCCGGCACTGTATTCGAGGCTAACTGGCAGACAAAGTTCCTAAACAATATCTATAGTACCTATGTATACTGGGTGGAGAAAATTTCTTGAGCGCTTGAAACAAATAATTTAACCCTTTCACATCCTCAAACTTCATATTTTTAGCTGAATTTAGATCTTGTAGAACACAATATGTACTCACGCGAGTGTCAGTGTGTAGTCGCCAACGGTGACGTTGTTTAGATTCTGTACGCATCTCTCCACAGAAACACCGTCTCCCATTTGAACCATCGCGGTACCCTCCTTTGTCTTCAGGAACTTTATCTGGAAACATAAATGTATTAAACATATTATTCAACATTAGGTGAAGAATTATTAACCTCTTTTGAGGTCGTTCGGTCACGTAACAAAAGTAACATTTCACAAAAATAAAATTACTCAACTAATAAAAATAATGTGGATAGAAATTACAGCTCTATTTTCTTTCTACTATCAAAAACTAAAAGAATTGCACGCAATTAATCTGCAATAGAATATATAGAATTGCTGATTGGAATAATTAAGTTTGAATATATATTTATAAGTTTGAATATAAAAATTTTCCCAGTAGTACTCATGTACTTACCTACGTCGTTTCAATATGTATAGTACTAAAATTATAAATGACAAAGTTTGAATGGATGTTTGTTATTCTGTCACGCAAAAACTACTAACGGATTTTCATGAAATTTGGCACATGATGACCACGATCTAGATGTACCTAATTCCAGGTCTTACACTAGATAGGTTAGTTATTAACCCGGAAAAGCCAGTAATATATAAATGAACACTTACTCTGACAACATTCCCGTAGAGGCAGCACAGATTGAACAGACGATCAGCGTTGGCGGTGGCGGGGTCGAGCCCATAGACCATCATGACGGCGCCCTGCTGCGGCGGACCACCCTGGAAGGGGGGCATGTCCTGTGACGTTAATATACAACTACTAACTAACATGCAGACTGTAGGACTTCAGGATTGTGACGAGGGTATAATCGCCTAACAAACGTGATCGCTATGACATAGTCATAAGGCTTTCAGCAAATAAGTACCAAGTCAGAATAAGCAACTAGGATATTCAGAGTTGTACCAGAGTACCCATCAACGGTCTACTATAGAGTACGGCAATCTCCTATTTGAGGAAGCCTCAAACATGTTTCTCTGCGCTATTGCTGCTATTCTACATGAATGCCATCATGTCTATTTTGAGACATACAATATTTCAGAAATACAATATTTTGGCTCCGTTATCATTCTAACTAACAACAGAACTTATCATCCTCTCGATCTTTGACTGTCCCACTGCGGACCCCTCAAGTGTTACCTATAAACATGGCCATGGCATGGTACTCAATGGAAATCTGGTAATTTTCAATGGATTTTGGGCAGAGTGGATGTATACCTGATTTTGCGGTGGCATCGATGGGTGATGCATCGGCGGCGGGGGAACGAACCCCTCGCCCCCGTACCCCTCTGGACCGTAGCCACGACCGTCGCGCTGTTGAAATCGGAGGATAGTTGTATGGTTTTATTAATGACTAGGAAATCGCCCTCGCTTCGCTTCGGGAAATATAGTAAAAAAATATATATAATATAGCCTATGTCACCCGGGGATAGTGTAGCTTCCCAACAGTGAAAGAATTTTTCTAATCGGTTCGGTAGTTTCGGAGCCTATTCAATGCAAACAAACAATCAAATCTTTCCTTTTTATAATATTAGTATAGATTAACAAACCTACTTTAGCTATAATATGTTTCATCTTTATCGTATTTCATCAGAGTGACAGAAACTTTAAAGCCTTCTATAACTTTGTTTGTTTTTATGAACAAAGGGGTTAGATTGTACAAGCACAACATAGTTCATCAGCTGATATAAGATGCGCTCAACACTTATTTATTTGCAACATTACCTACATTCAAGAAGTTAATACTTGGCCCATTACAGAATAAGGCTATGTATGTAACTGTAGTAAGGATTCCGATTAGAAATCCTCAGATGGGATTCCATCTGATAGCGCTATCCAACATATCTCAGTCCAATAAAATTACAGTTCCGTTTAGCAGTGAGCACACATTGCTATTTAAAATATTTATAAAACTATGAAAACATATTTCAAAAATCTGTCTGTTAGATTAAAAAAATGACGTGCATAAGTAAATCAAGAGTGATACCTATTTGAATAAATTGTCTTTGACTTGACTTTAAACTGTTGGCTTTACCAATGATCGACATAATGCACAAGCCGAATATTTCCTAATGCTGTACACAAAATGCCGGATGAATAGGAGCGCTGGAGCGATCACTATGCATCTCCTATTGTTATAGCATGTCCTGTCAATATCAAGGCATGGCTGTTGTTTTACAGTATGGCATGTATACATGATCATGATACATGATTGGATACTCACCGGATGATGAGGTGGTGGAGGACCGTGCCTATCCTTCAGCATTCCGGGTGGCGGGGGCCCACCGCTTCCGAACTCCATGTCTGAAAACGAATAGTCTGAAATAAGTTATTTTGGAAATAGGGATGTTTACAGAATGACCACGACTACAATAGATACTAATAGCTTCGCTGGTATCGAAGTAGGTGAACTTAAAGGTTTAGAATTCCATAATTTCCTATCAACTACCTATTTGGTGACCGTGGGTGATAGACCAAATATTATTTAAAATTACTTTTTCTTCAGCACTGGCGTCCCATGAATGTATGCATAGGGCAGACGTCGGTACAATCATCTAATACCTCTTTGATTAACAGAAAGCACTACCTGAAAACGCCCTTATGTTTAAGATTATTCGTTTTCTAACATACTGTATGGTCCTTCGAGCAGGATACGTACAATAGAGTTATCTATAAGGCAAATATACATTTTATACATGTGTAGATATTCTTACATTAAGACACTTATAAATAGTAGGTATATAAATTAGCATAAAGCATCAGATATTTCAACACACATTCTGGAGAATACATGCATTGGATTTCAAGAGGGTAGGTAGAAAGAAAAGTCATGAGAGATTGTGTCAGATTTTATTGTAAAAGTACATGTTGTTTTTGAAATAAAAAGTCACATGTGTTGAATTGATATAGTATACAGTAAAAAATTAGTGTGGGTTCTTATGAAATGTTCAAAGTAAAACAGAATATGATTTAGGTACTATTTTTTTTTCAGTATCACTATAGTTCATAACTTCGGTATAGATAATATTTTATACTTCATAAAGTTTTATTTAAGTGATAATATCTAAATCAGGTATAATAATATAAATACAGTATTTTGTAACTAAGTCTAAACACTAAAACAATAATGTAAGTATTATATGTTTGAATTATGCTCTGTGATATTTGATAGTAACAATGTGTTATATTAATATTAGAGATTAATGATGTTATAAATATATTAAAAATTTTGGACAAGTTAAATTTTGTGCGGAACTTTGCAGTTGTGAACATAGGTACAGAATTAGTTTTTAGGTAACAGCATACACTAACAATAAGCTAATAATTATTGTAGTCACAATAACACATTCTTTGGCCAGACTATGCACACATGACAACACCAACTTGTATACAATAGACGACACATGCCATTGGACAAACCACTTTTTTTATACATTCTTAGATTACATATACTTACTTATAAAATACATGTAACGAGGTTGTCATAGAATAAGGGTTTATTTTAGAAGGTACAGTTTTATTTATTTTAATATTCATTTGACTCAATTAAATTTATTTTTTAAACGCTTTTATTTAGCTTCACTTCGGAGCATCAAAGCATCAAATCTTGTAACGTTAATTTGAATGACTTCCCTTTAATGAAAATTGATGAAATTTGGCAGACATGTGTATTTCCGATGACAATACACGAAAATCATATTTTAAACTAATTTTCATTGTTTATTTGTTGTTAAATTAAAAAAAAACGATTTTCAGACTTTAGACGCATAATTCTCTATGTTCTATTTTACGTAGAGACTTGAAATTTTCACAACTTGTAGCTAATTTTATAAACTAAACATTATTGAAATAAAAGCGTTTAAAAAAAAAAAATTTTTTAGGATTCAATTATTATAAATTTCACTAACAATTTGTTTCAATTGCAACGATTTGCTTTTTTCCTTTTAACAACACACTGTATATATTGAACGAAAGGCAATCAAAACATGATGAAAATGTTAAATTAAACCTATTAGCTAGTCAAAGCAAAAGTAACTTCGTTGGGACACACGTTCTTCAAAGCAACGTATGGGGTATAATAATTGCGTTAGTTTCCTCCGTTCAATTAGGATGTCCGTAGCCATACCTACCCCCGCATCCATGGCAACCTCTTATAATTATATTGCCCCCACATAACATTCACTATAACACAAAAACTGTATTATTTTATAGCGCACAGAGATTACTAAAACCTTTCTTTTTACCATTTCAATGTAATAGTGATAAAAGTGACTATCATGTGACAGCACCATTAGTATTAACACATTCCCACAAGTACAAAGATAGATGAAAGCAATGAATTTAAAATATGGTTATATTATTTACTCTGATACAAAGTAGTATGCATTGGTATTTTTATTCGACTTCAAAGACTTCTTTTTTATATTGGTTATCTGATTTCAAGAAAAAGAGGGAGCTAAAGCTAAATTGCAACTCCAAAATCAAAGATTAGAAAATTAAAAAATCACCATTACGACCTTAAATTTAGATACTAACACAATTATCTATCTAATCAGTTAAATTAGTAATTAAGTCATTCAATACACTATCTATCAGGACAGTTTAATCACTAAGTAGTTTTAGTACTATTAATTAAGTAACAGTGTCATAGACTTCGCATACAGTGTTGCCAATTTAGCCCTTTCGGGGCTAGATCTAGCCCTTTTTACGGGTTTTCAGCCCCTCAAATAATTTTTTAGCACCTAGCCCAATTTCTAGCCCCAAAATCATTTTCCGCTATCTTGAAAAAAAAGGGATAAATTCAGGTTTTTCACTAAGTTTTTAGAAAAAAACGATAAAATGTAGTGAAAGATGTCGAAAAAATTTACCATTATCATACTTCTAGAGCGTCTGACGACCTTTTTTTTTTTTTTTTTCGCCGTCACGTCTGATAATTAAGCAATAGCCCCTATTTTCAATGTATTGGACGAATCTAGCCCTTTTTTTAGCTGTGTTTAGCCCCTAAACCTGATACCGAGTTGGCAACACTGTTCGCATAATCAGTTAGTTATGTAAGAATGCAAATGAACACTTAACTGCCGCTTCTACATTGAAGGACACGCAACGACATTTTATTTATATGTATGTATTGTGTGCACACGCAAATTTCCATGTGTGCGTGCGAGTTGCATGCAGCTTAAAGATGCTGCGACACCAGTGTTATAGTGTTAATTTTTTACACGAATCCTATTTGGTAAAAAATCTCACAGTGTCTTTTTTATAATAATTTGTAATTTAAAGACAAGACAGACACAAAATGAAAATAAATTAAAGATAAATAATAGTTTAATGTCAAAACTAATTTTTGTTGACAGTTTTAAGACAAGATTGTTTACCAAATAAGACTTCTAAAAAACTGACAATATTTTTTTTTTAAATTTTAAAACATTATCTGCAGTGTGGCAGCACCACGTGAATGATAAAGCTGTGTCGTTGTCGTGTCGTCCGATATAGAAACGGCCAATCACATCATACCCAGTACCCACCGTTCTGAGTTTGGTCGCAAGAGTGCTGGCTGCAAGTGTCTTCGCTGCAGGTTCGCGCGGTCGGCGTTGTAATGCTTGACGGATCTGTCGATCAATCGACCGATCAATCTGGTTCTTGCTTCATTAACAATCACATAACGGCTGTTCAGTTCTGTTGTTGTGTGTTGTGTCGCGTCGTGTCGTGTCGTGTCGGCTGGTGATTCTTGATCCTCTTATCTTTCACTTTCGCCATGGATTGTGTTCGCTTTCAACTTATAGAAGTGTTGCCGAATTTTGGTAGGTATCATAAAATTCGGTGATAATTATAGGGCTTTTCATTACTTTTAAACGCGTATGTGATAGTAGTGTTATGAATGTACCTGATTTATAGATTTCTCTATAAACCTGAGCAACTTATGCCTGCCAATGCTAAAGCTACGCTAACAAAATACGTTTTTTTTTTTTAAATTCTATAATATAATACTTAAATTACGTGAGGGTGTTGTATGATACGAGCCTTATTATTATGTTACATTCTAACGCCCGCTTTTAATAAATCTATCCATCCATCTATAATCTTTCAATAAGGTACTGGGTAAGTTAATAAAAACTAATTATTAATAATTTTGTAAGTTCTTACTAGGATTTTTTAGACAAGAGAATTATGAATAGAAAGTAAAGTCTTTTTTATTTATAGAGGGTTTAGTCATACATTTGACTATGTCACCCTCGTAAGGCTATTAATCTTATTTAAGATATACTAGAAAAATATAACTGGAGACAAATAAGAAACTAATAATTATTAGTTTTCTCTCCAAATCCGCTACTTGACGCCAGTAACAAAATAAATCACACGTTATCCTGTCCATTACTTTCATAAATATGCCATTACTATTTTAATTCATGCCATATCGTACGCAGTATAATGTACATTAAAAACCTTTAGGCGGCCAAACAGCGCGGGATATAATACAATTAATCGCGCCTATAATTTTGCCCGCATATACTCGTAGAGTTGAAATTTAATTAAAAACTGAATGAAGCGTTTTATCCTAAAAGCCTGCGCCGAAATTGATGCACAGCTGTTTTTAAAGTGGCTATAGCCGTATGCGTTAACCGCAGTGCTTTTTGCAATTATTGTGGAGTGGAATAGAGCATCCCACAATGCCGGTAAAAGGTCGGGTAATTGTTACTGTAGCTGGTAGGTAAAAGGTTGGGTAGGTTATACCCTCTATTAATAACCGGGGTTATTAGATACATCACGTTGCGAATACGAAATACTCGACTTTTACATACCTTTGAATGCCATTATTAGAGATTTAAGATATGCTGGTTTTCTCACGATGCATGTTTGTTTTTATCTATTATAAGTTAAAATAAGGTCTAGTAGTAAGGTATAGATATGTACCTACGTCTCGAAAAAATAGTGGGCCGTGAAAATCCGTATTTAGAATCTTTGTAAAAAAAGTGGTGAATTTGATTTGTAAGCTTAATTAACTGAAGAAGTGGGTATCAATATAAGTAGCAGAAAATTAATAGTCCCGTTCCAAGCACACCGCGCAATTTACTTACAAAAGTTTATAAAGAAGATTAAATATCACGCCATAAATCCTTAAAATCAAAATAAAGGCAAAAAAGGCCCGATTGAAAAGTTAGCTAAAGGTTGGCAAAGCTGCACTTTCGACTGGAACTTTTAACTTCAAAAGGCGAGTTAAGGAACTCTCCCGAGCGGCATTTTTCCTTGTAAGCCAGACAATGTCATCAAAACTTATTCACCGGACTTTGAGTAACATAGACTTGTGGGCCTTGTGGCAAGGGATTTTAATTTGCCAAGGGAAATTAACTTATAAGGAAAGTGAATTTTGTTCCATTTTACATTGTTCTTGGTATATTGTGTATATCTCCACATTTTCACTTAAAACTTGTAAGACACTGCAAAATGCAACTGTTATATCATTTGCGGTTACTTACAAACGTCTAGGTTTTGCAAAACCACTTACATTGTACTTAGTATAAGCCCATTTTCTACTTAGAAAACTCCACTAATACCGCATCTTACCCACGCGACGTGCGTATAAAACGTTCATTCAACTTTTTAACCCACGTACCGTCTACAAAAAAAGAACAATGCAACCGAGTGTAGCGTGCGCGAATAAAAAAACCTGTCCGGGCGTTTGTAAAACATTTAAATACCGTCGCTATGTGAGAGAGTAATGTACACAGAAAACGCGAGGAACAAAATTCCAAGAGGAAATAACATACAGAGGTGTCACGCTGCATAATTAGGTAACAAAAATAACGATTTTCTACACTTATTAGATAAACTTTACAATATTCGAGCTTCTTAGTAGTACCTACTTTACTAAGTACTATTGTACTCCTTCGAGTCCTACAATGATTCATTATCTGTCAGGATAGTTATTAAAAGTCAACCAGGAAATTTTCAAACCCAATCAGTTGTAATTTGTTATTACAAATAGCGATATAGCCAGTTAAGATTGGTCCCTACTTTCTTAGTAACGCCAGTAATATAATAAATTATAGATAACAGATAACAGTAACTTACAGTTACGTAGCAATAAAAATATAATATTGAAAGTTAGCTGATACTGAGGGCATACCTAGACTACATATTAAAAACGCGTACGCAAGTATTTACAAAAACAATACTAGGAAAGCAAAGAAAACTATCAATTGAAATTTCAATTTAATCAAGGAAATTCTGGAGAAATAAACTAGGAAATAGGCAAAAAACAACACACGAGGACTAACTCTAGTTACACTGATTCACTACACACTCTGTGACCGGTTCGTGGATTCAAAATTTTGGTTTTCGGCAATAGCCAGTAGTTTGTATAACGGAATGGAATTGGAGGATAAGTAAATGTATGCAAACGTAAGGACAATACACAAACTTTTAAGCGTATTTCACTCAAGCTTTTGCATTGTAACTAATCCTTTAATTGTGTTTAAGTATTCAATATCATGAGACCGATATTCATTATGTTACTTGTGTAACTTAAGTTTTGTGATTCCTATTCCTATTCTTATCACGAACCACACTGTCCTAATTTTGGTTTTGGGTCTCCTCGTATAACGAAAAGTTAAGACCATATTAGTGAAACATTTCCTAAGTTCTGAGGACGCGCCTTTCAAAAGTTTATGACGGACTTCGATGTAGGAAAAATAAATGTTCTATAGCTAACCATTTATTTTGACAGTAGTATTGATTAAATACAATAACATAAGTCTGTTTTGAAATTGTCTGTTCTATGGGTTAATGCTTGTACGAAACAATTGGTTTCAAAATTCAAAACATTTTTAATTTATTTTTAATTCAGGTTTACCTACATATAGACAAACAGTACCTATGAATATAACAAAGTAGTTACCGACGTGTACACAGTGTTACATAATATTTTGTACAGTTTTCACAAAAAAGCGTTATTACAGCGGTAATAGGGACCACTAAAAATAAAGCGCGAAAAAAATACCTAAGGGACGTCCATCTCCACCAAAGCGAGCATACGAAAATCCAATTTGTCCATTTTTATTCGCCATTGTGTGGCCGTTCCATAAATAAAAATTGGATATAAAAAGCGTAGAACAGACGACACATGAAGAGAGAGCTGAGCGAAACGAGCACAACACGAAAAAAGGCAAAAGGCAAAAAAAGGAAAATAAAATCAACCATCATATTTCCACACCGGTGACCGAGGTGCTACTAAATTTTCAAACGCGACCCGCCGGCATTTTCCAACGACATGGCAATACTCGCGAAGCGAGCGCAATGAATTATTTAAATGCAGCAACACTCGAATCACACAGCTGACAGCGGGCACTGTGCAGACATCTCATTCATTTCACGGTTGGCTTTAGGAGAAATCGGTCGCGTCAATTTATTTATTTATTCAGACATACAGAAAACATTTTAAATAATCTAAATGTTACTCAAAATTTCTAGCTTTTTTAAGTTCTAAAATGGGGAAAACCGATGAAACAGAAATATAATATCGAATAAGAAATAGTAGGAAGGAAATAATTCATTATTCTCATTATAGTCGGGCGGAATGATCGTAATCGCTCTATCTAACCAGACAAATGTTTTGACTTTATCACTCTATCAATTATTAGTTATTACTAAATTATATATTATATATATCTAAATTATATAATACCGATTGAATATCCATCGAACAGGAAAATATTAATAGGAATCATTACATTATCATAGATGTATGTAAGAGTGGCCGTTAGTGATAGCTTGCGAAGAGCTACCAATCCATAAAATTAGAATTTTTTATTAAAGAGCCGAACTAAAAGCGTATTTAGGCATACCTCTCGCGATGTTTTCATGCATAAAAGATTTCCACTTCCACTCTACATATGAAAATCGCAAATGAACTCGCGGATCGAAATTGAATCTTCGAAAAAGGTGAACCGAACCTACTTTTATAGACAGGTTTAAGAGAATATTTTTAACATTGTATCTAGGTAGTTACAAAGGACTAAGTCCTGTCTTTAGTACCTCTAATGAGTACAAAGTTATAATACAATATGACTTACAATTTGATTTTAAATGAACAACTAATATCTATGACATTTTAAATGATTCGAACGATTGAAGTTGAATTCACAATATTATCATGTAAAGCAATCGTAAAAATTTCTATTTTATAAACCAAAAATAATGGGAATATGGTTTATGTGAAGCTGTAGTCAAGGACGTGTCATAGAGGGAAACCAAATTCATACCTATAGTTTTACTAAGTTGCCTTATTTTACTGTCATATCAAAGACCCTCAACGAACTTGACCTTTCTTATCTGATTTTTATGAATATAAAAATATATAATATATAAAACATAAAAAATGTTTGTACGGATGCCCTTTATAGACTCTGAAACCATCTTACTGATATGCCTCAAAATGGCTTAATTTGAAAGGCAATGACCCGAAGGTGGTTTGAGACCACTAAAACATTGCATTAGACAAATTCAGTCCATTGATAAAGTCGATTTTCCACGTTTCCCATACAAACAATTTGAAGATAATAATGTAAAGATGGCGCATCAACGTTAACGTCTGCACAAAAACACTGATCTGTCATTCTCATCAGAATTTTTTTTGGCGTAGTGGAACACGCCGGGTATCCACTAGTATAAAATAAAAACATACAAAATCTTATTTCTATTATGTACTTATTGCAAGTATTTATTCAACCCAGTGTTATTTTTATTGAAATATATTTGTAATAAATAAGTACCAATTAATTCGTTTCAGTCAAATCAATTAGTTTCAGACGAAATTTCAGAACACATTTCAGAATCACATAACAGCCAAATAATTTCATTGATTTCAATCTAATTGCCTTTCTGTTTGAAGAGCGTCGTTTGCCAGATTAAAATCCGGGATGACGCAACTTCCAAACTCAGACAAGCGCATATTAAATGAATAATTAAATCTCACAAGACATTGGTAACATCTGTTGGGTGCCTGGCGTCTTCGTCGTTCCTGTGTGGAGGAATAAAATAAAAGAGAAATTAAACATTCATTTGCACACTCTAAAACTCAACATTCGATTGAACGTAGTTATAGGTCCTATTTATTATGTCGTTGTTTGAAACGTGGCTATTTTAAACCACGTTAGCTGTCAGGCTTCGATGTAATCAATTAACCAATTAACCATACCAACGAAGGCAATAACTACACCAAATTACTAATCAATCAAAAACGCTTGAAATTTGTCATTACCATGGAAACTTTAGATTAAAATAAAAAGTATATCAAAATATCCTTCTATTACATTGTATAACTAATTTCAATGCATTAAATACTTTTTAAGTTTTGCGGCCAGAAACATAAGGTAGTAGATTTTCTACGTTGTCAGTACCACCAGCAGAATGACATAGTAAACACAAAAGAAGCCAGCAATTGGTTCAACATATTTCTTTAAGAATCGGATATTTTCACGAAAGAGGTAATCCAGAGAGAATAGAAAAGACACTAACTGTTACAAAAATTATATAACAACAGACTCCTTTGTATTTGATATATACGTCAACGATTTTGTTGGGAATCGTTGACGTTAATACTTAGAGGTAAGTGATAATTTCAAATTCTTCAGACGTTTGTAAGGGAACAATAGACAACTTTTGTTCAGTTAAAAGGCAGTAAATAACTTTCCCACAGTTGGGCTCGAAATTCCCTTTAATGTGAGGATTACAGCTTATAATCCACCATGGTGGCCCAGTGCAAACACAGATACCAATGAGAACACAATAGAGAGCTACTAAGTACGAAGGTTCCTTCTCGATGATTTCTTTCACCGAAGCAAGTGGTAAATCATAACTTTGAAAATTAGAGGCGTATGAAGGATTGAACCCAGATCGCAGTGTAAAGTACACCAATGTTTAAACCAATATCATCAACATTATTTTCTAGTTGTAGTACACTCTATATTTCACAAACCAGCCTGAATCTCACTAAATTTAGATTATATGAAGATACAATCACAAATAGCAAAAGAGATTAAGAAACTTAACAAAACGCCGCGCCCGCCGACACCAATAATAGGTATGCATGTAAATAACTCGCCAAGTTCGGTAATGCGAATATAACGTGTTCCTGTGAGGAAACTTTTAATGGCATTGTCTCAACTCTCGAACGAAAGGATTACGCAGGTGAGTTACTACGAAACGGATCACGACAACTTCACGCAACATCTTCGACGAGCAGCGATAAGCGATCCGAGTGAACAATACTAGAAATAAACTCCATATAAAATTTTATTGTATTTCGAAATCTTTTATACTAACAAAAACTACTAACAAAAAAATTGCACATTATTATGGTATGCATAACTGTTATGGTGAAAGCAATATTTTTGAAGATTGGAATAACTTAATAATTTACCGAATTTATTAAAATGTACTACCTACATTAAACGAGAAATATTTCAATAACGAATACAAACTGATGGACCATCGTATCGAAGTCGGTCAGACATTTATGTTACACGTGAGGCGTATAGCATATGGACTATATAATCCTTAATCAACAACAAGCAACACTTATAAAGGCAGTGTTCCTTCTCAGTCATGAAGTAATTCACATTGCTGGATTTATTTACCACTTAATACTTCAAGGTCCTTTATGTTATTGGTAAAATATAATATAATAATATATAAACATAAATATATAAAATATATTGGTAAAATATAACTCCATAAAGGAGTGCTAGTGTACTAGTGTAGCATACCATGACCGTGCTATAAACGTATTAATAGGTACTGAAAGCCACATGATACGATCTACTATGCCAATAGAAACGGATCGACGCCGTTTATGCACATATTTATATTTATACATTTACGGTCATGTTTTAGTACGTTATAGTGAGTATAAAGCTTAAAAGTAACTTTTAAACATTTTTGTTATAATTATTAAAATAGGAAACACAAGACTTCGATTGAATCCAAACAATACTCGCTACTCGCCTATTGTCATATTGTACAACGGGTCCCTTACAGCAACTATGCAACTTGTTCGTACGTTTTGCATCCGCGTGATGTACTCACAAAGTGGAGCGTTTTCTGAAGTTCGAACGGTTTACCAGCGATTTACCCATGAATTAGGTACGCGAGTGAGATAAGAGGATTTACGGGATCATGTCTGCGATACAGAGTTGAAACTTTATGTTTTAGATCGGTGGGACTGGATAACTATCAACATTAAACGGTTTATATATTGGATCGGTAATCGATCACTGTGGCAAGAGAACCATTTACCCTTTAACGGCAAATTTTATTCTGAAAGTTGCAATTTTCAAGATTAGTAAATAATAAAATCACCAACGTAGCAGCGATAGACTCACTGGTCTTTTCTAAGGGGTATTAGGTTCAGGTTGGGCTATGGCCGATAGTAATAAAAAGAGCTGTTACGAATTAAAAATAAAATATAATCGAAGTAAAGCTCACTTAGTTGCTACGTTGCGTTATTTAGGCATTTTTATGCACATGTACATATGTCTCAGTGCACCGTAGCCATCGCACCGTAATACAGATCTAGTGAAAATTCATCGAAAACAATTCTCAAACAAAAACAAAACAAACTTCGAATAGTAATTCCTCGAACAAAAATTCATCGAATGACGATACTTCGAACCTGAATTCGTCGAAACGTTTACGTTATAGGAACGAATTGCTGCGTAGACGAGTGTGTAGCGAGATCGCGCTACGAACGAACGCTACGAAAGATTCATTTTCAGCAACGTGTACGATTCACCACGATCCATTTTATAATAGAAGTCAGTACATAATTTATGTACTCTTTACAGTCTATACTGATCGCTTTCACTGAATTAAACATGATTACGATACGCGCACTTCTACTTAGTAACATTGAAAGAGGTTTGTCGACCGGAGCAAATGATTCGTGATCGGATAATGAACTCATAGCGCATGGGAATCCACATAAAAACGAATATTTCGTATTGTAAAGAAAACATAAATTCGCATAGGGGAAACATACAAATCCCTTGTAATAATATTTAAACTAACATAGGTATCCTAAGTTAGTGAACATTACTCATCATCTTTAGCTTTGATTAAATAAATATTATAAGAACTTACCAATACTGACCAGTTTCATTACGATACTACGATTAACCATCGAATTTGAACAATTAAACTTTTCCACGTAGTTACATTGAATCAAGAACATTCTATGAAGTTCTAGAGAGTTTTAGTGCCCTAGAAATTTGCCGAACATTCCGGCAATTAACATCTACGGATAGAATGTTGAATACTAATTAGACAAATAATTTCTAAATCCGTGTAAGTATAAAATTTAATATGAAGTATAGATTCACCAATAAACAATACTACTTCTTCATCACATAGTTATTTGTGTGAAATTGAATGCAAGTGATGTTTATGAATCCGGCTATAAATATGTAAAAGTGTTAAATCATACATGTATAATAAAAACATCAAGTGACGTTACACAAATTGAGCAAGACAAATAAATACGTACTTTTCATACAGGCACAAAACAACTTACATATCATCCACCATATATTACTGCACCTCCACTAAATGAAAACAATTGTACTAGACAATGGGAGAAGATAAAAAAAAAAAACAAGATTGCCCCTTGGTTTAAACAAACATCCTCACATTGTCCAATCCAAATGTAAAACGTATAGACGATTCGTCCATCACTCATATTATTATATCTAGGAGAGGTCGCTTACGACTACATTACGTAGCGATTGGCCGCTTCTTTGGGCGACACGTTATCGACACAATTTTATAATTCCATTGGTGCCGCCACGACCGGCAAGGATATCAGAGGAGGCATATTTCTATGAAATTGTACGAGATACTTCTACTTATATACTGATGCTGTCTCATTGGACAATGTTATCGTCGGCAGCAAGGCTCCAACTGGTGTCGTGACGTGACGACGGTTATATTATGAATGTGTATTGTATACATACGAAAGGTTTCATATGTGCGTGTGTACACAATACATGCAAGATGTCGCTGTCGTGTCGTTCAACGTAGAAGCGGCCATTCGTGGGCGATCTCTCCGAAGCAGTACAAAAATCCAATCTAGACTTACTATAGGGCTGCGGTCTTCCGCCGGTGTACTGAGGCGACTGGAGCAAGGGCGCGCTCCGTTGAGCCGGTTGCACGTCTTCGGACACTGCGGAGAGACAAATCCATAATGTATATATATAGATATACTACATATATAAGTTAAATAAATATATTTACTTATATACAGAGTCTACGACTATGAATTTACCTAAAAGTTATTAAATTTTTCATATACATTACGTGCCTCTGATGCCATTAGGTCCTATTTGAATTTAAGGACAACGTTCCCAATACAACTAAACTAAACCTAAGTAACTAGCAGACCAACACAAAACTGTTAGTTAAATATCGTTTGGGTACAAAAATGAGTCTCAAAATTTTGGCAGTGGTTTTTGGGCTAGAAATTTTCCACGGTAAGCTATCTGGCCATATACTCGTAGTTATCTCAAGCACACTACATAAATGGGGCGTCAAGTCAAACTGCAGACTTGACAAGTACACTTGATCGTGTATGGCATCCATTACCGTAAGACACTTCGATAGCCTCTTGTTAACCTAACAATTAAATAGTTGCTACCCAGTGGTAAGATTGTAGACTTTTAAGAACATTGTTACAGACGATATTGTCATGAGAAGACGTACCACAGAGATAATGACATAGTACGCAACAAAATAATGTTTCTCCAGACATCTTCCTCAACCTTAATGGTTCAATTATGCTATAAAAATATTGAAACCTGGTGAATGAACCTATCCAATATACGAGCTACTCGTATACGAAAGGCTTCCTCAGCGCCACAAGTAGATACCCCTTATACCGTGTACACAAAAATCGGGAGTTCATAGCAAATATTGTATCAGTACCGAGACCGGTTCAGATCGTTTCAAAGATTCGTTTCATGGGTACAATTTACTCTATTTGGAATCTTATTTTTCACAAATATTCATTTTCAAATCAAATATCAGTGATGTTTGTATACTCGTACTATAAAGATTACGTACCGATCTGTACCTATATTCCCTATGTAAGATATTGGCTTAATGCCTAAATTTTATTTAATATTTTTTAATGAATATCCCTAAAATCGGTATAAATACAAAACATTAGGTTAATGACTATTCCAAGGTGTATTTCATATTATATCAAATCGGACCTTATGTAATTTATAAAATTTATGCTCTACACCAATACAACAATAAAGATGCAAAGCTTCGTGTATTCTTTAAGTTTAAGATTAATGAAAATAATATTTTTACAACGGTGCACTTCAAAAATGATTTCTATCGTTTAATACAAATTTTTGAATAAACACGGACAAAAAACAATGCTTTCAATTTACCGATTCTGAGACAATTAAATTAGAGACCAAGGAAATACCAACTAAATTAAATTTAAACGACAATAAGTTCGCAACGCGCAAAACTCTTGAGGGAACTAAAATAACAGACCATTAACAGACAGCTACATTATAGAACTTTACGAAACCAAATTACACAAAGAGAAATAAGCCGGAGGGATGAGGGTTTAAAATCATTGGACTGAAGTAGAATACCTGATTTTAAGTAGGCAGGAAATTGCAGCTCTGCCTAAACTATTTTAATGATAACATTTTTTTAAACATCAAATTATACATATAATGTATAATAAGGTTAAGATTTAAGAATGTTTAATGAAAATCATGACTTCTATCTTTGCTAAATCGGAAAGACGAAAATTAGAACAATATAAATAAGGAAACCATAATTATAAATATATAATAATAATAATATAACAAACTATAAGCACAACTACAAGCACAATATAAAAAAATATAGTATTCCGATTGCAAACCACACGGATAAAATTTTTAGTGTTTATATTTTTGTCATTATCAATATTAATAACATTGTTGATAGCCTTTAACCAAGTAAAGCTTTCGAAGATATCTTTAATGTATTCAACGTTTGTCATTCACGAAGCGAAAAAAAATACGTAATAGACAACGGTAGTACAAAAATATGTGAATAATAATGATACACTGAAAATATTATCCGTACGATTAACTGGACGTTTTAAAAGTAACATCCCTTTATTGAAGATAGTGTAACTAGCTTCAAAAATACTCTTTTACCCGCGCACCACGCACCATTTAGGCGATTCAATAATATTGGGTCATATTTGCAAATAAATTTAAAATCTATTGATAACAGGCAACCATAATTGATATCATTGATGGTATTGATTATAAAACTTTACAGATATCAGTCTGTAATTCGTCATTTAAAAATAACTGACTTATCTTTCATCTCATAGATTCAATGTAATCACAGGGTTCATACTCGTAATTGTTCATTAGAGATGAATATTCTACATCTTCGTCCCGCGTTTTGAATTTCGCTCTAATTCTGAATGAGAGCTAAATCTTTCAAAATTCGGACAAAAAATGTGTTATGACACTACACGCATCAGATCAAATGTGAACCCAATGCCAATGCATGGTGCCTGGGTTACATATCCAATTCCAACCCAACACTTACCAGCAATGTGAGTCAACTGAATCTCTTCACGTCGACCACTAGCCCCCGTCACTTCCCTGCACATATAAAAGACGAACACACTCTTATATCATCCTTTTTCATATCGTTAACTTCCATATCTCTCTATCTTTGACATGTCGCAAATAGCGTTAACTGTGCATGCCAATTCCACGATAGTTATACAAAGCTACAAAAAGATATAATAAACAACCAAAAATGTATAATATTCGATTGGTATATTATAATCTTCATATACATTTATCGTTTCTGTGTCTGATGCTTTGACTTTTTTGTGTCTTGTGTCTTGTTTGCATGTTTTTCTCTGTTCGTTGTTTCCTGTCCGCTTGTTTCTGTTTCATTCTCTTCACAAAGCTTTATGACGTCTATTGGACATTTAAGAGTGTGTTTGTCTTTAGTTTTTTATGTGCATGGAAGATTATCTATCATTATAAATATATCGTTTATTATACGTATATATCACTGTACGATTATGGATGGGAAAAGTTTACCTTTCTAAATTATTAACACAAGTTAACTTCACCGGTTAATTAGCATCAAATAATTTCAGAATTATAGATATCTTTAAAATAATATTTTGAAATTCTTTAGGAGAAGACAAGGTAAACCCTTCCTTCATCTGATGTAAGTACAGTAATGTTAATAGGTAAAAACGCTGCAGTGGATGCATTAAACAGAGCTAATGTAAAGCTAAATAAGAAAAGCGTCAGTGTTATAGTTTCAATTCAAACTGAGGCAGATGGTTTAATAAGAAAAGTCAATTAATATTCAGCCATGAATAATTCCTCAATTGAAACTACAACACTTTTGTTAATGTAACAGTCAGTAAAGCTTGCCCAGATGAGGTAAAAGTTTTTGGAAAACTTGTATCGAATAATGTAATAGCGCTTTGAAGAGTTATACAGTTCCAGATCTAGTGCGCAATTCTTTTACGGTCTTCCGATAAAGTTTCCCCCATCTGGACAACATTGTAAGCAATACGTACCAGGTGTTCTGTTGAAGGTGCTGATTGCTAGGTTGTACCTGGATATGTTGTACTATCGTGTTCTTGAACAGTCGTTGGTTGATGTGTTCTGCTTAATGATGTTGTGAGAATATCAAGATGTGATAACTGATTGAACTACCATAAATAAATATGTAATGAAGAACGATGAATTTTTATACGACTAGTCGAAAATAAAGAGCATGCTCTAACACTTATTATGTATATCACCAATAGTGGAAATTCATAGTACTTACCGTGATTAATTTTAAAGTCAGTGTTTTCAATCAGTAAAAATCGTTAATAGATCTATAGATAAACGGTAAGTAGAGGTTGTAAAAATGTGTCAAAGAAATAATGTTTCGACTTAGTGTTGAATACTCCTGTTCTGAATAAGAAGCAATTGTTTGAAAAATTATTATGAAACATTTCAACAGGTATAACGAATAAGAAACTAAAGGATTGAATATAAACAATAGAACAAAAATCAAAGAATTATGAATTTTACGGGCAAAGGCAAACAGAAGCCATTTTGGCAGAGTACTTTACTTTTCTTACTGTGTGATATACACACTTAACATACCTAATAGTCCCCAGTAGTTTCCCAACAAATTCTCCAGTGATACTTCGTTATCTTTTACCCTCGTATCGGGTGCTGCTCGCAATATTTCGTACACTATGGTCTATATCGAAACACGATTTAACTCGGTATTTTCACGTGTTCGTAAATTCACTTTCCGATGTGCCTCTATCTTACATTACCTAGAGCCAGCAATACATTTTGAAATAACTATATCTAAATATTTTGATTCTGGTTTTCAAATTATATATGACTTTGGTACAAAATTGGAATGGTTTAATAACATAGATAAATTAAACAAATAAATAACAGTTGTGTGCAAAAAATAAGCTCAATAGTGACATACATGTAGGTGTTTACAAACACGATTATTACACTGAAATCAGTATTTATACCGAGTTAATACATCGGTAAGTTTAATAGCTGATAATCTTACGGTAATATAATCAGATAATTTCGAATAAACGCCAATTTACTACGACAACACCTGCCAATATTTATTAGCATGTCATAAATTTTCAATTAACGTTTTAGCTATTCAACAAACACGTACAGAAATAAATTTCTATTTTGTGGATTTGGGAGCGCAGAATGCAGTATTACGGATAGGTTCCCAAATGTATGTTGTAGAGAAAAGTCACTATCAAAAAGTTAACAGTAGGTAAATAATTATTCTGGTTATAAGTGGGGGTGATTGGAAACAGACAACTAAATTTACATTTGTGGGTGAAAAAAAAGTTGTTGAAAAGGGAATGTTAATTTAATAATTACGAGTATATTGTTTTATTGCCACTGGTAATATCCGATGAAAAATTCGACGATCTAATAAAATTTTTTAGTATAACAGAAAAATCTCGAAAAAAATTCCACTGTAGCTCTTAGTTTAGTAAAATAAGAACGTCATTAATGAATGTGGTGTTAATGAATAAAATTGGTTTTATTTTTTCAGTAAATATCCCTCCTCTTCCTCTTCAAAATATTTCCACTTTATTTTCTTGCGTTATAATTGAAGGCGAAAAATTCAAACATTTTCCATCAGGTGACATCCATTAAAAAGCGATTGAGTTACAATCTTCAAAGCGGTACATTTCAAATATAGGTCAGATGACATCAGAGCTAGCATAAAGTATAATTTCATAGACAGTGTAAAAACCACTGACTTTCAATGGAGGGTGGGGAGTGGGGACCGGTATTATGCCGCAAGACAATGCGAGCCCTTTTGTGAAAAAAGAATGTAAACTACAGGGATCGGTTTGCACTGCTTTATTTTGAAGGGCGAAAATTTCGGCAGCTTTTCTGTTATGGAATAGAAAAATCGGGTCAAATACTGTGTAACGAATAGATACAAAAAGAAAAGATAGTGATATTTTGTTTGTGACGTAATAATTACAGATATTTATTACATTAATTTAGTAAAAGAGCCTAAATTACAACAAGTTTTTGTACGGTTAGTAGCAAAGCGGATCAAATCAAGCAATGAAAAACATAACCCTTCCTTAGCAATCGGGTAAAAAGGAAAGATGATAAGGCACGGCTAAACAACTTAGCAGCTTATCAGGTGGAAGACGTTTGAACCTTTTGAGAATAAATTAGGTAAATAATAAAGGGATTTCTATACATTTCTTAAGGAACTTTAAAGAATCAATATATGGGCAGGTTTTTTTGAAAAATGTGTTTGAGATTAGGCCGCGATAAATTTTGATTAAAATAAAAAAAAACTTGACAAATGCCAGTTAATGATTATGGCGTTTGTTGTTTATTGTATTCTATTATTTGTAACTACTCTTATTTTAAGACAATAGACTTCTTATAAGTTTTCCTGTAATATATAATGCCCCATGGCATTAAGTCCGCCCTTTGTAAGCCTAGTTTGTAGGTTTTACAATAAAGATTATAAATAAATAAATAAATAATAACTAAAGAACTATTTTTTGTGTTTTTCTCAAAATTTCAGCCTCAGTAGTTACGGAGATAAGGGGGAATGGTCAATTTTAGTTCTTTCTTGAATAATTTTAAAACAAATGATACAGTTTGCAAAACAGTTTTCTTTTAATTTTGATTTAATTTTTTTTTGTCTTTTTTTTAAATGCCGCATCAAGTCAGACTGCAAACTTGACAAGTACGATCACACGATTGTACGATGGCCACCATAAGGTCAAATATTTGTAATATAAGTAATCTAGGTAAATATTTGTAATTTAGGTTTGTCAAATATTTGTAATATAAAGAAGCTTAAAAACTACGGTTCACATAATCCTAATTAGTATTACATTATATTAAATGTAAAAGATTGTATCGATATTTTATACTCTTTCACGCCAAAATTACACAACGGATTGTCATGAAATTTGCAATTTCACAAGAGAGCAAAAAATTATTCGTCGTGAGTGTGCGTTTGGCGACGGACGCACCTCACTACGCGTACGAATATCTATTTATTCGCGATTTGCGCGGCGGTTGCCGCTGCACGCTACAATGGCTATGGGCTCCGAACAGCTCATAGCCAATGAAGTATTGGCGTTCATACAACACGCCATTGATACAATGGACGAGATGAGCATCATCCAGATCTGTAAGACCAACTTTACACGTGAAGAGATCGTTGATGCGAAGACGCTCCTGTATCAGTCGCTCGGGAAGATCGACCGGATGCCATCCCGCAGACAGGATGAGAAGGGCGAGAAGAGTCTCCAGGATGTTATCAACCTACTTAAGGAGACTGATCCTGATGACGTGCCGTCGTTCGTGGCAAGGAACCTCAACAAGTTGCCGCCCGTCACGTTCGATCACGTCGACGTCACCAGGCTACTTAAGGATATAAACATCCTGAAGACAAGTCTGGCGGAAGTGGTGCTGAAGTTGGAGGCCTCCCAAAACACCATCAGTGATTTACGCGCTGAAGTGGCGACATTGCGCAACGCTTTAGCGGCTAGTAGGTCACCAGAGGCCGATAACATCAACACGCGTCGCGGGGCACATGTAGCCTCGTCAGCGAGTTTCGAGTCAGCGAAACTTGACTCATCGCCGGCCACTGTCCCCGCTCGAGTAAGCAGTGACGTGCGCGTTACCCGTCCCACACCTCCACCCCGGAAGGTGTCGCCTTGCATGGTTACGTCTACGCCTCAACGTAACTATGCCGCAGCTGTAACCCGTCAGCAACCCGAAATTCGGGTACAGAAGAGGGCAGAGAGGGATAGCGGAGTCTCCCGCAACGAACCCCCTCGTAGTACGGTGCCCACTGGCCAGCCGGACAAAGATGGCTTCATCAAAGTGGAGAAGAAGAAGAAGAGGAAGCCTCTTTGTCGTAACCAATGCGGTACTGCACCGACAGGACACAATCATCTCCTGCGTCCCGCCGTTCCAGTGACCTACATTTACGTCTCCCGTCTCCATTACACCACGAAGGTCTCCGATGTCGTGGAGTATTTGGAGAAGAAGACAAAGTGCCGGGCGCTGGTTGAGAAGTTGGAATCGCGCAACGCAGTCAACTTTAACTCGTTTGTTGTGCGTGTTCCAACCGAACTCCTGTCGGATTTCCTGAAGGAGGAGCTGTGGCCAAAGGGGGTCGTCTTCCGAAAGTTCCGTGGACGACGACGACCACCGGGAGTCACCGAAAGCGCGTCTCACTTCGCGAATAAGTGAATTAGTTTTTAAGTCTATATTTTTGTATGTATGTTAGTCTGTAAGGTATTTATGTTATGGGCCTCGATGCCTGAAATAAAGATTTATTATTATTATTATTATTATTAAAAAAACTGTTAAAGTATCAGTAAGTAGTCAAAGGAATTTTACGATTTCTTGCACAAAACCGTCAAGATTAATGATAAAAATTTGAAAAAATTTGAGCATATGCAGCTATTGACCCTCTTTACAATCATATTAATAACTAAAATTCAAAGTAACACGACTTATGCTTTTTTTCCACTGAGGGTGCGTTATTATCCCAGAATACGTCGGCAAAGTCGCGGGCAGAGCACTAAGTAATTATAAAGATAGTAGTAATATCGTGGGGGTATCACTCTAGTCGAAATCACGCGACGCCATACGCCATGGTATGCGTTCGGTTGCCAAATGTCAAAACATAGATCAATGGGTTTAATCTCCGGGCGACGACGGACGCCAGCCCAACGATCTAATTATACTTCGATGTTGCATCCTCAAGATTTAAATACCATGTAGTAGTTCCTCGAGATACTGCATCGTCACACATTTGGAGTATATGAAAATAAAACGATATTAAGTGTCAGTTATTTAGTCTGTGTCGTTGCCATCACATCACTACTGTATATACCCAGCCCTAAAACGTCATTCGTTTTTCGTGTGCCGCATCGTCGTTAGTGTCATTACTTATTAATAAGTTAAATAATATTATAATAACGATGAAAACTTGCGTTTTAGACTGTTTTAGCTCATATTTAATAACGGAAAACATAAGAAAATAATAGATGAAACTGAAGCGGAAAATATATGCAATTTTCGCAGAAGAATTCAAGGCTGGTCGTATAATATCTATCGAACTGATATGTATGATTACTTGAAAGGCCAGTAATTTAATAAATCTTGGTGTTCAATCTAATTCTGATTCTTAACAAGGAATCGTTCATTATTATGTATTATTCGATTATTTGATACAAATTATTTTTTTCCAGAGTGATGACTGATGACACATGATGTCATTCGAGAAGTACTTAATATTATTTTGTAAATCAACCTCGTTGTATCAAGCCTGTAGGCTTGCCAGTGCAGTTACCTTGTTTCATAAAGTGATAATACGCGATATTATCCAGGAACAAAATATCTTACTTTCTTAATGTGGTGTCACGAGATGGCATCCTGAAAGTAAACCACATACTCATCACGTCTTGCACTATACTATCCAGAAACAAGAAGATCTTACTTTCTTAATGTGGTGTCACGAGATGGCATCCTGAAAGTAAACCACATACTTATCATGTCTTGCACTATAATATCCAGAAACAAGAAGATCTTACTTTCCTAATGTGGTGTCACGAGATGGCATCCTGAAAGTAAGCCACATCTTTGTTACGTCGTACTCTATACTATCCAGAAACAAGAAAATCTTACTTTTTTAACGTGGCGATACGAGATGCCACCCGGAAGTAAGCCACATGCTTACCAGACCTTGTGGTATGTTTTTAGAAACATAAATAATATTATTATGTTACTTTCTTAACGTGGTGACACGTGATGTTATCCGAAAGTTAACTACATAAGTACCTAGTCTTGCAGAACTTCCATTCGGAAACGCCGATATATCCTGCGGGGAATGCGGGCATTATAATGTAATATATTTGGGGCAGATGAACCAATACCCCTCAAAATACCTGATAAAATCCTAGCTATCTCAGGGGAAGCTAAGAAACTGGAACAATAACCAGAGAACAGAATTAGAGAACCTGATTAAGTCTCTGAACATTGGGAAAAATCCTCCAGGTTTGGCTAACTAAGGGGCATAAAGAGTTTTTTATTAAAAGTAAAATGTACTAATAAGATAGAGATAAACGACTAGTCAGCCAGACTAGACAACTACAATATCAAGAATATATATAAAAACCATAGGAGTAACACTTTTGCTACTACGGCGGACAGACAGTGGTTGCACCGAGGAGGAACACCAGGGGGGACAATTCGTTGGACCTGTCATTATGTTATATATTGTCTTACCGCAATCTATGCAACTTGATGGCGCATCGAAATTTATTTACAAAAATTACGTAAGAGGGCTTTCTTTACCCAGTACACTATTATATTCCTTGAGGAATATCTACACGACGCGGCTGCGGGGCCAAGCGCCGTAGCTGCCTGCCGCGCCAAGCAAACCAGTGACGCAGATAGAGGTACCAAATTCCAGCTGTATACAATTTTATTGTAATAATCGGTGAGCAATCTTACTGTACTATCCTATGTATGAGGATACCAGATCCTCTTAAGTCGTCATCTTATTCGAAAAATGGAAATAATAAACCCACCATGTTCAAATCGGAAACAAATAATGACATTACATTGACATTAATTTTATATTTGAGGATTTCGTCGCACCTGCTCAAATTAACTCTTTAATACTCTTAGCACCCAAGAGCTCAGTGCATTTCTTTAGATTAATTTTGAATCTAAACTGAATAAATAGCTTTTTTGTTTTGCTGTGATTAGTTGCTGTTGGCCCTTTCGTTTTGTTCGACATGTCGAACCCAGTACAATATGCCGCCCCTGCTGGTTTTAGAACCTAGAATGCATAGTTGCTTATACACCGTTGTCAAGTGGATAATATAAGGGCGAGCATATTTTAAAGAAGCCTATTTCTTAGTGCCCTTTCACAGGTCACCAACAAACTCTTTGACCTCAGCTCTGCTCCATATAATGTTTGTACAAAGCTTTTAAAAAACATAATACTCAAATTTAAAAGTGACAAAGTACATACAGAATTAGCATGCCTTGACGATATTTTTTAGTATTGGGGATAGCTATGACATCCTAGCTCTCTGCCCGCGACTTTGCCCGTGTTTTCCAGGATAATATGTGTCCACTTATTATATCTGGTTCCAGATCATGGTCTGGCTATGTGCTGGGTCTCATGAAAATCCTTTCAGAAGTTTTAGCGTGAAAGAATAATAAACATTCTTACAAACTTTCACTATTATAATAATAGTATTAGTAGGATGCAATAATACAAAATGTACTCGTATATTATTATGTAAAAATAAGTTTTATTAGATAATAAAAATCAGACTAATGCGAGTCAGATTTGCGCGCCGAGGGATCTGCATACAAATGTATAATAATAATGATTATTTATTTCAGACTTATCCTGATGATTATACTTAGGACCGAACATTGCTGATGAAAATTCTGAACGGAGTAACAAACATAACATTGCAGTTAAAAAGCTGTCGCCCTCATACGTTACTGTTTTCGATTGCTGGATTTTCTCCGTTACTCATGCTATAAGATAGTCTTGCTTTGCGTCTGCAAAATTTCATGGTTTTAGATCAACGGAAGGAACGCTGCAGGGTTTGCTTCCCTTGCGAATTCCATAATTATAAGTTGACGTTGACTTAGAGGAATTGCAGATCTCAGTATTCGATATTAATTACATTTATATAATGGACATTAAGTATAGGGGATATTGATTATAATTATTATATTGATTACTAATCATTTCATCCACGCGTCCCTGGGGTTGATAGACAGGCAGGTTTGGTTTTTTGACCTGTCGAGGAACGGAACCCTAAAAATCAATAAAAATCCGAAAATTTTAAGGAAAATTCTAGCTTCATTTATTTGCTACGGCATGCCCCGCTCTTGCCTTTTGATTTGAACGGACGGTATAATATACTAATTTCTTCCATATAGAGTAGATACACCATGTAATGGTGGGGTCAGTAAAAAAAAAAAAAAAAAAACATCACTGTAATTATTTACAGTGGCTCGCAGCCTTTTTAGAGTAACAATCTTGTTGTAAGACTTGCATGAATAAAAATGTTTTGCTCGGTATCGATATCATGTCACTAAAATTATTAGACTATGTGTATTACTAGACCAGATTGGTTTTTAATATATCGATTTATTTTCATCTCCTCCTAACAGAAAATGTAACAAAATTTAGCGTGTACAATTTTATCCCACAATCCTTCTAAAGGAATGTCAAATGACACACCATTAGGTGTATACCATATCAAAATCCTCAACTCCATATCAAATATACGCTTAACCGTTAACTTAAACTTTACGTTAGCCTTAAACGTTATAAGTATAAGCTTTGGTTTAAATCCTGTTTGATAATAACATAGACATCCATAAGTGCACTTCATATACACTTGTATGCAATCCAATTCAAATTCATTATTTGCGTAAATAAAGATAGCTACATCAGTTGGTAAAACATATAAACATAAAATCCTCATATTTTACCTTGTCGGCTTGCATTCTTTTTTAATCTTAAGCGACATAACTATTGCAGAAAATAATAATTATGCTACTTTACAAATTCATATCGGTCAGCCCTATATCTGTTTGTTAATTAGACATTACGTAACGATAAGTTACCTTTAAAATTAAGTTAAGTATACCAAAATATATTTTAATCCAAATATTACTTTATCCTATTTGGCTAAACGTTATCAAAATGAAAATTTAAAAATGGAATCCGAAAAAGTTGTGACTTTTATCGCGTTGTTTACGGCACAATGCGTACAAATATTATTTGATTCTAATTGGTTATCACATTACAATAAAAAATAATATTATAAAATTTTAAAATTCGGCACCACGTGGACTACTTCTAGTTGTTTGACAAAGGCTCTATCCTTCTATGTAGAAAAGACAGCTCGGTTCCGAAACTGTCGACATAGGCAAATTTTTATTTACTACTAAAAAGTTTGTCCACAATACTACTTCGCAGAGTATAAGTTGAATGGATTCGATGGAACCGATGGATCAGACAGATATTGCGTGATAGCAATGTGAAGGTGACCGTATTCACGGCACAAGTATCCGCCACGCCCCTACATCTGCAGCAAGCTGGGCTGGAGTGTCTGTCGTCATCATAAAAAATGCCGTTCGTTGGACAGGAAACTCCTGGTCTCCTCGCTGAAAAATCCTATATAAACCAACCTATTGTCAATATCGGAGAGGATATATCCTTTGCTAAAATTGTGTTTGGTATTAAGTAATAGTATGTAATGCCTAAATCTAAATTCCTTAAATTCTAGACGAATAATGTTTTTCACTTCATAAAAAGTTCCGCTTTTTTCTTGTGCGGTTTTATATACTACATTCTGCAACATCCGCTAAACATCTACATGGTATTTAAATCTTGAGGATGCAACATCGAAGTATAATGTATGGTTGAAAGAACTTACCTGTAAGTGAATTTCAACCGGGATTATACGAGATGTTGCATCCGAAGAGATTTAAACTCCCGCCCACCCTGTGGCACACGCACTAGCGCTCAAAAGCACTACAGCTTGCCACCCCATGTATGGTTGCAGAATGACCAACTAGGACGAAACTCTAAACTGAATGACGTTTTAGGGCTGGGTATATACAGTAGTGATGTGATGGCAACGACACAGACTAAATAACTGACACTTAATATCGTTTTATTTTCATATACTCCAAATGTGTGACGATGCAGTATCTCGAGGAACTACTACATGGTATTTAAATCTCTTCGGATGCAACATCTCGTATAATCCCGGTTGAAATTCACTTACAGGTAAGTTCTTTCAACCATACATTATACGAGCTCGGAGCTTGGGACGATAAGAATGCATTATATGTAAAGTGACCATTTTTCGTGTCAAAGCGGGACGCGTACGGAACTTTATATTGTACATGTATATATCGGTGAGGCTATGAATCTCCAGTGAAGGTCCAGGGACGGACCTCTTTATTCTACAGCGCTTGTCATCAGACAAGCTCTGCAAGCTCTGCATCAGCAGAGGCTGGCATATAAGAAATGTCATGTTATATTTAGATTAGGGAATTGTCAAGAATGTAGGACAGATTATTATTGATGGCGTACTGTTGAAGTACTTTGGAATTTTGATGTAAACGTTAAGAGAACTGGAAATAAAAATATATATAAAGTTAAGAAAAAGCTCATCGGGCGTATTTTAAATGAATTGGATGTACACAAGTAGGTTTATACTTTTGGTACAAAGCGGAACTCTTTTGTTCTCGCGAAGGACAGCGAGACAGACAGCCTGAAGGCGGGACGTATGGTTACCTTATTTATATGACATAGCTCATTTCACTGTGATGTAAATGTGATGTGCGGGTACTCACCATGTAAATTTTGAACGCTGAAGTTTTGACCCAGTTGCCTGGTCTGTTATAGCCGTTTAGCCGTGATCACGGTAATTTTAGAAGTTTAAAGTTCAGAGTTTCAGACCCAGATTGCAGCAAGATGTTTAAATAAAACTCACGATGTTTTGACTTATTGTAAGATGATAAATAGTAACAATTCAATCTGATGGTAGTTGGCGAAGGAGTGACGGTGAGCCACACTAATTTAGTATAACTTAACTAGTAAAAGCGCATTCAATTTCTCCTTAAGGACTCCTACGTTATAGATAGCCGGACGTGCAGATTTAGTTTAAAATCATAGTAAGATTGGCTGTGCTAAAATTACATCCATAGTTCCATACTCCTTTTGTTGTTTCAGTAAGTCTGCATAAATGATCCATGGTGTATTTTAGAACTAGCTGGCTTATAGCTTTAAATTAGTTTAAATAAATTAGGAACTTACACAATATTATGTAACTTAATATATTTTTTAATCTGTTTGTTTGTTTTAATCAAAATTTAAATTATTTTTAATCTGTAGTTATTACAGCTTTGAAAAAAGGATATGATAGAAGGTAAAATCTTAATGTGATGGGCAACAGTTGGCAACAACTTAAGGGAGGAGGTAACAAATTATAAAAAACAGGTTGTAATAGTCGGCAACAAACAAAGAGCCTAACGAAGGAGGTAACAAAAATTATAAAACGAGCCGGGTGAAATGGTAAGGAATATATAATATCATATCCTGCCGAGGTTGCCTGACCTTTATTGTTTCATTAAAACTTTTAATGAGAACACGCGAGGTCAATATGAATGTTGCGTTATTCACGGAGTTATTTTTATCATTACTTGTAGAATTATTTAAAATAGAAATAATCCTATCAGTTACTCCACAGGGTTGTCACAATACGTTTAATTTTATTTAACTTGCATAGTTTGTTACTTATTTCAACTAGCTCTTCTACAATCTGATTGAGGCGGCTAGAATTCCGAAAAATATAATAGCATTATATTTTATAGAGTTTAGACAGCAAGCAAGGTTAAATATAATTTAGTTGCAGTTTTAACCTTTTATTTATTGATCTTTATTGAACAGATAATAATTATTACCAGTATCTTATTTAACAAGGAACCAGAACTGCAGAACCAAAACAATACACATTCAGTCATTTGTTTTTAGACAGTGTTTTGTTTTTGTGAAATTGTGGTAGGTTTTGGCGCCATCGATAAACTGAAAATTCGTACAATTTTCGAATATGAGTTCCTACGTGAAAATACCGCTGCACAAACAATATAAAACATTAACGACGTGTACAGGCCTAACACTGCTTGCATAAAAACACGGTCCATTATTGGTTCAGTCGTTTTCAATCTGGAAATTTTCAGCTGAAGAACGAGCTTCGGTAACCATTGTCGACAACGACGATTTGAAGGCGACAATGGAAGCGGATCCAACTCAATCTACGGCTGAGCTTGCTGCAGGCTTTTGAGTTAGTATCAAAACAACATTGAAGTACCTGTGTCAAATCGGAAACATAAAAAAGCTACTAAGTGGGTGCCACACGTACTAATCGACCAACAGCGAGACTTGCGCGTCGAAGCATGCATAGCACTACTGAATCGGCATAGAAACGATGGAATTCTAAATTGAATTATTACCTGCGGTGAAATATGGATTTTTACGACAACCGTAAGCGTTTATCTCAGTAGGTAGACCCGGGTACAGCACTTAATCAGTGCGCTAAAAAAGATTACTCATAGAAACATGATGGTGACTATCTGGTGGACCAGTGCCGGACTTGCTTCTTATCGAATGGTAGAACAGTGACTTTAGTTGAAAGGCACTATAGGCTCGTTTTGAAATGTAAAAAACATTACACTTTCAGTGTTTTCCCGTGAGTCACTTTCAAAACAAAGATAGATTTTTAGAAAATGCATGCACTCTATTTTACGAGCTACTACATCAATCAGACCTTTATTCGTATTTGGAGTTGTGTTCTTCTTTATCATAATCAGTCATGAAAACTGAACATCAATCCGGAAAGCTGAGTTTGACGTTTTAAAATATAACATTTGAAAGCAAACATCCTCGGTCAGAAAATACAATAGACACCTCTAACCTGACAGAGATCCCAAAACACGAATCAATAAGAACTGCGCAGGTATAGAACTATTGGACTATCAGCATATACAGAAATTTGCAATTTTGTTATTTTATTTTAAAGGTCACCCCTATGATCGTATGTGTCCTTATTATAATTCATGTCTCGGCCAGCTCAAAATAGATTCACTAGGGCTGCCAGCATCAATGATCAACATTATTAAGATTTGTAATACTCGGAACGAGAAATTCGGAGTCATGCCTTAAGTTCAGGTATATGGAAATGAGAAGACGAATTAAAATACATAATATTATGTTACCCCCAACGTAAAAAGAGGGGTGTTATGAGTTTGACGTGTCTGTGTATCTGTGAATCTGTGTGTCTGTGTATCTGTATATCTGTTTGTGGTATTGCAGCTCCCAAACGGATGGACGGATTTTGATCTAGTTTTTTTTTGTCTGAAAGGTGACTTAAAATCGAGAGTGTTCTTAGCTGTGTTTAGTGTAAATAAAACTGTGGGTTTTTTTTTCAATTTTAACTTAATTGATTTATAACTAATACTCATATATTTTTAAGACTTCTAAACTGGTTCATCCTCTGAATTAGTCATCTTTGCAATCTGATGATGAAAATGATGGTAGCTTCAATTTGAAATGTACCTATAGCGCCGTGGTCTAACTCCACGATGGGAATTTACAAAAGGGATACAATAAGGTCTTTAATCGCAAAGAATCGTTCGCAAAGAAAGCTTCGTGATAAAACACTATAATGAATCCATTTTTTTGAAGAGTTTAAAAAAGACCATGCAATCGTAAGCGTGACAACCCCTAGCTCTAACCAAAGATATTTTATTCAATTATATGTAAAAACCAGCCTTCTTGTATTACGAGTATTCGCTTTTGCCTCATATCGGGCCGCATGAGTTTTTGCGACTCGTAATTGTATTGCATTGATATTGAAATAGATATTGACGTCTCCGTATAAAATTGTAACTTTAACTCGGAACGGGCTAGGAGGGAAACAAAATTTTAAGGAAAAAATATTAACATTCTTATATAGGGTTTCTCATACAATTGATAGATAACAAAGAAACATTATAAAAAATGCGTTATCCACCTATACGAGACACAGGCTACGGGAATCGGGTGTTAGCAACATAATATAACACAATAATTACATACTAAGAAAACAACACCGAGCCACTTCGTACAGATTCGTATGAGAAAGTTTTTGTTCCTATCTGAATTCCATGAATACGTAACTTCGCGATGTTAAAATTAGGTCTTCGCAGTTGGAAAAATTTCATTTCATTTCATTCCTCTTTCATAATTTCTACTTGAGATGTAATTTAATGGCCACCGAGCGTGTATCACGTGATTAATGAACTTAACCTGAAGTAAAAATGGGCGCTTTTAAAGGATATAAAGAATAATAAAAATAAGCATTTTATAAACAGGTACCTACTACATATTAATTTTTATTTTATTGTTATTATATTAGAGTAAAATTGTGAAGTTTGTCAAGTTTAGGAAAAAGCGACGGTGAATTAAAGGGAGTCTATTTTTTGGCTAATGAAATATTGGAATTTTAGTTTCGTTGTTTTCTATGTTTAAAGAAAGACAATCATATCGTATTGATAAAAATTTTCGGATCCGCTTCACTCAATAAAAATCAGCTTGGGTTCTCTGCGCTCAAAACTGTGTAATCTTCACTAAAAAAAAAGTTTTTATTCATTTTTCGTTTCACATTATATTAACAATTAGATCACGTTACCAAAATCAAAAAAACCCGCGAATCAAGTGACGATTCAAATTAACTATTGACCCGGAAACTGAGCCGGAAATCACGGTCGAGTCGTTAAGTCTTTGACGTATGAAGCGGATCCTTCATGGGGTGGATTCGTACACAGATTGTTACACTTGACTGTGCACCCTATCAGTTTAACTGCGCACAAAATGTGGTCGGGAACTCGTTCGGACGTAAGTAATTAAAGTTAGGGCGTTTGATCCCCGGCCAATGTTTAATGGATACTTAATCCATACCAACCGATAAATGAAGTTGAATTCTGCTTATTATATTCACTGATAAATTAAAATCAAATAACAATTAGTACGTAACTTCATTATTGAACTTATCGGCAAAATATCATAAGAATCATCAATGGAGTAAACCCTATATTAGAGGGTCAAAAAATTTTGATATTATTGAACATTCCGCAATACACAAATATTCAAAAACTCGCCATCACCATCCATCATCCAATCAAACCCATGACTTACAGGCCCATTAGTCATGGACCAGATATCGTAACGAAAAGGTCAGATATATATACAATATCTCAAGATTGAAATAAATTTTCTTCATGATTATTATATTTTTACAGAAAGTTTATCACAATTCATAACTCACAACTGAGTAAGATTGGAATTGCCCGAATATAAAAGTTATTTTAGTAGGTATGTAAGTGAACCCTGCCATCCTGGATTAAACTTACTAACAAGTTTTATTGTAGTCAGTACGAAACAATATTTTTAATTTATACTTTTACTTATAAAAATTTAAGGAACTGACTAATAATCTCATCTCTGAGAACCTTTGGAACTTTGAGTATACCTTCACAAAGCTTTCCTTTGTGAAGACAAGAATCCCCAAGTTTCAAACTATCGGCGGACCTCATTTCGTAGGTGAAATGCCAAATTAACTGGTTATAGCGATGAAATTGGAACGCCTTTTGTAACTGCAGAACGCTTTTGAAGCAAAATATTTGTCAGATAGATCATACTACCTTTATGAATTTCGCCCGGATAAATGCCATCATCATACCACTGATAACATGTCTGTTAATATCACGAACGCAGTAAGCACAACTATGCATTTCCTTCAACTTAATTTGTTCGACTTCAGACATGAACAATAATGTCATGTCATGTCTATAAAAGCTTTTAATATCACCGGGACTACCTTTGGCTAAAGACATTTATTGACTCCTAGCTGGTCCTCGCGATTTCGGCTGCAGAACCTGAACCTACTTATCTCACTGGTTCAGGCTTGTTAAGTCAGTCAACATTGTAGATAAGGGGCATTAAACACAAAATACTATGACTGAACGTTGACAACTATTAAACAGTAAAATTTAATACAAGAAGCAAGAAACTAATTACAGTTAGAAGATGGACTTGCCGTATCTTTCTAAATGATTCCCTTTTCCTTTATTAATATACTTCTTTAATAAGTATGTTGTCCGAATTGACTTACTGATAGCGCTTCTAAATTGTCTATTTATTTATTCATCACTTTTTATACAACAAGGTTTGTTAAAATATTATTTTTATGTATCGAATACGCGTGCTTGCTTAACACAAACAACCCGTGCGGAGGTGAAATAAAAAAATTAATATTCTTTCAAGTATCAAAACAAAGAAAATTCTAATTACAGAAGATATGAGAGTCAAATCACGTGAACCGGCTGCGATCCCATCACTAATTCGGATCTATGATGAAATCGGAGCAAAGAACGGACTCTAATGTCATTCAGGTTTACAGGGAACGATTAAACCACGGTGCGTACGAAAGAAAACCAAAACATTCAAGGAACAAGGCTGAAACTTACGTGCACGGTATATTCGCATGGATTCGAACTAAATTCAACCAACTTCCTGAAGAGATAAAGCTGGAATTCTTTTAACGGAAAAACCTATTGCAAAGTCGTCCCGGTTCACGTGCGAGTGCCACTTCATTACGATTCATTTAATTTGTAATGCGATCAACTCCGTTACGACTTACCATTGGACTATTACCTTAAGCTAAAATTAACCATCCATGTCACAATATAAAGCTGAAATTCTTTCGAAAACTATACTCGTAAGTAATGGAGCAGAATTTGGGATTCAATCCTTCAGGGCAACAACTTCGAAGTGCATCACTCATAAAATGACGACGCCATAAATGAAATTAAACCACACACTACAACGGATAGAGCACAAATTTATTTGTCTCTTCAACTTGAGCGACATGCAAGCGACTGTATGCTATATCTTCAGTATGGTAAAGGTCATTTCGTATGATAGTTCTGCCAGTTGTTGTTAAATATTTCAGCTGAATGTCCGTAGCGTTGTGTAGTACAACGCGAAGATAACTTTTGACTTACAATGTTGCCACATAATAATATGTTACAGCAACAAAACGGAAAATAAATAATTATATGTTTTTACACTGCAACGTTTGGTCTTCAACATTCCCATAGAACAAATTAAGATAACAGCAGCAGAATCCGAATTGACTAAATATTTTAGATATAATTATTGTATTACACATAGCTGTAATTACCGTAATTGGGGATTTCAGATGTTAAGTATTACTCGACTTCAACCTTCCATATATTCCATACACTCGCGTATACTAAACAAATTTATTAGCAACAACGTACAGTAAATCCCAAAAGTTACGACGAACGATCTGTGGGTGTGCAACGATAACCAGCAAGTATCTGTTTTATCCTTGGATACGTTCCAGAAAGATCTGGTAAGGCATCTTCTGCACTTGCAACTATTGCATAAGGGTTAGAATACAGCTAGGCAAGTGCCAAATGTTCTGTGTTAGTTACGGGTTAACTTCATTGTTTCTCACCATTTGCCGTTTTAGCTTTACATCTTAATAGCTTGATAATGTCTGATGTAGATTTCGTGATCCATTACAGAGCCATTTAAAATTAATGTCGCGCCCACTCAGATCAAATTTTTATAGAATATTCTGGTGAATTATTAAAATTTGTAATTACTTACAAGGTTTTAAACTTCAACAGTTTCTATACACATAACAAATTAGTAGGTAATGTGTTTCTCTTGTAACTTAGTATAAATACTCTCCAAATATTAAGTTAGTAACTTTATCAATGATATTTTATGGTATAACAAGATTAAAAGAAAAGTAAAATATATTATTGGTATATATAATATAATGATATAATATTATATATGATATAATATTGGTAATAAAATATATTAATATTAAATATATTACTGGGTTTTGAAATACAAAACTATTACATTAGTATTTATGTTATCATTAAGCCTATTTTTGAGAGTCGACTTTTATTTTTTTTCCGCTGAAAGAAATTTATCACTAAATACAGAAAGCGTTCGTTCTAGAATGTTCTAGTCTATTTAAATATAAAAACGCTTCCTTAAATAAATTTTCCTATTCAAGCTTCAATAGAAAACGAAACGCAAACAAGAAAAGTAACCCTTCACAACATAACTTCATTAACAAGTCCCACGTCGGGCGCCAAATTACAGATATGTTCGTTTTAATGATTTGAACGAATTCATCTAATTTCCAGCAAGGCTCTCCTCTCTATATTTAAAATTCAGCTCATTCAGGTACATTACCGAGGTGAGGTCGATTTTATTTAATAAGAATTCAGTTTTGTTAAAGTATTAATAATAATTGCACGAAAATGTTTCCTTCGCAACCATTTCTTTAAATGTGGCAAATCACAATCTAACAAAGGAGCATAAAAGGTTTTAAAATTACAGTTAAATCAAATATGCATAATTCCGTATAATTAAACCTTTAAAAACGCTTAAAATTAAAATTGCAACAGCTAAAGTATGCAGTAAGTACGGCAGAGAATTTTAATATTACTATCTTATCTACAAGTATCTTGTATATTTTATTTTGAACTCCGTCATAGAATAGTCCTCCACCTTTACATTTGTGTCTATAAAATCTCAGCAGCTTTTAAGGTTCTAGGGTCAATTGCACAGTAGGATACGCTTTTCTATAATCATTACGCTGAGCGTGAATGCGATGGCAATTTCCATACAATAAAGAGGTCAGCCACACCGGCAAGCGTTGAAGTGCAATTTCCTCAACCCACTCTCAGTTCCTCATTTCACTGGTAGCATTTTAACGGGAGCAGAAAAGAATCGTCTTCAATAATTATAATTAACAAAGGTACATTACATACATTTCACCCATTATGGTCTCATATGGTCATATGGTCAATATTTATCGTTATTGTATGCAAGGATCAGAAATTAACTTGTGGCGACTAGACTTTCGTCTAAATCTAAGGCGCGGGCCACACAGAAAAGACGCAAGACACGGACCCGTCGCAGTCGCGGCGCCCGTTTAATCTACTTTCATACAAAATGTATGCAGCCGTCGCGACGTAAAACATACAGAAAAGACGGGACGCCGACACGAACGCCGACTCGTCGGCGCCCTATTGCAAAACATACAGAAAGGACAGGACGCGGGCCTGCGTAGGCGCCAGCGGGGGAGCGGAAAGGACGCGGAGAGCAGGTCTCTTAAAACGTAGTGATTAAGTACTCTGTGGCCGGGAAAAGCCCAGTGTGCACCGACCGTCACGCCCGTTCCTTGCCTTTTCTATATGTTTTAACGGCGCCCTGTCTGCGACGGGTCCGAGCCCCGTCTTCGTCTTACGTCTTTTCTGTGTGGCCCGCGCCTAAGGCGCCGGCCACACAGAAAAGACGCAAGACACGGACCCGTCGCAGTCGCGGCGCCCGTTTAATCTACTTTCATACAAAATGTATGCAGCCGTCGCGACGTAAAACATACAGAAAAGACGGGACGCCGACACGACGTTTTCTCGTCGGCGCCCTATTGGAAAACATACAGAAAGGACAGGACGCGGGCCTGCTTAGGCGCGGGCCACACAGAAAAGACGTAAGACGAAGACGGGGCTCGGACCCGTCGCAGACAAGAGACCTGCTCTCCGCGTCCTTTCCGCTCCCCCGCTGGCGCCTACGCACGCCCGCGTCCTGTCCTTTCTGTATGTTTTGCAATAGGGCGCCGACGAGAAAACATCGTGTCGGGCGTCCCGTCTTTTCTGTATGTTTTACGTCGCGACGGCTGCATACATTTTGTATGAAAGTAGATTAAACGGGCGCCGCGACTGCGACGGGTCCGTGTCTAACGTCTTTTCTGTGTGGCCCGCGCCTTAGGCGCCAGCGGGGGAGCGGAAAGGACGCGGAGAGCAGGTCTCTTAAAACGTAGTGATTAAGTACTCTGTGGCCGGGAAAAGCCCAGTGTGCACCGACCGTCACGCCCGTTCCTTGTCTTTTCTATATGGCGCGGGCCACACAGAAAAGACGTAAACAAAATCAAGTCAAGTTACAATCATTTTCGTAACACGAGCCTTGACCTACACTACATCCTCACCGTCAATCAACGTAAACCGATTCACTGAATTTTTCACAAAGCTTTCATTCCTTTCACACCACAGCAGTGACATAAGTACGTCAAATCCACCCTTCTCCCAACTCCCCCTTCTGTCCATTAACCGCGATGAAACCACGGTGCAGTAGCGTTCCCGAACAATGGGCCCAAAGAATGTAAGCGTCGGAGTGTGAAAATTCCTAGCAGAAATGAATTTTCAACTGCTTTTCAAATATTTAAATGCACCGCTCAACTAACCTAACCTGTCGTCTGCGACCGCGGGTTTTTCATTCGACGATTAACATTGGGTTGTGGAAGTTTTTAAACTATCAAAAATAAAGAGTTTCTTTGAATAAGCTTTTAAATATTACGCTATTTCCAGCGATTTATTTTTTACAAAATAAGAGAGTTTACTTTTTAACATAAAAAGGAAACAGTCTTGTGTATAAAATAAAGCAGCTAATTTAATGAAATATAAATAAACATGAGCAGGTAGGGCGCTAAAGTTTATTAATTAGATGTAACGAGACCAAATTGCAATGAAACTTGAAACTTAACTAGGTATATTTTCTCTTTTAAGGACTCTTAGGACTTATACAGTACTGTAGTTTTATGCTTCATAAGTTACTTCGTAACGCCTATATGTAAATGCATATTTGTCAATATATAATATTTAAGAAGCCGAAAACATAATTCAACCTAAATTAAGCTTGAATAACAAGCTCCACGAACGATAGATTGAATTGCAAATTATACATACACTTGTATACTTGAAATTCAAAATATTGAATTATATATTAGGTGAATCTGATTTGTGTGTAAAATTGTAAAATACTCAGATGTTCAAATATAATTTGATCTACTGTGCATAAAACTTTACATCATGCATAAAACGATATTTTTTATAATACACCAAGCGTAAAATAGAATCTCGCGTTGCCAATTCATATTGAGATGTTGCTTCAGTGATGCATAGGACAATTTTCAGGTTTATACTTTGAGCTATATTTAAAATTGGAAACTTTTAGGTATATCTGCCGATGCAGTTTCGATTCACTGCACTTCACTGAAATAAAATTTGCTGCATGTTTTGCATAGTTTTCAATTTCGTACTCATCCGATTAATAGTACAAAGATACAGAATGATTAAACCACATACATATATGATAAATCTTAACGCTTCAACTTTTACTTCACTACATTTTTGGCGATGCCCTTTTATACATAATTTTGACGCGCAATTTTTTCTTTTCCAATTTTATTCGTTACAATATATTTACAATAAGTAGTCTAGCAAGACAGACCAGTGCCCTGTTTAATAAACTTTACAAATTGTAAATTGTAATTGTAAATTACAAGTTACAAATCTACAAGTTTCTGTTTAATAAAGAATACAACTTACAAGTTTACCATGGTAGAAAATTGACAAAATTGTAAAATTGTACCTACAATTTTTCATATTTCTGTTTAATAAACATTTTCTCTCTACAGGTGACAATTGACATATTTGTAGGGAAAACTGTTTTATTGAACAATACTTGTAATTTACAAGTTTACACATTTTGTAAATTGTAGAAAAATTCCGACAGGTGGACTCGTCTTGTGTCAGAAATTTACAATTTAGTGTCTCTAGTAACGAAATTTATTTGTTATACCTACACAAAAAAAAATGATTCTAACAACTAGTAGTGGAAGTAGTGACAGTAGTGACGATGAATAAATGTATAAGGGCGGCTGCGGCGAGTTTTTCGTAAAAGTATTAACTTTACTTTTGATGTGATAGATTTTACATTCAACGAAAAAATTCGGGTCAGCAAAACTACATTCGAATATTTGGTAACAAAAATAGGAAATGATCTTAAATACGATTCTAACACGTCACTGTCAAATTAAAGGTATATTATAAATGATATTATAAGTAAAAAAGAGGTAGATATGTCACTAGCGCGCCGAAGATGAAGATCGTAAGAGAGGTCAATTGACCTCTATTTGTTCGTAGTCGTTCTGTCAATACAAGACGATATGGACGCTTTTGTTGTCAGAAGTGCTTGAGATTTGACATACAACGTTAAAATGCCTTCGTGTATTATTGTAGTGTGATTGGTGTAGTGAAACAAAAGATGTTGTAGCTTTTTTCGGAACAGATTTTTTGGTTGATTTGTAAGGGCATGACGTATCTACATTGTTTTTAAACATTATTGTATATTATAGACAAAAACGTAATTTTGTTATTGTGTTTCACAAGTTTCGTTAAAAATCAAACAAATAGGAAAGCACTCTGTAAGCTAATTGGTGAAACCAAATTCTAAATATTTTAAAAATTTTGAAATCTGTCCTCGAAAAGGAGATCCCCAATTTTCGGCCCCGAACCATATGTAATCTGTGTTAGAACATCGGACTAGACAAGAGTAAACTATATACCAAAAAATTCGTCTTATTTATAAGATAAACATATTTAAATCTTAGCTTCAGCTGCTCTTGCCAAATGAACAAAATAATGCAAAAAAGTTTTCACAGTATTTACCTCATTATATACGATGTTATAATCGATTGAATCGATTGATAATTATCGATTGATGGAACATAATAATATGTTTTATATATTATTTATTGATTATAATTATAATATTAATTTAATTTTAACATATTCTCGTATTCCATTTAAATCAAAACTATGTAATATATTATAATTACCATTTAATCGTTACGCTAATTTTATTAAATTACATTTCGAATATTTTGACATCGATTAATCGATTGACAACAAAGATGATGTAATCCCTAATAATGTCATTTTGGTAACCATAGTATTTATAAATAACATCACTGTATTGTCATATTTGTCATCGATCTTTCATCTTTCTACGTTCTTTCTAGTTCTTGTATATTTTTACCATCAAATATTTTCAGCGTATTTGGAGTCCTATTTACTATTGAAACTCATCGACACGCACACAGTGATTTTAATTTTCTATTGTATTCGCTTTCGTACTTGTGTTTTGGTGAATGTGTTTCGCAGTTTCGCTACAATTTCTTGCAAACCAATACTATATGAATATGGACTCCTTAATCGCCTGTTTTGTGACTGATAAAGGTTCAGAATAAGTCCAGAACACTGGATAATGTACCCTATACATCTTTAGAAGATCAGGAGGTTGCTGTGGCCATACTTACAATGGGTATATTATGGTATCTTGATTGGGCAAGGTACCAACGAAATATAGCGCTTCCTGCACAACTAGACGAAATATTAATATAATATTATAATGATAACTAATAAAATCTCTTGAAATATGTAATAGCTTTTATTAAACAACCTTTTTATGACATTCGTTTTGGGTGAAAACCATTGAAGTAGTAGATAGTATAATAGTCACCCGCCAACTTAGTTTTAGCCATTAAACTCGTAGTTTAAGTGTTAGTATTTTTGAGAAACTTTTTATTTTATTACGTTTGTAATGATTATTCGTAGGTATTTGGTTTATAGTAAGTGCAACATACATATTAAATAGCACTGTGACACGAGTATGACATAATCATAACCTATAATTAAGGTGATTCATTCTAGGATTTCCTTAGTTGGCCATTGCTGACAGCCATGAAAATTGGAGAAATTAAACCTTTTGCAATGATCTAATTGACAGCCAATTTCCAGTCTTGTCTACTTAGGCCTGAGTTTCTATGGAAGCTGGGGTTCTCCTTTCTTCAACAAAAATTTACATTTTATGTAATTTGTAACTTACAACTCAGACTTACAATTACAAATTTGTAGATACAATATTTCATCGAAATCTACAGGCGTTTTCTACATATGTAAACGTTTATTAAACAGCATTTACAATTCTAATATTTGTAGGATTTTTATATGTAGAATTCCTACATAATTGTAAGGTTTATTAAACAGCACTTGTCATAAAATTTAACAAATATGTCACTTATTTACAAAATTGTCGAATTGTAACGTTTATTAAACAGGGCACAGGTAAGTAGAGTTACAACGCTAAAATTATAGTTATTGAGGATATGTATGAGAAAAGAGAAACTCCTCGTTCCCAAACTATCTTATGTAACTCCTCGATTTAAATATTTATTTTATTGCTAAATGGATTTAAAGTTTATCGACATAGTAAGCCATTGGTTTTATCCAATTACAGCGACTTAACAGCATCGTATTTAATGGCAAAATCTATAAAATCTCGTTTGAGCTCCTGCAAACGATTCAAATAATGCAATTACATTCAGCAGAACTGTGTAGTAATGTGATTACATCTAAAGCTGCAACTACTGTTGATTGCATGTGAATTGCCACTGTAGTAAAATGTAACAAAATTGTAATGTTTTTATTAGTTTTAGATAATAAGAAAATGATAACGGATTTTTTCTTTTAAGAAGATTATAACAAACTCTTCTATCATTCTACAAGATAATAAGTATTCCAAGAGCTTGTTCAATAAAATCCTAGCATATTTATACCACAATCTCTGATCCCGCAAACTTAGTCCATTAACTGGTGTAATCAGATAATGTACTTCTCAAAGGAAATTGCTTCTCCTGAGAGAACCAAGCGAGAAGAGCCAAATATGAATTAGTTTATTTTTCACAAAAAGTCACTATAAAGCGAGAATTTTATTTGAATTTATTACTTAGTCCAAACAACATACTTTACAATTTAAATAACATTATTATGGAAGATATCAAAGACAAGAGACACATGTAGAAATTAATGTTTAGCTGCTTTACATTATCGATTACATTAATCCCATCGATTACAATAGTTATTCATACTTTTTTTTAAAACTAGCAAACCTTAAAGAAGTTGAAAATTGTTCAGGATTTACTTCGGTAATAAGTGAACTCAAAGCAAGTGAAACAAACAATTCACCTGACATAAGAAAAAGATTTGTGTTTGGATAAAATCTTCAAATTAGTTTGGTAAGTCATAAAGATCCATTTATTTTATTCCAGATCAAGCAGGAAATGGAAAAGTGGGAAGGCACGGACTACAAGAAATGTTCGCGGTCGGTAATCTAGAAAGTTGCAATTTCCTTTGTCGGGAACTTATATTCTACCCACGATAGTTAATGTAATAGAAGCTACGAACCTGGCAGGTCGTAACCGATTTAAAGATAATAATATAAAGAAAATAAAAGATGCGTTCAGGATAACAAATTACAATACGTAGCATTTATTTAACGATTACGTTTAGAGGTTGCGATATATTTCTATATATAATAAATAAAACAAAAAAAAATTGTACGGATGTCCTATTGTGTATGCCTATAAAGACAAATTATAGACTCTGAAACTATCGAACCGATGTGCCCCAAACTGGTCTCACTTGAAAGGCAAATATGCGAAGAAGGTATGAGTATTTAAATCAGTTTCGAAGGATTTATCAGCAGCAGTGGGGCAATATGGAATGAGATGTTGGTTATGAATAAAATTGGTTTTCGTTTAATTTAATATATCAGTCAACACCAGGTGGGATACACGTTTATTTTGCTCTGAAAATCCAGCCAAATTTTAAAGGCATAAAGGCACAAGAAAAGTAAATTCCGTAATGGTAATAGCAATACCGGCGCCACAATTTTCTAAAGCGACTACACCTATTACCAACTTATTACCGGTTCTAAACGGTAATTGAAATTCCGCACCGTTGAATAGACAGTAACTGTGAATGGCTTAGTATTGAAGTGAATATTTGAATCAGAATATTAACAAGCTACATAAAATTGGCAATGTTGATTTCCAAGTAGAAATAATATTTTCTTGGAAATATTATCTACTTATAATATTGATGCCGGGGTCACCAATTTGCAGGAATATCAAGACATGGCTTTGGGTAACACATTTTGCAATGATATGGAACCTTATAAGACACATATTGAAAGAAATACGCCTTTTATTTAATCAAATTTCATGGATCATGGTTAGGAAGTTTTAGTTTTATGAAGTTTAGAAATTTATTTTTTACAATTTACAGAAACTAAGTTACAATAAGACTGTTTTTTTGTACCTACAAACCTAGCTTTTTCTACTATTATATATTACTATTATTTCTTCTGTGCTTTTACCACCATACGGAATCGTTTTACGAACAGTAAATTCTTCAATGATTTCAATATATAATACTTATTAAGCAGCAATTAACGAAGCAGTGACGTGATTTTAAGTAGCCACGGCTACCCTTGGTCATCATAAACAACTTCAAACAGTATTTAATTTTGACGACTGTTTGTTCCTTTTATATTTTGTCATTATTTCTTTGTTAAGCAGTGTAACGTGCACCAACTGCCGGTGTATTACAGATTTTACGACGCGCCAGTGAAAATGAAAAACCCTCGGGAAGAATCGCGTATATAAACTTTACTACGAATAAAAAATACCTTTGACAAGTGACCGGGACTAACTCGAGATGTCTCCCGCCCCGCACTTTTCATCCGACAAAAGAAACTGGTTTAATATAAACCAAAAAGCTATTTTAAAAAGTACTTTTGAAAGGGATATTTTTGTGTGACTATTTAAAAAAATATTTTATGTTATAAGCGATTTAAAGATTCGGCGGTATGATATGGTAGGTGAAAAATTGTTTTTTAAAGCTATTGAATTTATTTGCCCCTTTAAACAACTTAGTTCCGATACCAAATATTATTTACAATTTTATATTTACAAAATAATATTATTGACATTATATATCGATTTTCAACTATGTTATAGAACCATAGAGATCTACAAAGTACTGTGAAAAACTCCTTTTCAACAAAACCCGTGTCCAAAATATGACAGTAATAGGACGTTACAGGGCTTTTTTCGACCGTACGGACTTAGCGTTAACAAGACATGTCACCGTTTTCAGCGCGGACTTGACAATAGGACCTCGGAAAACCTTTTGTGGGGCACTCTGAAGCGAAGCATTCTTGTGTGTACGGATCTAGCTTGCAATATCAAAAGATGGAAATTGGAGTCTGTCGAATTAGGAAAACATTTGAAGATAATCTTGTTTATGATTTGATTTACATTCTATACAGTGTGATAATGAGATGTGAAATAAATATTATCCGGTCTTCGACTATTGTATCTGTTTTTAATTGTTTAAAAGTAAACAGTATTAGTATTAAAAGAGTTGATTCCGTAATAAAGTATCAAGTGTTATAAAATAAAATAAATGGAACGCAACACTTAATTTTTGCAATTTACAGTTGCGGTCGACGTGTTTGTTACACGCGCAAACCTATAGTAAATTTTGTAGCTTTTGTTATTATGTACACAAACATGTACGAGTATACTACTCTCCCTAGTACGCTTGTGTCACATCTTGACAAATGTTATAATAGAATGAACATATCTCATGCATGCTACGCACATCAAAAAGTAATTCATGCCAATTTTTTAAACAGAGAAACCGGATAATTCAAATTCGCTTTAATTTTGAAAACTGCTTAACAACAATGATTTATATTAACACACGAAGAAAATTTTCATTTTAAACTATAACGGATTAAATTTACGTAAGTACAAAAATCTACTGGGCATGTTAAATAGTTTTCAAAAACAAATAATAGAATAGCAATCACTTAAAAGCATTTCTTGGAGATATGGATATCCCTGTCTATTTCAAATACAATCTATTACTTAGGTGGAACCGGACGAAAGGGGTACATTCACGAATAAGGAAGTAATAGCTTACCTATAGCAACAAGATTTTGGGGAAAATGTTTTGAAGAAATTGTGGTATAAGTTTGAGTGGGAAAGTGTTTATATTTAACCAAATCCAAGAAATACTATTAAGAATATTTTTAATAACCTTTTCAGATCCATTTCACACTGAAAAGTTGTAAATATTTCGTATTTTATTTCAGTAAATATTTCAGTAAACAAAAAAGCATATGGGATTGTTATCTGAATTGGAATTCTCATTTCCACAAAATGTAAAAGTAAGAAATATTAACTACATAGTAATATAAGGATACACGTGTGAAATGGATCGTTAAATACAAATGTATGTATAAAATGATTTATACATACATTTATACAGTAAATTATATTGAAGAAAAAACTTACATGTGTAGTCCCAGCTGTCCTGATCGTTTTTGAATACGTTCAATCTCTCGGGCTGTAACAAACACAAGACATTTTAATTTAATCATCCGTATTGCAGTACATACCTGCACATATAAATTTTAATTGTAAGATATATGAGTCTACTGAACCCTACGCAGTCCCATAATACTTATGGTGGCTATATGTACACGATCAAGTGTACTTGTCAAGTTTGCAGTGGACTTGACGCGGCATCCAGTAAATTTGACCGTGGCCATCCACGGTATAGCTAGCTATCTGGCCATATAGCTATCTGAGTCAAGTCAAACTACAAACTTGACAAGTACACTTGATCGTGTATGTCCACCATTAGGTAATAAGACGCTAAGGGTGAGGTCAAACGACCGTGTTTTTTTATTTTGTCAGTCACGAAATGAGTTACGTGCATTCGGTTTCATACAAAGGTCCTGTTTATACCACACGGCGAGGCAAATTGAGTTTTGACTTTAGTATGAAACCGACTCATTTCACGCGACGCACAGCTCAAAAAATACAATCACGCTAACTGATTTTGACTCACAGATAACGCACAATGTTATCCAGACTAGAAGCATGAAACTTTGTACTGAGGTGCTATATATGTTGCAGAGAAGCATTAAGAAAGGATATTTGAAAATTAGACCTTAAAAGGGGTAAATAGGGAGTAAAAGATTGTATTACTGTTAAAACAATATTTCCGCAGACGATATCGTGGGCAGCAGTTTGTAAACAATAAACACTAGCGGGTTTTTCTCCTCGTATCCGCTATAAACACTGCGATACACTAGGCGCCTGGCCGACGGATGCATTTGCCAAAATTGGACATAAGAACAACGGGCACCGTCATAATTCATATTTGGAAGCCCGCCCTTAGTTTCGCCGAGCTAAGATACAAGCCAAGGCTTAAGTTTTAAATGAAAAGAATATGTTGGAAACTGTTTTTTTCATTTTCAGGACAAACTTTAAGATAAATTTAGAGGACTTTGAACTGAGGTCGCTTCAAACATTTATTTATAACTATTGCACTGTCCGCGGCTTATCCCGCCCCCTATGCCTCAAAATGGTTTCATTTGAAAGGCAATAATCCGAAGGTGGTTTGAGACCACACTGCAATTTGTTCCTGCATGTATAGGATTAGTCAAAATGTACTAATGCGTAGTGATGTTGTTAACTGTTGCGTAACCGAAAATTCAATAATATATACGAGTAGTAGGTATACTGTATTTATTTAGGAAATATTCCTATCTGGTTATATTTCTATCTGGAATCTAACGTAGTGTACTGGAATATTCTCAACAGACCTTCTGATAACAAAAAAGTTATTTAATATAATGGGTAGCAAAAAAGTGTACATAGTTATAAGAAAAATAATAGTTTTAAAAGAATGCTTCGTGGGTATATACAACGAAATTTTCAAATGAAATTACCTATCTGTTTCTAATGAAAATTATGAAAAACTTGCTATTCACAGTCATAGTCAGTTCTAATTATTTTTTATTTTAAAACTGTTTTGTCTTAAGTCACAAGCATCCGTCTAGGAGTACTTAAGTTTGAACGTTTATTCCATATTAGGTACACGGTTATATTAGATTATTAGAGATAAAGTCAGAAGTAACTGGGTCAAAATATCGGTAAAATATTTTACGAATCCTCAGTACCCGTGTGCATTATAAATTTTTAATTATCCGCAATGCTATAAATTTAAAATCACATAAAATGGATACAAGATGATGAGCCTACAAACTGAATTCCTTCTAGAAAACTCCTGCATCATCCAAGAATATATTACACACGATATCCCAAAACGTATCCGAAACACCATCCCTAGCAGCCATACTCGTTGTCATTGGTAATACTCACGCCCTGCCGCATCTACATAATTATGATCAGGCCCGACACAATCAGATCGGCAGCGCGGGATGATTGTAGCGCGCATTTGTGTTTTGGGAGACTGTTGCAGCGCTGAATTGAGAGATGAGAGACGTAAACCTGAGCTTTCTAATGATTAATGCTTAATGAACATTGCACTGAATGTAGATAATTAGACACGTCTGAATCTGATAAATTTATTTTGATTAGCTAATTAGGTGCAGAATAAAATACTCTTTATTGTATCCATATAATATGTATATTGATTAACCCTGCCGAAATAACGCCTGGCGAAACTGTTGACTTTTATGCCATCAAGTGATAAACCACCGTAAGTTTTTATGCTGTGATATAAAATGCCCTCGTTATGCGCCATTATCGTTATTGGCTCAGATGGCACGTCCCGGGTAGACGGGCGACAATTGAATTATCTCATAGATCACAACGTGTCACTAATTAGCACTACGCTTCTTGTAATTAAGCTAAAATGTTATCTTAAATTACACTTTGTATCTATTATTATAAAACCTTTAATGAGGATCATTGGGTTGCCAGTTATCAATTATAGTCACCCTGATCCAATTCTACTAATGTCGGTTGCCGTATCAGTGGTGCGAATTTAAAAGTAAAAATGTAGGGTTCCGAAGTAGTAAGTTTATCGACTATTACTGATTAACTACTTATGCCAACATAGCCGTGATAGTTATCCTTGTAAATTCATCAAATAACCTATTTTTGAGAATTTTTTCACTTGTTTAGCCGGAGGACGACGACCTTGACTATAAAAAAATTAGCATTTTGAAGCCAAACATTTCGCAACCGGACCCCTAATTCCAAAAATGATCTTAAAAGACACATAATATTTTTTAAAGATCTTTCCAACGATACCCCACACTACAGGGTACGCGACAAATAAAAAATTCATCCTCTCGTTACTTAAAAGGGAGGAACCCTGAAAAAGTAATGTTTTTCAATATTTTATTCTACGATTCTGGATTTTTAATAAATATGTATATCCATGCCATATTACAGCTTTTTAGCACTAAGGGTCTCGGGCGCTTTGCTTCGGACAGACAGACGGACGAACGGACATGATGAAACTATAAAGGTTCCGATTTTACTTCGGAACCCTATAAAAAAGGATTTTTTTCATTAGTAAGGTCCCAAAACCGGAATCCAAATTACTTATTGACCATAATCCGACACAAGTCCACAATTCCGGTAAACGAACTGTAAGTAAATGATTTTAAAATTCGCCACCAATGCGTCGGCTGTAAGCTTATGGACCAATATGAAAACATTTCGACATTCACTTGCGAACGCATTATTAAGCTCAATTTTTGATTAAGTGCACGCAATGAATTTCATTTACGTATGCAAATGAGACAGTTGGATGCGGATTATAATTTTCATTGTAAAACATTACTGTTGTATAATTTTGTGAATTACAAATTTACTGCCATTGATTTTTGCTCAATCGCTCGTATTAAAGGTTCATTTTTGACGTACATTACGACTTTATAGCGCTTCTATTTAACGTAAAAATTGTGTTCACTCTCTCTCGATATCATATCGAGTATGTGCCTCCAAAATCCTCTATTTTAATGTTTGAAGCCAATATAGTTGTCGCATTTATTGCATTTGATACTAGTGACACCGTATGCATAAGTGTTCGAATTAACTCATAATTTAAAATATATTATTATAATACATAATCGTATTCACGTATAAGTCAAGGTCCACTGTATTTTTAACGGTTCAAGAAAATACCTGACATGGTGGCAGACAATAGGTTTAATTTAAATTGTTTCGTTTAAGCAGAACCTTGAGCCGTTATAGCATAAGCTTGATTGACGGCAGAATAACCTGTAGACGGTAACCTTACACATTTATTGCATAGTCAATCAATCTAACTCTTTAAGTTAAAGTGGGTACGAAGAATCCATAAATCCATAACCCCCCCATTGATCACTTAAGCGAGGAGGATCGAGTGGCCTCAAGACTCTCGCTCGACGCCATCTTGTGTCTTTGAGGCTTTGAATCTTGTCACGATCTAGACAAGGGGTGTCCAACTTGAAAAGGGTTATGAAAGCTTTGTAGGTGTACACTATCTTAATAATAATACGAGTATCTTTGTAAGACACTTTGGTAATGAAAGAAAGGACTTTTTACAGGTGAATACACAAAAATTAATGTTACTCAGATATTTTGTGCTATGGTACTTTACAAATAAATTGAGTAGGCAGCTTAAGTCAAAATTCTTTGGTTTTTTTTCGACTGGCCAGTCCCTGCGACTGCGGCGAGCTTGGAAAGGCTCAGCCGAGACGATCGAATAACATCGCAGCAAAAAAAAATAAAGTATTTGCTTTGCTAGGTTTTCAGTGTATACTGGTACTGATACTGTTATAAGGTAGAAGTGGAACAACCAAGAAATATCTTCCGTGTCTTAAAGGATTTTGCCTTGAATCTACGTGGGTACGTACAATAAATACAAACTTAAAGATTATTATTCATATATGTAATGCTTTTCCCATAAATAATAATATATGTAATTATGTGTTTATTACTGATTATGTATAACGATAACGTATTCGATATACCTTCAAGGTGGAAAAAATATGAACACTTTGCTTGTAATAATGACTGTAATACATTTTAATGTTTCCCTACATTGTATGACATTTTGTACACACACGCGAACTTTATAAAAGTTCCAACGCGAATTGTACGAGTTGATGGCGTAATTATGTTTCAGATTGTTTTAATTAGGTTTTCCCAGTTTCAAGCTGGAAAAAAATAATTATAACTTTTTTTTGTATCTGCGCATTGAAACAAGCAACATTTCTAATTAAAAATAAGTTTTGCTGGTCATTTACTCAGATTGCAATTTTATATGTGAAACGGTGTCAGGTGGAAGTGGTGAAATATAAATTGTCAAGTGGGGCTATTTGTAAATAATCAATAAAGGAACAGGCGAGCCACCATACATCAGTAACATCACTGTAGTAATATCACTGGTAGGTACCAAAAATGTGTGTGTGTGTGTGTGTGTGTGTGTGTGTGTGTGTATGTGTGTACGTGTGTGTACCCGTCTGTTTCCTAGACTCCTACCTATGGTAGGTATGGTAGTATGGTAGGTCTTTCGTATCATTAGCAAATAATCGGGGAATATAGATAAACCAAAGACATCACCAATACCTTGTTGGCAACCGACGAGGTCGGGGGACACAAATACAAATATAACCGATAAAAGAATACAAGGAATACAATTTTACGTTATCGCACAAAAGTCTAGTAGCGTGCTCTAAAGAGGGTTAATATCGACTTAATGCGAATGTTTGGCATTCCACATGTACGTTTATTTTATTTACTCGCTGTGAATGTCGGAATAAAAGAGTATTTTTAAGAGTATTTTATAATATTAATATGTGAAGAGAAAAAATTGAGAAAAGAAAAGAGAAAAAATATTACACACAAACATACAAGATACGCGCGAAAAACATAATGTTAATCAAGTGGAATTTAAATAATCGAATATATAAATGGCTTTTTTAACATCAGCGTAAATTCATTTATACATGATTTTAAACTTAGGTAACTCATCGTGGACTGAACACATTTTTAGTATAATAAGGGTAGGTATTCACGATACATATTATATTTTATACGCCAGTTGCGTATAAAATATATTGCGTATAATATATACCGTGAACACATTTTTAGTATAATACGGGTAGTAATATACTAAAAATGTGTTCACGGTATATACAGTAATTCCGTGCATTAATTAAACATAATATGTAATTAAAATAAAATTGATTGGAAAATTTACGAAAGGCACGAATATATTTTTTTTAATTAGCACATGGAGCATGCAGCGCAATGTACCTCATTAAAAGAAATATTAGTTCCGTCGTGTTTTTTATTTTATTCATAATTTTAATGCGAAAAAAATAAGAAGCAAAAAAATCGTCATAATTAAATGAAACAACCAACGTTAAGCAAAGCATTAATTGGCAACCGAAATGGAAAACAATTTCAAAAACTGAATTTCGGTCTTCCGTTCGTATTCATTCACCCATTCACAGCGGCGAAATGAGTCAGCGGGTGTGCCGGGAGTTCGTTCCGTTTCGTTCTTTGTATGCATGTTTCGGAATTTTCGAATTAGATGTTATTTTTCCTTATTTTATATTGGCGAATAACAAATTACATGTAATATTTTTACAGTAGCATATTGCCAACGAAAATAGAATATATACCCACACATGATGAAGATATTTACTTTTGGTAAAAATCATCCTTAAGTTCGACAAAAACTAACCGTACATGACAAAAGTAGCTACTACTTGTTTTTATCGGGCGTTTTATAAATAATGAATAAATCACGCATACAGAATCATAAGCGCTTACTAACATAAGACAACAAATAACATAAGATTCCCTTTGTTGTCCAATATCTCTCAAATACTGAACACAGTGGCGCCCTCAACATAAACATGTAAGGGATCGCGAACAGCCTCTCCGTTGCATTGTTTCTGAACAAAGTTCTGGCAGCCCAACTACGGCTGCGGGAGATCAACTCCAGTTTAGGTACAACTGTAGCCGGCATTCGGCAGCCTCGGCTCGGATTGCGAAATTTGAACCCCATTGCGCTAAACTTCCGTCTCGTCTCCAGATATAGGTATAAGAACAGGACAAGTTTCGGTTCTGTCTTCTCTTGTGTATGACATTTATTAAACTTTTGTTAGTTTAATACTATTACATACATATGTATGTAGTTGCATTACTAAAACAGACAACATGTGAATATTATTTTTAACCGACTTAAAAAAGAGCAGGTACTCATTTCTTAAAACTCGTTAACTTATGAACGATTATTTTGATAATGGTGACGACTAATATATATTTTCGTATATAAAACCAATTATATAATGAATCTTTCCAACTGATTTGATTTCGAAAGATAATTTATTTAGTTTAAATATATATCATGTACCTAGGACTTCGAAGATTATCTACTACGGAACAGCAATTTGCTATCTTATCGTATCACAATAGTTTACTTCTATTCTTTAATTGATTTGTTATATTCGCGTACCTATACATTTGTATTCATTCATATTAATGGTTGATATAGATAAATTTTGGTAGGTACATTTTATATACGGAATGTACGTCAAAATTTCACTTTTGTATTACTATTGTTTTGTTATATACTTTATATACAAAGAAATATCTTTGACCCCGTGGAGACAGCACGGTTCTTATTTTACGCCATAAAACTAGGTTTAATATTTATTAAACGCTTTTATTTAGCTTCATTAAACGCTTTTATTTAGCTTCACTTCGGAGCATCAACGCATCAAATCTTCAATATTATGATCAAAATGCTACTCTATTTACACGGCAATAAGGTTATTAATCGCTTTTATATTTAGCTTCACTTCGGAGGATCAAAGGATCAAATCTTGTAACGTTAATTTGAATGACTTCCCTTTAATGAAAATTGATGAAATTTGGCAGACATGTGTATTTCCGATGACAATACACGAAAATCATATTTTAAACTAATTTTCATTGTTTATTTGTTGTTAAATTAAAAAAAACGATAAATTAGACGCATAATTCTCTATGTTCTATTTTACGTAGAGACTTGAAATTTTCACAAGTTGTAGCTAATTTTATAAACTAAACATTGAAATAAAAGCGTTTAAAAAAAAAATTTTTTTTGGATTCAACTTATGTCAACTATAAAGTGATAAAATGCACTGTGTCCCGCGTATTGCGAGTTGCAACGTAGATTGAATATTTGTCGCGTTCATTGCGTACTGTAATTCTGTAACTGTTTATATTTTGTTACATTGTATCAAACTTCAAAGTTCAAACTTCAAGCTTCAATATGATATTTTGTAATAAACTAGCGTTCACCCCGCGTCTTTGAACGCAATTTCCGCGATAATAATTACCCTATGTCCTATTCTAGATCACGGTCTATCTATGTGGCAAATATCATAAAAATCCGTTCAGTAGTTATTGCTACATCTGAGCATCTGAGGATGTTTCTTTCACATTTATAATATTTGTAGGATACCTGTCCATTCATTAGTATTCCTGATTCTATAAATTCTTCTATTTTTAGATAATATTTACGTCGAAATATGGACGATGACTTGTTTTTATGTAAACATATTAATATGTAAACTGCATATTATGAATGAGTATTTATGAGATAGGTAATAAATTGGGTCAGAGCAACTCTTAAAACTTCACGAAGACTATTTTATTTATTAGTTTATTAGTCGATAATTATAAAGTCAAACGGTTCAACAAACTAAAACCTTGTTATGAGCACTCTTAAAATTTACTGATTCGCGCTGACCACTAATTAAATTGATATAGTATGAGTGCCCTCACTAGCGTGGTTCGGTCCGGTGGCTATTAATTAAATAATTTATTTACAAAACGTTACTTCTTAAACAGAAGAAACAAAGGGCAAACTTAAGGCCTCATGGCATTGTCCACCAGTCTATGATCTTAGTAATAGTTTAGTTTGTATTCAATCAATTTGTTGGTAATTGATCCCAGTTTCATGGATCGTGGTCACAGATGAATTTATCATGATGAACGATGCATACAACTGGGTCAAAATATCAGTGTACAAAATAAATATCATGAGTACCCGTATTATAGTAAAATTTGTTCAGTCCGCGATGAGTTAAGCTTAAAATTTTTCATTCAATCATTATTTATTGCAAAATATCCTCAAACAAGCATTAAGCGGCATTAAGTCCGCCCTTTGTAAGCCTATTCTTAGGTTGTTGCAATAAAGATTAAATAAATAAATAAACAAATGCAGCAAGACAAAGTTTAAACAGGACGACACCATTTGCTGTAAATCTGATTCTAAATCTAGAATTATATACTCTTAAACATTCCAAAGCCGTTCCAGTCTAACTTTGACCCAAGCTCAGAAGTTTGTTGTGAACTTTAGTTTGATATTTCCGAATGCGCATTATTGTTAAGGGAGATAACGAAATAGACAATGGAAAGTGATAAATTAATTAATAAAATTAATAGATTCTGATTCTGATTCTAAAACAGCCGATTCCCGGGAACTTTATAATTTATTGAACTAAAACTTTCAACTAAAATACTCTGCTATTTCTGCAACTTTTATAAATTTTTAACTTTGTTCTTGGCGAGTTGTTGAGAATCATTAAATACAGTTTGATATTTTTAACATTTTATCGATCTAATAGATATCCTACAAAGTTTAATGAGCATTCGAAACGATTTAAATCATTCATAATAACGTTCCATATCTGTTTTGTGAATAAGCTGTGTTCTTGATTTTCACAGCCGAAATATATTGCTCTGTAATAACTATTTAAATAACTTAAAACAAATAACCAATATCCTTCTTCGTAATTTTTAAAGACAAAATATTTTAAGTCGTTTATGCTAAAGATATTATTAGAGTGGGTATGTTTTTGAATAATGAAAGGATTGAATGGAATAATATAACATTCTGAAGTAATAGCGAAATATAATGAGATAAAAGCAATAGGAAAGGGAGAAAAAGACAACGTAAGAAAAGACAGATAAAAACAAGAGTTTAGTTCAAATATAAGTTTTATTCACTTGCAACAAAGAAATGTTCAATCTCAGTGAGCGGAACGACGCCAATAGACACACGGACGCGCTAAAGCTTTATGAAGATAACTTTGAACTGCGGTTCAAACATGTCTGTAAATTCGGTTTTATTGGCTTTGTTTTACTTTTAAGAATGTTAACTTCTTGTATTTCTTTCACATTGTTAATGAGTAGTGTTTTTGTTTTCATTACTATACTTAAACATTTTCAAAAAATAAAAAAATATGTAATGCCACTGCTTCTATTTATAGATATTCTATTCGCATTAGATTTGTATGTCTGTAGATGTGATAGGTTCCCTTTACGTCTATTCCCTTTGCGTTGGGTCTAAGAGTCTATTGTTTTCGAAAATATTGCTATATTACGCTTTCTATTACCGTTACGTCGAGTTTGGTTAAAAAGTAAAAAAAGTGGTTTGGTAAGAAATTTGGTCTATGTAAACAAGATTTTGTCGTTTTTTATAATACCGAACGATTTAAAAACCGGTTCTTGCATATTTTCTCTGTAAGAAGACAACTTTATTGCTCTAGAATGACGTGTAAACCAAAATTTATTTTGATGAATGAACTACAATTTTCGGAACTTACCTACATATAGTAGGTATTTCAAAAACTTTCTAACTCGCATTCATTCAAGTTTACCTTTCACACATGTACATTAGATAAATTCATACATTCGCTATAAAAATGTATTGTATACTTTGGACTAGAAGCAATGATGTTAGTTCTATTTCGAAGCTAGGTCTAGTATAGCGCACGACCTAAAGCTGTCTGGGGTTAACTTTGACCTGCGGTTAGAAGTTTGTCTGATAATTCTAAAGTTCTATTGTTGTTGGTCGGGATAAATATGGGGTTACCACGCTTCAAGACTTATCCGGACATATCTTGAGCTCTAACTTGGCGTAATGAAGAATCCGTAGTTCGGTTTACAGTGTTCTTATGAGTAGAACAATGAGTCAGAGTTCTATTCCTGGCTGGGACCGATATTCATGTGACAGATAGATAGATGTGAGTCGTAGTTTTTTGCTACCTGTCAATAGTGTATGTCGACGGTATCCATGACACAGAGGTTCCCTAGAACGGTTTTATGAGCTTGAGGGCGTAAACTTGATAACATTAAGTTATAGCGATTTAACAGTAAGTTTTAGCGGAAGAAACGTCCAGTATCGCCATAAACTAGTCAGGGTAGTAGATAGGATAAAAATCCACCCACACACCCAAAAATGCGAGCCTGTTAACATCTTAACCCCCTACTTAACCCCGTATCCCGTAACAGCTGACTAACAAGGGTTGCAGAAAATTCCGGAGTCATAATGCCCTATAAATATTTATTTATAAGCGACCCTCGTAAGGAGCGATTACTCGACGACAAATCACAATATGTTGAACGAGGAGAAAAAAATAGAGAGCACAAAATGGTCCGAAAGGCCCGCGTTTAGCACACAAAGGGAACCATTACGTAGCGTCCGGTAACAAAAATTGATCACCCCTGGCCATGGTCGACTGTAGGTACAGGGTGGCAACGAACATTCGAGGGGAAAGAGTATGAATCGGCGATTCAGTACTGCATGTAGGTTTATAGGTTGAATGAAAATTAGCAGGAAAAGAATTTTGCTTTTAGCAGGAAAATAACCGAGTGAAATGAAAGGAAAATTTTCATGTCTGGAAGTTTTCAAAGCTGTCCAGTGAAAATATGAGCTTATATCAGTAATTATTTGAATGGCAAGTCGAAGAAGGATATTTTAGTTCAGGTATAATAAAAAAAATCAACAGCCAAAATTGATATTATCAGCCCTTTAACGATGCCTTTCTGCAAAATGAGTGCTTGCAGCCTGGTTAACAGTCATAAAGGTATGAGAGTTTGAATTTATCTTGCCTTAACTCTAACAATGCCCAATGACAAAGACGAAACGAACAAAACCACGCAAAGAATTTTCAGGCACAAAAATATGTTCCACGAACACATTCTCCAATTAGGAATGACGTCAAAAATACGTTCATTGGGGAAATAAGGGGAAACATTTGAATCGGATAGACAAGAATGAAAAAGAACAAGAGACGGGCACAAAAAGAAGATTCTCGTACAATGCAGTCAAACGAACCGAACGTACTATTCCTATACGTCGTTTTGTTAGCGAACAGTCTAGCAATTACGAATCCAGAATGTGCAATTCAGATGTTACCTGTACTCATTTGTCAAATAGTTCTAAGTTACGGTTTCAACTTTATAAATCTTATAAGAGGCCATTCAAAATAATATTGTTTGTCCTTCCATTCATCAGTAACCTGATCCTACACTAAAGTGTTTCCCCAGGACACTCTCACCATTAAGTAAGTGTCCCGTGGAAACGTTCACTCACGCCCCAACTCAGAAAGGTTCCTTTATTTAGCTGTAAGGAGTCCATAACTAATTGACATTAAATATGTTAAGTATCGATTCCTCTCAGAGTCATTTTATTAACTTTAAGTAACCCTAGTGCGGAACAACGTCTAATAACCTTATTGATTATCATATCGATAGAGTATTAGTGTAGCCACATGTAAAATACGTTGAGAACACATAAAAAATAATACTTATTTTAGTGCTTTTATAACGATGATTTATACTAATATAGTAACAAGAAATTCCTTTACTGTGTTTTCTTACTTAAGAACATTGCAAAGTAGCTTTTTTCTTTAAAATAAGATTAAAAAACTCGCAATTTTATATACGGCAATACTATACCTAATAGGTAGTACTGTAGTATCTGTGGCAGAACACTGTACAATAAATGTCAATTGTCAGTCAATTCAATGATAATATTATAGGTATTGTTGGTTTGATTTCAATCTGAATTGAATTGAAATTTAATTTCATTTTGTTTAATATCGCCAACCTATTTATTATATAATAATATTATCATGGTAGGTACTTTCAAATTAGCGAATATGATAATAACTTATGTTAATACCTAAATAAGGGGCACCAAGCGCACCAAGGTTGTGAATTGTAATCAAAACAACTGTATCGTTTTTTAAAGGATCTGAGGAGTGTAAATGTAAAATACCACGAAAAAGAGTTGCAAATGGCCTGGCACCAGTATGGGCAATATAACCGTTTTTACACATTCTGCTGTATCGTGCATAAAGTTCTTGGACTGAGTATTTTCTAAACGGATCAGACAAATTTCGCAAATATCGCCCCTACCCCACATGTCTATGCATTCTAACGTAATCAACAAATTCAATAAAATCGGCGAAATCCGCGAACACAGGTACATTTTGCCTGTGAAATCACTCAAATTGTAAACCTAATGTCAACTGAACGTCAAAATCAATCCTAAGTAGAGTTTAAGTAATGGTATTGGTATAATTAACTTTAATTGCCATTAAGGACCTGTAAAGGTCCATTAACTGACTCTGGGAGTGACTAATTGAGATTCTGTACTAAGGAGCGATTTTAATAACCATTAAGTGACTCTGAGTTGGGGCGTCACTCACCATCGACACTTAACATCGCTGTTAACAAACATATATTATTTCTGTATTTAACATATAAGTTTTCACTATCTTACATTCAAGAAATCCCCGATCAAGATTTAAGATTACCGATCGCAGCAGATACTTGTATACTTGATATACAGGTCAATTCGTCAAAAAGGTGTAGAAGAGTTTTCCTTCACGACCAGCGTTGCATTTGCCAGAGCATTCCTCTGGTGCTGCTCATGTCCATAGGCGAAGGTGACCACTAACCATTAGATGACCGGTCTGCTTCTCCGTCAGCCCTTCAGGCTATAAAAATAAAGGTACCTAAAATATCGTTTTCAGCTCATGGGTGATTGTGATATCGTATCTGTGGGTCTATGCACTATGCCACCCATCCTAGTGTTTGAGTTGTATTATAGTAAATGTGACAATAAAACTCATAAATTCTCACTCACCTTGGCAAACTCAATTTTGAGTGTACAGCATCCAGAGTAGATGTCGCAGCCGTGTAGCGCCTCCTTCGCCCTCGTCGCCGATTCCACGCTCTCAAACTTGTGGCATTGAGTTAAAGTGCATTATTGAATGGCAAACATTTTACACACATATAATAAATATACACCACACAACAATTACTTAATAATTGAAATAAATATTATTTATCATGAAACGAATATTTCGAATATTATTCTCGCGATGATAAAGCACTTTTCTTAAATGATAGATAAAGAAATATGTGACAAAATGCCCACATTAACAAACAAATTTGATATTTAAATTTAAAATATTGTGTAAGATTGACGATCCACTGCAGGTAATAGACCTCGACGGCTTACAGTTAAATGTAAGTAACAACCAAATATCTTACAACCCCATTTTAAGCAGTTTCATACAGGTGCATTTGAAAATCGTATTAGGTATGTATAATCATTTTATGATTCGCTGTATTACATTACAAAGCATACAATATGAATTCACAAATTTTATATCTATTGAAGGTACAAAATCCATCTTTGTTACTCCGTTAAAGAATTTTTATGACAAAAGATAACTGGTCCTTTATAATATGAAAAGTTAAAAATAGCTACTGCGACGCTATCAACAAAAAGTAATTCAACGGAGATGCCTGCGCAGGCAATTCAATAGATAAATTTATTACCGGCTATTCGATAAGGGTCAACGCACATTTATTCAGCGCCATTCGCGTTTCGCTGAACGATTTTGGTTACACTTAGGCTTCCCGCCCACGTCCGATAATCGGTGACCGATTTTTTGTAGGAGAAAAATAGAACGTACTGACAGCAATGGAGCAACGCAGACGTCCTACAAAAAGTCGGTCAGAAATAAAATCGGTGCATTCCGACCGACATCGGTGAAAAATGGAACGTTCGGAAATGTATGCGTTCTCACCGACTCACCGACAGTCGGCCACAAAATCGGTCATAAGAATCGGAGGAAAAATCGGCCCGATTATCGGTCCTACAAAAAGTCGGACGTGGGTGGGAAGCCTTATTCAGTTCTGCTTCTATCAGCCGCGTACAGCGTCGTAAGAATGTGAACGCTTCTATCTACTGCGTAAGGTGCTAAGCAGCTAAAGATGCAATAAATCAGCCAAGTGCGAGTCGGACACGCGCACGAAGGGTACCATTATCTATACAACATTAGACACTATTATCATAGCCTTTTTTAGTTTCACCTATATACCTATACCTTAATTGTATGACGGTAAGGTATAAATGCATGCCATCGGTATTTGTCTTTTTTAGCTACGATAAGCTTCATTGAAATTTCGGCTTAATTATTCGTTATTATTATCTTATTATCATTTTCCATAGGCGTGCAAGTGTCGTGAAGCTTACTGCTAAGTGCTGCCACATCAGAAAAATGTTAAGTGTTAGGTAATGTTTTAAAACATTTAACAACAACAATGTAACACCATCATTTGAATGATAAAGCTGCGTCGTTGTCGTGTCGTGGAATGATGAAACGCCCATTGTCCGCCTGACGTCAGTCGATATTCACGAATATTAACAAACTTTGTTACTGGAAAATTCAATTTTAAAGCCGCCCTGTCGGAATAAATAATAACGTTGCCATAAAACCACTTACTGTGTTTCGCGAATTTGCATGATAGAGTAATGCAATCTATTTTTAGAGAACATGAATAAAAAACACATCATCGCCGAATGTGAACACGGATAGGATTTTCAGTGCAATTCAACACAGAATTATATTATGTTTCCATTCCCATGAATTTTTCTGGATGTTTTGTCATAAACAGATAAATCAAACTCAAATATATGTAAGCTTCATGTAAGTCATTACATAAGTTTAGCAGTTGCTACTTATATTTTAGTTATAATTGTTTAAAATAAGTCTAAGCCATCAATCAACCTGTGCAATTTAGGTCGTTAGATGATTGTTGAAGGAAGTACGCGCCGCCATCATTATGCCAAATCCCTGCAGGATTCATCGCAACTCAACACATAATATGCCGTTCGCATCGCAGCGGAAATTTCCCAACCGTAATATACTGGCAAATACTGATTGAGCAGTTATCGTCTGCCTGAAAATCTGAATGAAAGTCCGTCTCACGCTCGGTGGGTCCGAAATCTAATCATGCTGCCTTTTTAAATTTCTAATGATGTTTGATATAATAAGAAGTACTTAGGAAATTTTGGAGGCCCGACAGAAAAAAATACTCAAAAACAAGGAATGTGAATTGGTGGAAATCATAAATTAGTATGGATGCCGAATTAAGAAAAATTTCGACAAATAGCGCTTCAAGCAGAAGAAAGAAACTGTCATGCCCAAAATCTCATGTTCTGCTATGTACACTCATGCCAGCCTTCCACTGCGGAAGAGTAATGAGCAGGAAATATCTGGGTGGAACGGAGTAAGAGTTTCAGCCTTCCACTAAAAAAGAGTTAAACTGAAAATAGTTGTTTGCCTTCCACCGCAAGCGAGCTTTGCGGAGTGAGCTAGGCGGGAAATGAGCTGAGTGAGATGAGCAAGTCGCTGCCTTCCATTGTGAGCAAGTGTCGCAGAATGTGTCAGTACCAGGCTGCATGAACTTGACGCATTTGTCTAAAAAGTTTTATAGTTTGATTTGTAACTTCAATTCAAAGTATCCATTTAATAAGGTTCTTCAAAATGTTTTTATTGATTTTTTTCTGGTTATATTGTAAAAAGAACACACACACAAAGTTTAAAACATTTTATTTTAAGTTCTTCATAATATTTTTTATATGATAATGTTATATGGCGATCTATTTTGTAACTTTTTACACTGGTTTAGTCCGTTCCGCTCGCAGTGGAAGGCGGACATGAATGCGTGAAAACTGCCCGCTCGCTTGGTGTACTAGACCTAAGCTCGAAACGGCCGTAAGCCTGATGAATGAGTCAAAAGCCAATCCAATCGTCGAATGTCCTTAAGCCGCCAATGATTTCAACCACTGATCCGTTGCTATAATCCCTCCACGAACCACAATGGTATTATGTAGAGGAGTACGCTGCACCTTTGATAGCTTCCATACGTAGACGGAAGAATTTCATTTAAATAGCTATACAAAAGACTGTATATAAACACACCGTTCGGGCTAAGCCGTTTTTAGGGTTCCAAAGTAAAATCGGAACCCTTTTAATTTCGTCATGTCCGTCTGTCTGACGCAAAGTGTCGAGACCCTTAATGCTAGAAAGCTGCAATTTGGCATGGATATACATATTTATTAAAACTCCAAAATCGTAGAATAAATTATTGCAAAACATTTTTTTAGGGTCTTCCCTAGATGTAACGTGAGGATGAATTTGTTGTTCATCGTATACCCTATTGTGCAGGGTATCGTTGAAAAGGTCTTTTCAAAATATGGGTCTTCTAAGACCATTTTTGGATTTAGGGGTCCATTTGCGAAATATTTGGCTTTAAAGTGCTAATAGGTTAGACTCAAGTGTCTCCCCGAATTTACAAAAAAAAAACTATCACGGCTATGTTAGCATATGTCGTTAATGAGTAATACTCGTAGTCTATAAACTTACTACTTTGAAATCTTGTATTGTGCGTGGCCTGACACACACTTGCCCTGTTTTTAATATTACAGAGACCCGCCTTACTTTGAAGGAAGACTTTCAAAGAATTTGAATAAACCCCTTAAGGCGTTCCGGAAAAATAATTACAGAGGCACTAAATTTTCGGTCGGAATGGCTTATAAATGTCAAAAAGGTATGGTAGTCCTGCCGGTGTAATTGAAAATAATTTTAGGATATATTGTAAAGAAAGAGGAATGTTATATTTTTGTTTTAATTATATACCGTATGAGAATAAGAATTTAGAATTATCAAAGTGCAATTGTATCAGCAGCGTGATTTTTCTAACTACTATAACATAGATCTCATCAAAATTTAAATGTGAAATGAGAGCCATGTTCAAAAAAAAGAATTGAGATCTCAATAAATCAGCCAAGTTTGAAAGGTTTATGTGGAATAGTTTTTGAGTTATGAGGGGGTCAAAAGTGGCTCCAAATGGTTCGTGTAATATTACACACGGTGCTGCATACCAGTTCTGTTTGCTTGAACATGGCTTGACACTACCGCGTGTATAATATGATTATGTAGATATAAACATGATTAGGGTGTACTTCCGAAAGCTGATAACCGAATTTCGAGCTGAAATTTAGCACATAGCTTCGTTTTAATATTATAAGACATCCCTTCAAAGGAATTTTGGTGCATTTAATTTATTTAGGTACCAGATATTGTTAGAGAAATTCAGTTATCAGCTTTTGGAAGTTTATCCCATAATTAAGACATTTATTACGGTTAGCCCATGTAGCTCAGTAGCAATATGCCTCTATTATATTAAATAACTTTATCTACTACTCGTAGATTTCCGGGTTTCATTCCCAGTTGGCGCATACATTTTTTGACAAACATTCTCACTCTCTGGATTTGATTTTTTGTGATATATTACATATTTTTATACTTCTTAGGAAGTCACAACACGTGTGTGTGTGTGTGTGTGTGTGTGTGTTGTATGTGCGTATGTCTCTGTGCATGTTGCATTAGGAACAATATTTTCAAACCTAGTCATTATGGCCACTACAACAAAGTTTTCAACACTTACAAAGGTTCAAAGAAAATGTTATAACATTTATGGATTACGTCACCAATTTCCCGAGTAGCGAGTTGCAAAATATAATTTATTTTGGCGATTGTCAAATAAATAATTTAAACATCGATCGTACTAACTGCTCACGGAGTCCATTCATCATACTAATCGGCTTAACTGAATACCGAATTTCCAATAGTTTTCGTGACATGCCGTAAAACAGGGTTGACAGTTATTCCTCGGAGGTAAATAAATACCAGCTCCATTAGTCTAGTTTTGAGCAACACAAAAGGCATCACTGATGCGTAGCCGGCCAAGACAGAGAGAAGAAAAAGAAAGAAAGTGTTTTGTTAATGTGACCTCATTTAACATCAAAGTAGTAGAGAATTGGCCTCGGAGTGAAATTAGCAAATCATTGAACATTGCCTGAGCTACTGAAACAAACTATAAATTTTATATTTTATACAAAAAAAACGATTGCCTACATACTCGTATTACGGAAAATTAATAAATTACACAAAAAAAAATTCGGGTCGTCGCACCGCTGACCATGTGTTAAGATTAGACAGCCGTCTGCATTAACACCTAAGCGTAATACTTTGTAGTTTAGACTTCAATTAACTTTAAAATTTTAAATCAGAAAAACATAAGGTATACTTTTTTATAATTATTTAATTAATGACCTTTCAATGTATTAAACAAAGTATAAATCTATCATGCCTTCGTTATTCTTTGTATCATGTTATTTTATGTCACTCACAAAAAATCCTAATGCAATGAATTCAAAAGTTTTTAAATGTAGGTAAATTAAAAAGGCAAATATTCTTTATAACACTAGGCTTCCGAAATCATCCGACATTGGAATATGTTATCACATCAATTCCTGAAAAACTGTACAAAAAATAAATTTTGTTTTACTAAACATTTGATTGTATAGTAAAACAAAATGACATTCAAATAAGATACATCGTAAATTACAAAACGACAATTACAATAAATCTCTATGTAATTCAAACGCACTAAATAACAAATAAGTATTCGCCGCACATTTTCGTTACACTACGGTGTGACAAACGGCTATAGTTTAAACGTCCCACGTGCTAACTATATTTCATCGAATTTTTACAAGCAAACTAACACGTGTAAGGGGCTTCACGGATTTTACACGTTTATTTCAATCTTTTTTAGCCGTTCAGTACAATAGTCGTAACTATCATACTTAAATACAAGATTTCGACATAAATGCGAGTGTCTGTTTTCGATAATACGAAATCTTATAGTAAATATATTACTTTTTAACTGACTGGGATTGTAAAATAGAGGTAACTATTTCAAATTATACAGATATTTATTAAACTCAGGTCATTAAGAAAACTTTAACTTAAATTATGACATGAAAACATAAAAAATGTGTGTGTGTGTGTGTGTGAGAGAGAGAGAGAGAGAGAGAACGCGCGTGTGTTTGTATGTGTGTGAGGTGTGTATGCATGTTGGTGTGTTTGTTTGTGTTTATGTGAAATGTTGAAATTGATTTTTAGGTGCCTCTATCTCTTATAATTTAACTTTGTGAGCCAGTCAGTAACAACCCTAAAATTGTCAAATAGAATCATAACTTTTGCCACATTAGTTATTCATTTAAAACGATGAGATCGTTTCATAAATTGATCCATTTAAATAATAACATGCGGTGTGGCCATTTAAAAAGATATTTTTCTTACTGAAAAATTTCCCGATTAATTCATACGTCCTACGCATTCTGCCAGAAAAATAAATCGTCTTATCAAAAGCCGTAGATTGTTCAATAAATGTAGCTTTAAAAATAAATATTTAATGCAAACCGATATTGTTTGGTAGGTACTTGCTCCCTTTTCAGTATTTAGTGTTTTTTAAAGATCAGAAATATAATATTTCATGGAACCAATTTAAACAATGAATATAAAAGAACAATCGGTAGAAATTGACAGGAGATTTGTGTTGTCTCTGAAAAAAGAATCTGAAAAAAGTTTGGTTTTAAAACGTGTTACCTCCTTCGTCTTCGTGCCTTGGGGCACGTAATACGTATCAAACGGTATACAAGTAAAGAAAAGAAAGGTGTTATAACATATTTTCATGACCGACGGATTTTTTTAATACACACAAAAAATGCGTAGTTTAAGGGTCGTAAAAAATATCCGCCCAAAATCACGTAATCTTATAAATACGATCGCGTGTAAATCACCGCGTCCACGTAAACCCGTCCCGACACTAATTGCTGTTCCGTAATGGGAACGGCACTACTACTGTTGATGCCACGAAATATTTGAATACAAATTATTCCGCGTTCGTAACATAACGTATAATATTGAGAGAAATTCGCTAAAAATAAAACTGATTTTATGAACGAAACAAACAAATTTATTACTCGAGTTACTAGCTGACGTGGTAGACGGTATTTTGTTATTGTATTCGAGTATGAATCATGTTATGAATATAGAATACTGACTACATAGCCACCTATCTAATTCTAGCATAGATATAAAAGTCAAAAAATGTTTGTGGCAAGGTTCTTGTGACAACAATTCCACCTGATGGTAAGCGGCGATGAAGTCCAAGATGGCGAACGCACTAACTTAATAAATGCCTATTCACTCTTCGCTTGAAGACATCTACATTGTGCCTGCAATGGGTGTTCCCGTACAGGTGGATGTTCAGGTCCACGGTAGACCTGAACGTCTACCCACGGGGGCAAGCTATTCCAGTCCTTCGAGGCGCGCACTATGAAAGATGAGGCGTCGTTCGCAGCGGTGGGATATTCAAGACGTATTTCCATACGTCGGTTGTCGTACGTCGGGTGATTCGATGGAGGAACGGGGATGGGGGAATTAATTCATGCAATTCCTGAGCACACTCTCCAAAATACATCCTGTAGAATGCCGAGAGGCTGGCTATTCTGCACCTGTGTACGAAGCTTTGAAAGAAATGAATTTTTATGAAGTTTTTTGCATAGGTAACTAGATATATATGAGAATAGGTCGTAAAGTATATTTCATAAGGTTCCCCGGGGATCGGGATTTAAATAGTCGATAGTCGAAGTTATTACAATTTAATTATATTTAACATTAATTATATTTATGACTTCTTCACTAGATTAACGTTTTAGAAGTAAATAAAGTGCAATAACACCTAATTTAATTTTGAATTTGCACTAAAACGTCTGACAGACACTGTCCACGGACTAAATATACTCTGTACTATAAACATATTCAAATACAGACGGAAAGTAATAAACTTTAATGAAATGGGCAAGTTTTGATGAGCTCGCCAAGATAAATAACAAATGATCGACTGAAATAACTTCCTTCCTGTAATAATATCCGAACAAAGATTTTAACTAGCCTTCGTAGCGTTTGTACGCCCATAGCTTGTGTTGATAATTTCAACCTCACAGAATCAATCAAAGTTACAAAGCTGTTGCAGTATATTGTATTATATCCATTAGTAACAATAATAATCATTAATAGTTTCATTAACGTTACCATGCTTCAGCACCTTTAAGACGCTCATCACAAAGCTTATCACACTATCTTTTGTTATTTTCTTCATGATATTAAACTATGACGGGATAATTATCTACTTAACAAAATCTGTCTGCTCAGGTCCTCTAGACAAGACACTTTAATATACCTTCAAAATGTATGGGAATGACACAGGGTGTGGAAAAATTAGCACGTGACTTTTGTCAGTGTCATGTCATTCCTATACATTTTGAAGATAGTGTTTGGCGTGAGCGTGTACAGAAAAGGATCTTGTCTAGAGGGGCTATTTAGGAGTGTCATTGGTCATGTCATGCGCGACACCTGGTAAAGAATTTGCTCTCGTATTTGTGCAGTTTCTTAAATCGAATGCAAAGAAGGCGTTCTAAACTTTAAGGCTTATTTAATTTTATGTTGTTGTTAATTTGAAAGTTATCTGACGCGCGCGTATCACATTCATCTTTCGGCGCATATTTAAACTACCACGTTAAAACTAAATTTATGAAGTTTCGTGATATACGATGCCAATAAACGACACGTCAGCGATAACTAATGGAAGCACTTTTGCCATGCGGTGTGGTAGAAAATTGAAGCACTTTTATTATGGCTAATAGGTAGAGTGACCACATATTATTTTTACATCGATAAATAAATAATAAAACAGATTAAAACACAAAAAAAACATCCATCCATACCTCTTACAATAGCAGTAAAAAAAGTTTATGATTTTCACAAGGTTAGCTTTTTTTTGCGTACTATCATCACAAAAAAATATTAATTTCATACATTTTTATTGCGACTCACATTTTCCGAGTGCCCTTAGTTTTATATTGTTTACTTAACGCTATTCTTTACGACTTTACACGTGCATAGCGTATGAATTGAAACGTAAATCCCAACCTTATTCTATTCCCGTTAAGATTCAAAGCGATAAAATTTTACCCAGCAAAGTGCAGGTTCATTTTATTAGCGATAAAAACGGGAAACTATAAAAATATGATTTTCATGGAGAACACGAGTTTAAATGAAAATTTTATGTTTTTATTGGACATAAGATTAAAAAGCGTTTTGGTCTAATATCACACGATAAAAAATCACCTGAAAACCCTTCTTTCTGCACTTGCAATTCCGACCCTATTTTAATAACACGAATGGTTACTTTTTCTTGCATTAAATCCCTAATTTAAATATACGATGGTATAGTAAAGATGAGGAAATACAAGGTACGAAAAAGTCATAAAATAAACGTAGGTACGAAAAAGCTGCGAGTATAAATAATGAATGATTATTTATACAGCCGCCTTTTAACTGTTAACGCTATGGGGCCACTATAGTGTGATAAGGGTATGGTCGAAGAGATTGCGGTTAAACATTCTTTTATGTTCTAGCAATGGGAAGTTCCAAATGTAGTACAACAAACTGAAACTGGTAAATAGCTTCGGGGTTGACCAAAAAACGCAAAAAACTGCGAAACTGCAACAGCCCAAAACAGAAAACTATAACATCACTTTCGCTTCAAATTCATACCTTTGTCAATGAAATGGCTTTAACTTAAAAAGTATCCTAATTAAAGTAGTCTGTATTTTACTTTTTGAAATCTCCATTAAACAGGAAAGTTTTTGAAGTCTTTTAAGTAATAAGCAATATTTGCCGAATACATTTTTTTTACCACCCAGCGTCTAAGGAAATCAAAAACTTCCAAAGTGGATGCTTTTTTCTCAGTTTTCCTAATAGATTAGCGTCAAGTTAAATACTGGTATTGTAGAACAATTATCAGAAAGTTATTGAAATCTCTGCTCGTTTGTGGATTCTGCAATAAAAAATAGCCGAATTGCAGATAAGTTAAACAAAGGTCAAATCTTGAAAACGGTTACACTTTTACTAAGGTAATTTTTTGATATCTGGTAGGTCAACCCCAAATTAGGTTCAACTGTCAAATCACCAAATTAAAATTATGTCATTGTTTTTGTAACGCACATTAAAAAATGGGGAAAAACGCTTCCGCTACAAGACGGACTCTACCTCCATACAGGATTGAAAACTACACAGCTCGAGTTTTACGGCGCGCTCCATTTAACCGGATAGCTTTAAAGATAAGTGAAACGTATATGTGAAAATTGTGAAAGATGCTCTTTATCTGTGATAGGAAAAATCTACCATCTCATTTCATATTAAATCAGTGAAAATATAGTTTGTACATTTTAAAGGTGACTTTTGTCACAGTTGGAAGTTTATTTGAAGATAGAGAAAATTAAAAGCTAGAAAGTAGAAAGCTAAAATTTATCCAATAGATATATGTAATTGTACGGTATTAAGTTAAATCAATCGTAACAGGCACATAATTAAAGATATGTATCCTTCGCAAGATTCGAACTTAGACATTTTTTTCGTTCAACCACTTTTGTATCATTATTTCGTAGTTGAATCAGTTTAGGGTTGTACTCAATAAACACCAGCAGTGGACCGACAACGTTATTAAGCAGTTAAAATAAATTTTCGTCGGATAATTGGTTGTAGGTATACTTAGATAAGTAGTAAAGTCGGTTGTATGAACGGTATTTGTAAAGGATATTCAACCATGGCCTGGACACCATTCTTCTTGAACACGACGATCCTCTGCACCTGGCCGTGTGGTGTGCTGATAGTGTGAATGACGTCCTGAAACAATAAGAAATATACACATTAGTATATTAAGATATAACTAACCAATGAAACTAAATTAACAACGAGAAGAAATCAAAGTCCAATTAAAATTCTGTATAAGTTTATAGGTAAGAATAGGTATGCTGAATAACGTCGCTTAATCAGTAAAACACTTTTGGTATTCAAATCAGTCAATTGAAACTAAACGCCGGCACCGATTTTAGTCGTTCGTTCCAAATGTCGTATTCAGAAATGTCAGATGATTCTCAATTTTAGTTATAATATTATTTTTAGTTATTAGCTTTTTACGACTCAGTCTAAATGGCAGCGACCCTGCCTGCGGGGTTCCGGGTTCGATTCCCGGCCGGGGCAGATATTTATGTGACAGAAATATTTGTACTCGGGTCATGGGTGGTTTTGTGTTGTGTTATAATGTGTCGTTCATGCCACCCGCGACACAGGTAAAAACCTACTACGGGGGTATGACTATATAAGCGTTTTAGCGTTTTATTTTAAGCATATTTATCTCAATATTCGTTAAAATATATCTAAATGAAGTTATTTTAAATGAAAATATGTGTATTAGGGGATAAATAAATTAAGAAAAGTTAAGAAAACTAAAAAACTAGAGGTCGAATCGAAGTGCATTATGATTTATCAATCCATGAATATAAATTTACACCTTCACTAAATTTCAGTGATTTTTAGATTGGTTCTTACCAACCAATAGATACTTCAACATACTTTATTCGCAAATGATGCTTACAAATTGGCTTTCCAAAATCGAATAATTGGTGCGGCCAGTGATTAATACGGACGAAAACAAAGCCATTTCAAATTTAGAACCGATCTATTCAAACATTCTGCTCACAGACGAACGTTTCAAAGACTGATTGAAACTCTTTGAAAACCGTTGCCAAACTTAAACAAAAACCGGTTTTAATTGCACGCCTATGTGCCGAGTTGAAACGGTTCATTCTTTCAATGCGTAACACATTCAGTATTTGGTTAGGTTATTCGTTGAGCGTTTTACGACTTCTTGTTGCAAATACGACCACCAGATTTAACACGAGCATTTGTCACGTACAAATAAGTACTACGTCTACTTTGTAAATTTTTAATGTTCTATTATATTATGCTTTACAGTTTACACTCAAACAAGGCAAATTAAGGCAAATGAAGCGTTCATAGTACAATTACGTGATACGCGAGCTGACTGACGGTTGATAACGTTTTATGACCGCTTTCATGCTTTGAAGGACTAATGAGTGCTGTATAGTATGTAGTAGTTAAGTCGTCAAGCTTCGTCGATACTGATATTGAACTACTCAAATTGGCAACAACAAGGAAATTGTGTGCCCGCGAAGTTCAATACCAAGGGATTGTGTACATAATATTGTATTAACATTACAATACGAATGGCTTCAACCCATTAATGGCCCACTACTGGGCACGGGTCTCTCCTCTTGAGGAGGCCTAGAGCATACTCCACCACGCTGCTCCGGTGCGGATTGGTGGAGGGGTTAGTGGCCAACCCGAGTGTCGGAAGTTTTCAAACCACCCGAGGGCCTCCGACATGGCTTAACGACTGTTATCTTAAGATAACAACCGGGACCGACGGCTTTACGTGCCCTCCGAAGCACGGAAACGCTCAAGAATTTTTGCCACTAGCGGTCACCCATCCAACTACCGACCGCGCCCGCTGTTGCTTAACTTTGTCAATCACTTAGGATCGCGACACAAGCCGCTGGGCTATGAGCGCTTCACAATACGAATACTTTATTTCAATAAAATATATATTTCAAACTTTTTATATACCATCAAATCAAAAAGGAACAACGCAATAGCACTATTACAACTGTTAATAACTAATTGAAACAGACAACACAAGAACAATACTGAAATCAAATTAAATATCATCGCAAGAAACCTAAAACTTTAGATGCCTAAACTCTGGAAAGCAATAAAAGTACTTTTGCCAATTTCAAAACTCAAATCTTGAGTAAAATAGCGCGATGGCAAACGAAACGTAGAACATTCGATACGAAACGAACGCAATTCGAATCGTAAGCGATGGCTGGGTTTGAATTTAATTTTATAAAAAAACTGTCGAACGCAAATGTTATTCCAACACTACGTAGACGGTAGGCCTGACGCTAACATTATTTTAAATATTGAGTAAAAAATATAATCCTATTTATTTATTACTAGCTGTTACCCGCAGCTTCGCATGCGAAAATTATGTTTTACCTTACTTGTGCCTCTTTTATTCATATAATTAAAGTACTCGTATTAAGCTATACTGAAAGCCAAGATACAAACACAAATGATTTCTTCGGGAGCAGGTTTTGAAAAATAAAAAATATGTCTTTTTCCTGCAAAATTAAAAAAGATGGAAAATATGTATTCCATCAATTTAAGCAAGGAACGTTTGTTGCATTTAAAGCAAATAAGGTGATGTTCAAAAAAAATTCCTAACCTATAAATTTTTAGGGATGAAAAGATTTCTAAAGTACGGTACAAAGTATAAGTAGTAACAACTTTACAAATTTTCATAAAAATCCGTTCACGAAACTCGTATGATGTCTGGACAGACATACAGATTGACAGACAATAATTTAAAAAAATATATTATTTTTGTGCTTTAATAACATGTTATTGAAGTCCCCCCTAATGGAAATTTTGAAAAAATATTAAATGTACAGAAAATTTGCCCCTTGAGTTATAGATTTTATAATTATTTATTGTAACCACTGTACCTCTTACAGGAAAAAAAACGGTGAAGTTTTATTGAAGAACTGATATTTAAGAATTTATGTTCTGAAATCTATACCAAAAAGGATTCTTCTGGTGGGTTTTAAAAATAAAAAATTTTGATATTCATTTGTTTTTTCTTCTGTTTCATTCAAAATTATGAAAAACTGGAAAATATGTACTCCATTGTTCCAAATTTGAAGCATTTTGAAAATATTCCATACAAACTTTCATCCTATTTTCCAGTGGAAATCTTCAATATTCCGGGATGAAACGTTTTCTTAACTATGACCCAGAGTATAAGTAGCAACTTTACCAATTTTAATCGAAATCCGTCTAAGGGTTTGATGTGATGACCGGACAGACAAAAAGTCAGACAGACAGACGTACAATAAGTCTAAAAAAATATTTTTGTGCTCTAACACGTTTTTAAGACACCTCTAATCAAAATTAAAAAAAAAAAATCAATGTAATTCAAATTCAATTCAATGTCAGTTCTTTCCACATCCACCCAGGGTTGACTGGTGGACAATGCCATTAGGCATTAAGTTTGCCCTTTGTTCATCCTTTTTTATAAGGTGACATAAATTTTAAATAAATAAATAAATAAATAATGTACAGAAAATTTGCCCCTTGAGTTTTATTATAGTTATTAAGTTTTATTATTTTAGAAAACTACTGGAACGTTTTTCAGTGTATTCATTACAAAGTAACAAACAAATGAACCAAAAATCAATACTTTCATATCAATTCACTTCATATTTCGTTATTTATGGATTATAAATTTTAATATGAATTCTTCTCCCTCTTTCGCTTCCTCTCCCTCTTCCTCTCCCGCTCCCGGTTCTTCTGTCGCTTTCTATCCGTCTCCCTCTCCCTTTCCCTCACCCGGTCCCTCTACCGCTTCCTGTCTCGCTCCTGGTCCCTCTCCCTCTCCCGCTCTCTGCCCCTCCCCCTCTCACGCTCCCGATTCTTCTCCCATTCCCACTCCCTCTCCCAATCCTTCTCCCGCTTCCTGTTTCCTTCCCTCTCCCGCTGCCTATACCTCTGCCACTTCCGGTCCATCTCTCGCTTTCTGTTTCTCTCCCTCTCCCGCTCCCTATCTCTCTCCCTCTCCCTCCTTCCATTCGTAAAGCCCCGTACATTAAATTTTTGTTTCTCACTATAAGCTTACATATTAATTTTCACATTTCTGAGTTTAAAAAATGACGTAGTTTCTTAAATATTTACAACCCCTTAGTTTTACCCGATATGCTGATGATTTTCGATGAAACCGTGATACAGTTATTTTTTGTGTCTTCCTATAAGCATATATGTATATAAATGTTCACCTTTTTAACTTTAAAACTGACGAAGTTTCCATACTAACTTGCGCCGCCTTAATTAACCCTTTAGGGGATGATTTTACAAAAAAAAACGTAATATTTCTAATTTTTGTTTGTAATCTGGAGCTAATATAATGTAAATTTTCATATTTTTAACTTCGAAAATGACGAAGTTGCGTACTAAAATCCATCCCCAAAATAACCCTTTAAGCGATGATTTTCCAAAGCACGTGTCAAAATGAACTTTTGTTTCTAACTATAACCTTACGTTAAAATTTTCATATTTATAACTCTATAACTGGCGAAGTTGATTTGTATGTAGTTGACTTCCAACCCCTTTTTTTAGGGGATGAATTTCGAGAAAACCGTGACACAGTTATTTTTTAAGTCTAACTATAAGCTTATATACAAATTTCACCCTTCTTACTTCAAAACTCACGAAATTGCCATACTAACTTCCACACTTTTATTTAACCCTTTAGGGGTTGATTTTCCAAAAAAACACAACTTTTAAATTTTGTTTCTAATCTTGAACTAATATGTAAATGTTTTTAACTTTCAAAATGATGAAGTTGCGTACTTAGTTCCATTAGCTAAATTAACCCTTTAAGGGATGATTTAAAAAAAAATGTATAAAAGTTAACTTTTATTCATAACTACAAACTTACATAAAAATTTTCATATTTATAACTCGAAAACTGGCGAAGTTGATTTGTATGTAGTTGACTACCAACCCCTATTTTTAGGGGATGAATTTCGAGAAACCAGTGATACATTTATTTTTGTATCTAATTAATAAGCTTATACATAAATTTTCTCTCTTCTTACTTCAAAACTGACGAAGTTCCCATACTAACTTGCGCCACCTTAATTAACCCTTCAGGGGATGATTTTTCAAAAAAACGTAATATTTCAATATTTAGTTTCAAATTTTGAGCTAATATGAAAATTTTCATGTTTTTAATTTTAAAAATGACGAAGTTGCGTACTGAGTTCAATCGGCTAAATTAACCCTTTAAGGGATGATTTTCCAAAAAATGTGTTAAAGTTTACTTTTGTTTACAACTATGAACTTACATAAAAATTTTCATGTTTATAACTCTAACACTGACGAAGTTGGTTTGTATGAAAGTGACTTCCAACCGCTATTTTCATCCCTTGGGGGATGAATTTCCAAAAATCCAATAGCCTATGTTACTCAGGAATAATGTAGCATTCTAATGGTGAAAGAATTTTTAAAATCGGTTCAGTAGTTTTTGAGTTTATTCGTTGCAAACATACAAAAATACAAAGGTTTCCTCTTTATAATATTAGTATAGATAATTATTGTATGTGTATGATTATAAGTAATTAAAGATTGTAAGTAAGTTATAATTCACGCAGCTTGACTGCTTATCACATAGGTACACATGTAAAATATTGCATACAGGAAGAAATATTCCATCGCTACAGTTACTGCAGTGCAATCACAAATAAATCAAATATTCATTCGGTGGCACTCAGACGTAATTGCCAGTTGCCAGCCCTGCGCCTTGTCTCGATTCCAATTTCAACAAGTGGCTCGTACGATATTGGCCGTGCCACGTGGGTGCGAAATAACTATCGACGTTTCAATTTTCATACAGACTACATACTTTCTTCTAGTAAGAGGTTTTTATTAACGTCGGTGTAATGAAGGAGCACCACTCCGTTGCCCTGGAGTACCGTTGAGCGTAATAAAGTGTCGTCGTCAGGTGGCCGATTAATTTTATATTTTATTATTTTAATACAAGCATTTTGTTACTATCCACTTATACAGTAACAGAATACATTTTTAAAAGATGTCACAGCCCAACAAAGTGATATTATTATGGATTACAATTATTACCATTTTATGTACATAAAATTAAATGTATTATACAATAAAGTTGTTTGACATAATATGGCATATTATAAGTGTTTAACATACATAATGATAATCAACATCTATGAATAAAAGAAGCTTTACGAAGTTAGTTTTTACGAACACTTTTCGTAAATATCACATTACGCTATCGCAACAAGTTATTTAATTAATCTATTTATTACTTTAGTAAAATACAACATCACAGTGCTATCTATTGCATAATTTGCATATAAACTCAATATAATCGAAAATATAATAATATTCGACGATATAGTTTTCTCGGCCTCAAGTGCACCAATCGCACCTGCCAATTCTAATGCATGCCATTTGAAATTCAGACAAGCTCTCTCCGGGGCGCATGTGAGCACGTACGTGTTAATAATCGGACGGTTCGTCTGTCTGTTCTAGTGCTCCTTGTGTCGCATTACTTACGCAAAATGGGCTAAACTGTTGCGGACAGTTGGGTGTTGTATAGAAACTGAAGATTGCCTTTATATGGAAATCGAATGATGCACTAAATATGAAAAATCAATGGGAATCAATACTAGTACATTTCAAGTTTTAAATTGCGTTTGGATACATCTGGAGTCTGATTAAAAGCAACTACAGATATAAATGATGATTGCTAAGAACAAGCGAAATACTACACATGTCACTGATTCATTGCATTCAGAAAAAAAAGATATGAGTCCGCTTCCGCTCTTTGTAGACTTTTTCAGATTTTACTGGATCAACAGTGAAAAAGCAGTCATATTAGCGTGAATGGCGTCGTCTTAACATTGTCGTAACAATATGGGCTAATGTATAACAATTTTTTAATAACATACAAAATGTAAATACATTCATGTAATTCAAGTAAAGATATCTTCAAGATATACGAGATCCGGATGATATAGAGCCGTAACGTAAGCTCATTGTTCCAAGCTCAGTGGCACACGTGAATCATTCAGAGCTCGGGGGATTAGGGCCGTTTCAAGCGGCAAGCGTTTGCACGGGTGTATATTGTATACATGTAGGTAATTAAGACCATTGTTGCTCACCAAAACTCACCAGGCATTAGCAACAAAACCCGTTTGATGCACTTGAATGATTAAACATTTCTTCTTCTATTAGCTGTAGATATCTATTTTATTAAATTCCATCTAGCTGTTTCCCTGTATTTAATTCATTCCTCTAATTTTAACTCTTATTTATTTCACTCCACTTCTTGTCTTGTAATCGTACTTCTTTTCTTTGTGTTCTCTCTGTTTCTCTATTAATCTTTTATTGTTCCCTTCGATATCTTATAGTCTTCCATGTTCACATTTAACTTTATTTTACAGCCAACCAAATAAGAAAATCCTAATGATAAGTAAACAGCAATTTATTTGTATGTGGATACCGACGTTCATAAACATCAACAGAGATGACCAACAAATAGTTAATAGAAACCTGTTAACAACAGAGTTGTAACCGAGGCGTTAGCAGTCAGGAAAAAAGCAGTTAAAAACTGAAAGGTTCACGATTTCATTGAATGAAACGTTTTCGCAGACACATCGATGAGGAACATCATGGTATACCCCTAGGGGGAAGAAGAAGAGTTGTATGCAAAAGCGAATATAATATGCAGGAGAAGTTTATACAATAGATACCCTTTCCTAAATAGTGAAAACGATGTTTTGCAACACAAAATACCATCACTATGTAATTGCGTTATAAACATTAAGTCTAGTTTTTAATTTAATACACCGAAAATTTGACACACTATCCCGTAAGATTTCCTAGTTAGAGAACCTATTAGTGTCGTAAACTTTGTCACGACTCAGTACCGGTGGGATGCTCTATCATTGTCGCGCTTGGACAGCTTCGAAGTATTCAGATCAGCTATCTCTGTTGCACTTAATGTAAGTTGCAACTGAGACACGACATTTAAGGTGTGTTGCCAACAACGTCTGATTGGCTTCCCAGAATTATGATCGATAACTTGTGGTTTTGTCTCTCTGGAAAGCTAATTGAATACAGTTCTGAAGAATTCTATAAGAACACCTGCGCCTTTAAGAGAAAAGTAGCCTACTAAGAATAGCGCTTCCAACGTAGTGAGAGTTTTTTCTACTATTTTACTGAATTATTTTCTGTCAGCAACATGCAAATATAATTTCTAAGCGTATAAGAAGTTGTCATCTAATACTTTTAGGCCTACACACAATAGTTACATCGATCAAACTGTTTAGTCGAGTTGTGTACTTGCACGATTTCATGACGATCAGACAGTTAAGTCACAGTATAAGAATCATACTGTGGTACTACAGAATGAGTGAAAAAAGTTTTAATAAAATAATTTCATTTCTCTCCATAACTACAATTCATACATGATGCCAATTCGACGGCCGATGCCCGTTTAACATGTCGCGTATCGACTGCTTAGTCGAGTGTATGCGCGCTCCAATACATGACAATCTATGTGGTTTTTGATTTTTTTAGTTAATCAAATATCTAGTTTTTTATATGCGGATCTTACATACATTTTCATAGATTTTCACCGTACAACCAAATAGTTGTACGACTAAAAATTGTGTTTATGCCGTAGGCTTAAGATGACAAGTGACAACTTGTTATCTTAACATTTTTATAACATGTTTTAATTTTAATGTTAGAGAGTCAAATTTATAACTCCTTTTCACTTTTATTGAAACAAACATGGGCTACAACTACATACTGTCACGTGATCTGTTTACTCTTATACCGGCGTTTACTACAAAAATGTCCAAGTAGATACTCATTCAATTAAATGATCCACGTGTTATCAAAATGATCTAAAGGACCACCTCACTTCAGAAACGACAAATGGATCGCTAAAAATATCGAACCGCACTTTACGAGCGTCCAGCTCCCGTTCGGTTTGTTTAAAAAGAAAACACGTGGAAAGTAGGAAACAAAAACGTGGAACATTTCCACTGCGGCAGAATCGCTCGCGGAACACTGAGATCAAAGAAAATAAGGTGGAGTGTTATGGTGTAACGGTAGGGTATGCGTGAAAATCAATTAAAAATAGAAAAAAAACTGAAATCAATGAATAAAAATTTCCTTTTCATTAATACACCCAATAACTTTGCCCAATAGCAACTCCTATGAAATATCCCATAGTTCTGTGCAGCTTAGAAAACGGACGAATTACGCCAGTTGTTTCCGTCAAATAGTATCTTCATTGTAATTGTTTACCTATGTGACGAATGACTGCAGTCCACCAGATGCGGAGCTAAATTGCAGGAAAAAGTATGAAAAAATAAATTTTCAAAGTATTAATAAAACGCAACAATTATGGAATAATTTAGTTAAATGGAGAAATGGATCGACGTATGAACCGATGAAGATTTTGTTGAAACTGGATCGTCTGTCTAATTTTTATGCGAACGGTACATTGAATCACGCCACAGGTACACCTAAAAACGGGTAGAGATGCCAAGTTGATTCACTCAGAACTAAGAGTATCTAAAGCCAACCAGAACGCCAATGATAGTGTAGTGCTCCACTAACAAGCTGGGATCGACTTTTTAGCACACTTACATTTGCATTTCCTCACTCTGATTTGTTAGGAATCCGTAACGCAAGAGTGAAAAATGGATTGAAGAGTAATCGTATTTCGTTTTGAATCATTTAAAGTTTCGTTTTGGCCGTTTTGTTGTTCCAATATAGGATAGTATATATACAATATAGAAAATATCTAGTATGTTTATCGATGTATGTATAGGCGACGGTGATCACTTTTTAAGTGTTTTAACTGTTGGTATGTTTCGGCTATTAAGATACACACCAACGCACACCAACGCTTTACTAAGCTTTTGCGTTGTGTCAGCTTAGTGGAGTAACTAATTTTATTCTAATGACTATTAGGTGCAGTACGCTTAATTCCTAACAAGTAAAAAAATTACCTAAAATGAATTTGCAAAAATATAGGCAAATTTTTATGCTTATACTTTTTTACTATTTTCATCCTGCTGCATCATCTTACTGAATAATATAGGAAAAACTCTAAGAATAGCGTCAGATTTCCATCCACTAGTCTTTGTAGCAATTCAAAACGCAGAGCAATACTAAAGATTTTCCACCATAAATAAAATTTGAAAAATTAAACACCTTCAAAGTCAACTACTTTGTGGCCCTCGTACGGGTCGATACGACCCCGAACAAATTAATGTGTGAATAATTCAGCGTGTACCGGTTACACGGACAGCGTAGGGTTGGAATGAAATGAATTGTTAAAAAAACCAATATAGGTACAACCGGCAATAGGCTTTGCTACAATTGCGTCTAAAATTTTATTGTATTAGTGCAATTTACCTTGAAAAATTTGAATGCTTAAAGTTTTTATGAAAACGTATAGCAAGTAACAAAATTTAGGGATCTATGGGCAGTCAGAGTATCTAGAATGCTCTAAATATAACCCATATTCAGTCTTCCACCTAAACAAAACTTTCAGCACTAAACGTAAGCAAATACGATTTCATAGGCAACGATGACTATTTACTACAAGCGGATACCGGGTATGTGCTACTACACTTAAACTGTTCTATGGGAAGAGTCGAAAATCGAGTTCATGAGTGGACCGAATGTGCCTAATGAATTGTATTAGTAGTCTCAAATCATTTTCGCACTATTTCCTTTCAAATGAAACCTGTTTAGGGTACATCGGTTGGATGGATTCAAAGTCTATAGAAGACATCCCCACAATATTTTTTTGTGTTTTATATATACAGATAGATAAGATACCCGAAGGCAATTAGCCTGTTCGTCTGTAGAACTTTAAATAATATTATGTCTTCCCGTTAGTACACCGAAGTAACCGAACAGCTCTATAGTTAGTGTCAATCCTAATGGACGATACTCTATTAACTTTGCGAGCGGTAGTGTTAGTAAAAACAATTCACATCTTTGCACATCTAAGCGTCCTTTGTTAGATTTTGCCGTTAAACACTTTAAGCACTCCATAAATCAATCAATTTGGGCAATACTCATTCCTCTTAAAGGCTATGTGTCTTCGTAACACGCCAAAGGTTATCCTCATGGAATCTAAGTTTTTCTATGTGTTTAACGTGTTTTTGGCTGTTGCTATTTTGGGATAGGGAAATATAAAACACAGAAAAAATGTATGTGTCAGCTCCGAACGCACGACGGGAGTTTAACGCTATCTCGTTTGCTATCATCAAATCAGTAACAAGATTATTACAACGCCATCTTGTATGCGATTGTCAAATCAGAATCTAGATGGCGTTGTTATTGATCAGTAAACGTGTTACAAATTACAAACATAACGCATAACGTAACGGAAAAAGTTTTATTTTACTCCTCAAAGTTTTCATACCCCGGGCTTAAATATGAAAATCGATTCTAATGGAGTTAAACTCGAAAATAACGGAAACATTAATGAAATAAGATTTCTGAGTTTAGTTCTTTAAACTACGACAGCCAACCCTACGATTAGGGTTACATGACAACTGACAGTGTTCACTCAGTATACAAGCATGAATAGAAAATCGGAACATCGAATGCCATTTGCGGTAATAGGTAATAATGAGACCGCGTTTCAGTCGTTTCCAGAAAGTGGATGCATTTTATAGCGAAGTGGTTTATTATTGATTAGTGTTTTCTTTGAAGGAAAATAAAATTATTTTCATGGAATTGACGCTGGTTTAAGTGTTGTTCAGGGAAACTACGAGTAAGTATTAACATTGCTTAATGACATAAATTTCTTTTGGGAGTAATATGAAAGAATTATAGGTGAATTTAAAACAGTTCACCCATTGTACCCTTTTCATTCTTGGGTGTATTTCATCAAATTACTTAGGTACGTACTGTTAGTTGGTAGGTTCACTTGTTAGTTCGCCATTTACTACATACATTACATTATTTACATTTACTCATTTGGCTGTGACGTTAGCTACAACGTAGAACCAATTCACACAAAGCCGTACACCGTAGGGAGCGTTTGCCATTTTTCTTATAAAAGATACACATACATACATGGAGAAAGGAACAGCAGGAACAAAGCGGGTCAATTCGGAATCGGTACAATATTCAGGAAAATTGCACGGGCCGGGCGAGTTTATCCTAAGTGTGCGTCCACAGTGAACGCGCGGTGACTAGGGCGCTATGATAGGGCGCGAGGGGCGGGTGCGCGCGGTGGCGATAGTGCCGTGCTTTTTGCTGCTTTTTTTGAAATAATTTTGAATTTTGAAATGAATGAGGATGATATTTCTACCATTATTTTTAAATATATTTGAAAACGCGCTTAGTTTGAAAACTACGCGAGCTATCTTGCTCAAGTCCGTCGCACTAGGCGCCAACCTTAGTTAGGTACTACACTATGGACGCAAACGGCGCGACGGTTTCTTATGTTAAATATTTCGCGCCCATCGTCCAACCGCACTAGGCTAGCAATGTGGACGCACACTAAGGTCTGATTGTAATCGGGCAACACCTGAATATTTCAAGATAACACCCGCCCTTCTTACCCCGGCCTCATAGCTTCGCTGGAAACAAAATAAAGATAAATGGCCGAGAGAAGAGGATTAAGGTTGATTATTTAAGCGATGAGGGAAATTGTTGAAGGGGAATGGGAATTACTAGTCTTCCAGTGCGTTTCGAGATTGTTTCCTAGTATTTAAATATAACTTAATTGCGAAAGTGCCCGTAATATCAAAGTGGATAAAATAACTAAGACCACGCTTCCAGACTCAAATCGCGCAAACTGTATTTCCAGAGTCAGCTTGCATTTTTTAATGTTATGTAATAAAACAATTATACTTAATTTTATGTTTTGAATGTATTTTCATTTTATTTGCGTTCTAAGATTTTCTATTATAAATTTTGAATTAAGAGAGCCGTTTTTTTCAAAGACGATGTAATTTGGCTTTGACTTTTGACCTTAGCTTTGAAGTAGGTACCTATTTTTTTTTCAAAATTCATATTAGGAACAACAATAATAATATAGGCAACTGAATATGCAACTAATGAAACCCATATCCATCTCGCTCAAGAATTTTGCCAAACAAATTGCGATTACCATAAAACTTTCCGTAACGCTTTAAGCGGTTTGTCGCAAGTGTTGCTTTAAAGTGTTATTGCATGTGTGTATAGAATTATTTATAGATCTCTCACTCACACATGCACCCGATATTTGCAGACGCAATTAATCTATCCACACTGCGCCAGTAAAAAGGTTAAATCTAATTATTCGACGGCCATTGCACACGATGAACAAATATATTTTTTCTTATTTTTCCTATGTTTCTTTACTGTAGAAACATGTAGATAGAACAGCGTATTATGTAATTTTATGCAACTACTTTCATGCAATTAATGCCAACCATTTGAGTAACTTAGCCATTACCATAAATTGAGTTACGTTCACAGCATTCATTAATTTATTATGTCTTGAAATTTTTATTTATTTATTTATTTATTCATAACACACAACTATCATTACAGGTGAAAAACCCAATGCGACAGAATGGCCTTGCACATTAAACTTTAAAACAAAACTCATTACAAAACTTTATAAAAATAATCTAAAACTAAATAATAACTTTACGACGTACTATAATATTTTTTGCCCGGGGCTTCGCCCGTTATAGAGATCAATTTTTACAAATCCCGCGGAGACCCTGCATTTTTCCGGGATAATAAATATAATATCACCTTTGCGAATTCACTGAGGTGACACGAAAATAAGTCCAGTTTGTCGTGAGCCTGGTTGAGCGTATTGATTGCTCGAGTAATAGGCACATTGATCTTGGCCGTGTGGGCACAGCTAGCAGTGGTGGTCGCCGTCTCCTCCAAATGTAGCGCTCCGGCACGTTTTGTAACATTTGTGAACACATTATTTGAACAAGTGGACTACGGTGTACATTTTTAACATTTTCAAAAACCTTTTACAGAACCTTTTAACATTTTACAGAACCTAGTGAAATAGATTTTTTTGTTATTTTTTTCCAAAACTGGTATAATCTATTTTATACTTTGTTGGTGCAATAAAGAAAATAAATACCAGTTTTTACCTAATTTATTGGGAATAAATTGCCCCGTACCCGTTTGACGTTGAGTTTCGGGACACGTTGTCTATACAATAAGTGCAAATTCCCGACGCACTCTCAGATCGTTGTACACAACCATTCCCAGCACAAACAGCGTGGGGTACATTGGTGGGTAAAATGGGTAAACTTCGTATTGGACCCGTTCCAACATAGTCACGTACTTAGCTTCATAAGGAAACCATGATGAAACGATATTGAACATTGAATCATGATATTGAAATTAATTTATAATTTATTAACATTAAATTAAATAATGAATATGCGTTGTCGAGAAAAAAGGGAGAAACATAGAGGCAATGCAAGACGAAAAAGAAACGAGATTATTATGTCAAGAAGACAGTAATAATGTAAGAGTAAGTGCATGTTTAAACAAAGGATAAAAGATTTGACATTATTGTCTTACATATTCCAATAATTTACTATGACACGATCCCTAATATCATATATTAATTTATCCACAAAAAATAAAGTAACTATTCCGTACGTGTGCTGCGGTCCTAAAACACACGTCTATCAAAGCACGCGGCGTAGTTAAAATTAGCGCATAGTGCGCTAATGACGCGTCGGCTATATCGTCTGCGGAGTACCGAGTACGATCCTTGGCCACTGACTCACGTAGCGTGGTACTCTTGCCACCACAGATCACCTATGTAATACGTTTCATAACCCTCTAAACTATTTTAAACAAGCTTTTAAAATTTTGTGTTTGTGTTGTTGACAGCTGAGGAGTTCTCTCGTCTGGAGCCAATCATTAGCGTAGTATCAGGGCAATATTATCATAAAAACGCATTGTCCTTTGTGAAGTTTCAACTCTGTGGTATGAGAATTCATCCCACGTCATCATGAGAGTTCATTTTATTTAAGAACAAAATATTTGCAATCAAAATATCTGAACACAATAGAACTAAATTTTAAAGTGATGTTTAAAATTCATCATAATCAAAAATCAAGCTCTAATCCTTTTATTAAGTACAACATCAAAGTGAACAAGTCATAGAGAATATTTGAAAAGGCAACCGGCAACCTTGCGCCGACTACGTATTCGTGTTATTCGCTAATTTCGTCTCGGTGTTAATTCATAATTAATAACCTTCTCTGGGTGCATTGAAAAAGTTAATCTTTTGGAAAATACTCCGCCACTTCCCTCTCACAAAAGGAAAGTTGCTGCGCCAGAATGGTTGCTTGTTATTAATTATCTTACCTACTACTGCGATATCACAATAGACATTAATCCCTGAAACAGACAATAATCTGTTTATAATGATGATAGGAACGGATTAATCGGTTGGTAGTTAGGTGATGACGAGGTATAATTTGAATGAGACTTGTGTTTTCCAAAGTGGCAAATTTTTCAAGAGCCCTTTATGGCCAACCTATTTTATTATATTATCATCAACATATTTTAGTTTTTTGTAATATCAAACCATCTTCAACAACTCGATCTGAATTATGAAAACTAAAAAATTACAAAAGAGACATGCGACAACACCTAGTAGAATATATTCATTACCGGCCAGAAATATATTCATTACCGGCTCATTATTTCTGGTTGCAACCTGCAACCCAAGCAAGTAGTTTTTTGAAAGAAGGGGTCGTAGCTGGCCTGCTAGTTAGAAAACCCTTCCACGTTCAGGTACAGGAACCACAGGAACCAGAAGGGACCCTACACCATAGTCAGCTCCTTATTTTAGTACGGTGCACCGCGAATCCGCGAGCAGTATAAGTCAGCTTTGGCTGAAGGAATCAGTCCCTTATATCCCCAATTTTTATTCGCAAAAGTTTGTAGAGTAAGTTGGTTATAAATCTCTCTTCATAAATAAAATATTCAGGGTTCTTATAAAACTAAAAGGATATAATATTTTTTTTCTATTTTTCAACCCAGTTTCGTCTAACCATTTCACAATGAATAATTCTATAATACTTAGTCTGCAAAGACGCTCTTCAGCTTACTGTATCTCAAAGTAGCATTACAAGATTATTGTGTATCAAAGTGAAGCAGCCTTATAAGATTATTATATGTCAAAGTAAAGTATTACAAGATTACCTCCTTCGGGCAGGCGAAGCTTGGACAATCGCTGGATTTACCGGCAGTAAAGGACTCTACAGTTCTTTTGTGCGTTAAGTTTAAAATAGCCTTTGTTATGGTATCGTTCAAGTTACCCCTAGTTTTTAGCTAATAGAATTGGCCAGCAAACAATTTTCTACAAGACATGAGGTGTCGTTGAAAATCTTTTCGGATATCAGCGTAAAGCTTTACATTTTTCTATACATATATTCAACCACAAAATAGTCAAAATTTAATTTGTCTACGATGGCAAATAAATTAGATAGGCAGATAACAATATCTACCAGATTTTGGTAAAATAATAATTATGATGTATTTTTATCTATGACGAATGTTAGAAACAAACCATCTTCAAAGCATTTTTCATTTATTTTCTCTCAACGTAAGATAGTAACGTCTCGGGAAATCTTTATTAATGCTTTTCTAGTTTTGTAAGTTGTAATATTACTTCAAGTACTGCAATAGCTGACGCTATGAGCAACGGAAAATAACTCCGACGGAAAATAAAAATAAAATCGCAATTTTCCTTATTCTTTAAGTGGAATAAGATTATGAACAAAGTGATACCAAGTTTTTATTAGATTCGTACACAAGATTTTTTGTTCAGGTCCCCTGACCGTTGCACTGTGAGCGTTATTACCTATACTTATTTGAAACATCCTAAAAATCATATGGAAAAAACTAACATTATACCTATAAGATCTCGCCTGACCGCTAGTGAGAAAAAAATTTGAGCGCTTTCTTGTTTTCAGGACCATTAAGTTGTAGACAAGACTAATTACCACTGCTAATTATTATTACCTAATTAGGTAAGTCGTCGGTCTAACTGCAGGCGATCTAGACAAATACCATAGTCTTCACAAGTCTACCATTATCCATCGATCAGCCTTTGGAAGTCCACTGCTCATAGGCATAAGCATAGGCCTCCCTAACATGTGCTACTCTGAAATACTTGCATATTTTTTACATACCCAGTAATTTTAAACACAGATATAGACGATATTACGAGTACCTAAACTAAGCGACTATTAGTATCTATTATTTTTTCGAAATCAACGAGTTCGATTCTTGTCCAGGAATATTGATTTCTCCAAAAATCCAATGATGCAGTTTTAGTTTTCATCAACATCGGATCTGGTCAAAGGAGACCAGTTTTCGCTATTACTCATATTTTCAGATTCAGCCTTCCACGCTCACTTTTATATCCCCTTAAATATTTAATATACAGTCGCCTCTTAAATAGCGACCTGTACAGCAAGTTATGCTGCAATACGAGCACGAGAATAAATTCTATCTACGAGCTCGTTTCTCGTTTCAACAGCGCACTTGTGAGGACAGGGCATAATTTTCAGTTCCGAAGCCTGCCTAATGAGAGCTCATTTTGTCATAGACTAATCTAGCCCTGTAGCCCACTTAAAAGGGATTCCCCTTATTTGACTGAACATTCAAATTAGACTCCTACCTGCGTCGATTCTGTGGCAACTAACTTATAGTATTGGAGTTTTGATTATTCGCCATGTCTAAATATACTACTAACGATGGAGGGATAAATATGGCATACCTTTCTTCTCAGTCTGCAACGTCGCCAATGGTATAATGAACACAAAAAGGACAGAAGTGTATACTCATAATATACTCGTCTGCCGTATGTACTAACCCTTCGAGGGTATTATGGTTTCTTCTTCTACACGTTTATTAGTACCGTCTCAATTGGACATTGAAACCTAAACCAAAACTTCACTGTCATTCATTCGCTTGTGTCCATGGACGTTGTCAAAATAATGTCACGACACTCACTGACATATCCTGGAGGCTATAGCTTACACATTCAAAGTTTACTTGTGAAACCCCAGCTATTACCGTCCGGCGGCAATGTTTACAACTAACTTTGTTAGGGGGCGTGCCGGTCGGTACCCACTGGCTTCCGATGCCCCGAGCACTTGGACAAGCCGCCTAGTGGCAACACTTGTTGTTTTATTGTTGTGCAGTTGTTCCGGCGAGTTCGCGGTTGGTCAGTAGCATTCAGTGTTGAGTTTCATTCGGTTTACATAGAGAAACTTGCACTGGCACAGACAGCCAAGGCCTTTGGTGATTTCGTTGGGCTTTCAAGTTTGTCTGAGTACCTTAAAGCATCTTCGAATTTGTTTCTTTGGGACCGATATGTGAAACTCATTGGAAATGTATTTTAGACGAATTTTCATACGTGTCTACAAGTTCTACAACGACTATACCAGTGTGGTCACAATTGATTGCAATTTAATTCCTAAATTTTTAGGCAAGGCTATGTTTAATGAATACAGATCATCGATGATAATTGATTAATTACATCTATGATACAGATTATTAATGTTACTTATCTACTTGTTTTATTTAACCAAGAGCACTACAATTCTATTTATTTTATGCATAGAAAACTGTATTACATTTGACATTTCCTGTTTACCGAGAGTTTTCAGTGACACAAAAGCGCAATAGAAAATCATCAAAGCATGTTCCGTGAATAACGTAACTATACTCTTAGTTACACTGTAAAGATATAAATTCATGCACGCGTCGACATTCTGCGAAAATTGCAACCACGTTACATTGAGACCTAACAAATGAAGCCACAAGCTTTATTTCTTTAGCATTAAACCACAAAATAGATCGTCAACCCCGTATCATGTGCTAAGATATTAACGTGCCACGCGAGCCGTATGTTCCGCGCATGTGAGTGATTTACTGAGGAACATGAAAATGTGACATATTGTGACAAGCCTGTAACGCTTGTAACGTTTCATTCTGTGTCAAGGAGAATGTATGGTAATAAAGGTGTAAACTTCCCAGCACAGATTGTACACACGTTTTGCAATAATGAACCTTACAGTCATTACAACAAGTACAGCTATACCATGTCTTATTAATTAATGTTCATTTATAGCTATTAAATAACGCCGCACTCGTGTTGGCATTATAATTTAATCATCTTGAATTATCTTTATCTTCAATAGAATGTAAACCCATATTTCGGATGCTAAATGTTTTATGGGTACCTACAACAGACGGAACCGCATAAGTATTAAAATTCAAGTGTCATGGCTCATTTTCGACGTTAATGTACGACGTTATGACGTTAGATACGCTTTATTAAAAATATTGTTTCTTTAACTTTTAGAGCTTGGAGCAAAACTTGCAACAATAATTTTAACTAGAAATTCTTGCAAAAGATGACGTATGTGCAGTAGAAATCTAAGTTCCTTAAAGTTTATAACACAAAAAGAATCCACGGTCACATTGTCTACTGTATTACATTTCAAAAACTAAATCCATTGGCCCATTCAGAACTCCAGACGCTTAAAAAATCGGACACATACACTCGGCAAAAACATAAACCACATCTGTTATTATATGAATAGTTCAGTCGAGAAAAAATAACAATAGTTTTGCTATAATGCATACTTGAGTTGAGAATTATTCCAACCATACGGTTCCCGACAATAGTTATTTTGACACTTGAATGTTATAAATGTTTTGATTACAAATTGTTTTCGCTACGCGGCGGCAATTCTTCGAATTTCGTGGATAAATTGTTTTTTTGGTTCGTTAAAATGAATGGGCCGTAGTAATGAATGTGCTTTATTTATAAATGAATAACGGTTAAATGAATTTCATAGAAGAAAGAAAAATGAAAATAAATTAGTTGCTTCAGAATCTGTGAATATAAGAAATTATTTAATAACGTCTAGTGGAGTAAAAAGCATGATAAGAATTATACGAGAACTACCTTCGGAAATATTACGAAAATAACTAATCATCTACATTATGAAATATTAAAAGGTTGGGTTCAACCCGTCAATACGAACATATTTCATTGAAATTCCCCAATAAACGATCCTCCCTAGAGAGGATGGCGCTTCTAGATGAGAAGCGTCTTTTCGCGAATCGAAATAAAATTCAATTTAAACCTATTTCACATCATCGAATAGTAACTAAAATCTAACTCTCTTCTCTTCCGTATCTCTATTCGGGACACTTTTATCCACTTCTGTGACGCTTCTACAGTCTTATTAGATAGTTAGTTGATTTGAGTTGATTGAGTTGGTTAGAACGAGAAATGTTGGAAAAAAAAACCATCGATATGTGATCCCTCTGATGTAAGGATTGATGGTAATTTAAATCATATACTATCATAGTCAATAAAAATACGAAATAGATTTTTTCCCTTACTAGGGAAGTAAATTGGAAGTAAATAGGGAATTGACATTCGAGAGAAGATTCAAGATAGTTCTTTCATAATGCGCAGCGTACCCTTGTGATTTGAAATAGAATTCGAGCTACATTTATTTTCCTGCAACGTCGAGAGAACAGACAGCACTGTCCACTTTTGTATTGCTTTTATAGTGCGACATCTAACACGACGCAATATGGAGCTCTGTGATGGCAGAACATGGCGGGTGTCGCGAATAGGCGTGCGCATTATCATGTAAGTTTCGAAAAACGTCTGAAATCGTATCGTCTAGTCTGAAGTTTCTTCAATACGACGGACAACAAAAACAGCGATGCGTTTCTACAAAAAGAGCGATGTTAATCTTACAACAGGTATAAAGTTTCGTGGGTGAAAAACACCTCACTCCTTGATTATTTTGAAGTGAAACTTCTTTAAAATCGTTAGTGATTTGAAACCGGATGCAACGACAGGTAAGATAATATAACCGCTAATTTCGGCTTGGAAATTAAATTCTCCGTAGCTCAATCACGGTAAAGATATAAACAGTAGTCGCTCTTCATACAAACGGCCGAAAAGCGCGTTATACCTACCCACATCCGAATACGCGTGCGATACGTGGGCAACAGCGGCCGCTGCGTGGCGATTTCCGACAGGCGAACGAGCGGAGCTTGTACCACGGTCCGGTCGGTACAAATAACAATTTTTTTAGTTTTACGAATATAATATGAATGACGTGATAAAGAATATAATGATGAATCTATGAATCTCGTCTGGAAATAATTGTACCTAATATTGTAATTTGTAATAATTGTAATTTGAATATTTGCGTCTAATTTGTCATTAAAACGTTATTGCTACTTGCTACTGTAACTTTGATTTCAATGTTATAAATTAATTTAGCAATAGGTATAAAGTTTATAGAATCGGACAGTTGTACCTTTTTTATTTACCTTAACCTGCAAGAAGAACTTACCATACCCTAAGAGTCTCTGTCTCTAATACAATACTGAAGGCTTACGAACCTTCACAGTACTAATAAAAACACAACATAGAATTTTATGGAACACTTCCTTTTTATTCACAATGAATTGCATTTATTAAAATAGAAAATATAACATTTATAAATACAAAACTACAAAGAAACTCAAGTCGTTTTATAAAATTAAAATACTGTCGGCGGACAGCCCTAGCGCGCGGCGACGCGTAGGCAAGTTTTTCGAGAATCGGGCCGAGTCACGTTACTGTTTATATATGTGTACTGTGGCTCAATGGTCAGGACTTAGATACACAATACCTGATGCGCAGGTTCGCGTCTCACAGTATTTCTTTTTTTTTTAGTTTTATTTTTTTTTAGTTTTATTTTTATACTGTTTTTAAATACTTTCAAATGCTCTTTTAAATATTTTCAAAGAATTTATCAACAAAAAATAAGAATTTCATTCTTTCATTCTGTCGATCGACCTACCGATTATACAGACAGTAAAAATGCTAAGTTGTATTCATAGATGGCGCTTCGATTTATTGCTTTAAGATTCGATTTATTGCTTTTTCATCTCATTATTTTGAAACCAAAATTTTGGAAAGTTTCACTTCTACCACGTGTAAATTGCACACATTTTCTTTTTTTTTAATCGACGTCAAAAAACCAGGCAAATACGTGTCAGGCCACGCGCAATGTTGGATTCCGAAGTATTAAGTTTATCGACTATTACTCATTAACTACTTATGCTAACATAGCATAATAATTTTTAAGAATTTTTTCACATACCCTGGGAATACACGTCCGATTTTGTTTCCGATTGTCTGATCAGACTATCTGATCGTGTTTACTCGATACATGTCCGATTTTTGCGTCAGACTTTTTCTGAACACAGTCGTTCTCGAGCTGTGAGAGCGGTAAGTGCTTGCTTGCCACTCTTGCCAGAAAGAAAAGATGGATGGCGAATGAAAATTTTGGTTACTTATTGCATATTTGCTCGTGTTAGCGCGAAAGAAGAAATAACGTCGCTATTGGATTCAATATTCAATTTCAGTGTATCAATCTGACAAGACTTACCGAGAGTAATTTCTACTTAAAACATCCAAAACTACTGAGATACCCCGAAAAGTTTTTTGATTGTTATAGAATGAGTAGGTATAAGCTCTTTTAACGTACTTTTGTACTTGAATCATTCTGGACAACAAAATAACTGACTTCAATATAAGGGATGAATCAAAAACTACTCGTCAGATCTCGCTCAAATTTAAGGTGCTTGTCATGTGGTCCCACCACATGAAAAGCACCAACTTTCGAGCGAGAACTTTCTAGCGTCGATAGTTTCGGAAATAAGCCCCTCCCTCCCTTTCCCCGCACGAGTGATCCTATAAGGGTTCCGTTTTTCGTTTTTTTGTGCGGAACCCTAAAAATACAGTCGAATTGAGAACCTCCACCTTTTTTTGAAGTCGGTTAAAAATTGGAATAGTTAGCAGCGTGTAGGTAGGTACAGATAGCAGAGCATAAAAATAAAAATTTTGAAAAACCCCCCGTAACAGGCTACTGCAGCGCCCTCTGGTGGCCTACTGCCATAAAACATATAATTATAAGCCCGCTCTTTAGTGATACCTTTTGGATGCAAAAAACTGCAATGAAATCGGCCCAGTAGTTTTCATAAAAACGGTAATATACATACATACAAACTAACAAACAAACAACCTCTAACCCCTAATGCATATACCGCCTTCGTTTCGTTCCGTCCATCGTGGGTAAAAATTAAAATGAAAAAAGGGATAGATACCATATAGGAATAAAATAAGGCACAATGTATGGAGTATGAGTATTGGTAGAAATTATTATACATTTTAAGAATTAAACATTAAAATAATAAAAATAAATTAAAATATTCATAATAATATCTTAAATTAAAATAAATCTTGCATGTCCTTTGGTTTCCTAAAAACTAATGATCAACAACGCAAAGAAGTTTACGACTTCCTCGTGACCTACTTAATTACTTAACCATTTTAGTAAATTTTAATTAAATTTTAAGTAAAAAGTGCCCGTCCAAACGTGTTAAGTGATAAGCCCCGCCCACCTACTTAACAAAAAAATTTCTAAATTACTTATTTACTTATGTACTAAATTACTTATCTACTTAACTACTAAAATCACATAACAATGCGACGCGTGCGTTCACTGTCACGCTAGCGAGTAAACTGGCAAGTCGGAAGGAGGAATCGGACGTGTATTGGTCTCTGTAGAAAAGTATGCAGACCGCACCTTCAGACAATCGGATCGGCCATAAAATCGTAGACGTCTTGGCGCTGTTTCCGACTCGGACGTCCGATCCTACAATCTGATCGGACGTGTATTGTGTATTCAAACAAATGTATGGCACGAGGGCCTTCAGATTGTCTGATCAGACTAGTCTGATCAGACAATCGGAAACAAAATCGGACGTGTATTCCCAGGCTTATTCAACACCAACCGTTTATGGTCGTAGCACACATATCAACTCGTAAACGGAACGTAAACGTATCAACTCTTGCATGTCAGTATTCTTTGTATGAAACTCCCTACTGTAAAAGCACACTTATCGGATTCGTAACGTAATCGCCTCGCCTCGAGACAAGCTCACGAACCGCGGTACGGTGCGTGGACGACTTGCCGTACTCGTTTGTTTAAAGTTATTTAAATAAGCCTTGGTTTTGTTAAGGCATTAATACCGTTATTCAGATACATAATTTGATCAACTCATTTACATAATACCATACTGCTGCATAAACATCGAAATCTCAATCAGTTTAGTGAAGTGAAGATTTAACTGTCAATTTGACCCGTACATACAAACAGAAAATTACATAAACGCTTGTTATTAAATTTCTCTTCTAGTGACATTGCGACACAAGAGGTTGAAAAGTCGAAGCATATGTACGAACGTGTGATTCTTATCCAATATTCTTCGTTCTCGTTCTTACTCGAACATAAAGATTGAAAAATCAAGATTCTTCGAATACAGACTCTGTTGTGTTTTGCTTGCGCACAGTCTGTGAAGGGTTTTAGGCGAAAAATTATGTCAACAATAAATCAATAGCCGAGAACCGGAAATAAGAGAGAGTATTTACAACGGTCAAGAGCGATCTCTCCGGAACCGATTACAGATAATAATTCTAGTTGTTTACAGATAAATAATACTGAATAATAACACACACCTAGAACAGCCCGAACGTCTCATTAGCTAGTCTGTGTGTATATTAAATAACAAAACTGTACAGTTAGTATTATTCATTCAATTCTTAGCTAACAGTTTGCTGCAGGTGGCGGCGGGTACGTGAGTCGCGCGAGGAGCATAACTTAAACGTTGATATGTTTATTGCACAAAATACAATACAATGTGAAAATACAAACTACTTAAATAATTTTCATAAAAATTAATTGAAGAGACGACATTTCTGTCATCAAATTAATCAACAACAAATGATCTTTTTTTCTTTTTCTTCTCTCTTTCATGGCCGGCAATGCATCGATGATTTCTTTGGTGTTGCTGATGTCCATAGGCGACGATAGCCTCTTACGATCAGGTGGATCGTCAGCTCGTTTGCTGGCTGTTTCCATAAAAAATCTATGATGTTTGAGCTAGACAACACAACGCGACTTCCAAAAGACGTGTAAGTGGCGAAGAAGTTATGCAATCTTTAGCAGGTAAAGTGTTCTCAGCTACATTCTTAATTGACTTCAAATAAGAAAAGTATTTCTTTCTTTCAGGAGTTTCACTAGAAAACTTAACACCATTTGGACTACATTTCAATTACATATATCAATAAAAAATACAGAAGTAATCCAAAGTGAAAAAACACGCAGGATTGTAGTTGTCACGTCAAGAGCTCCTACTTTGTATGCGGCTATGTGCAAAACACGTGTTGACTCTCGTCAACGTGTCACGTACTACGATGTAAATATAGTTTGTAGCTAGGGTTAGCGATGACCAAACGGCAATATTTCTTTGAAAACTCAAAGGAATACTGAATAATATAGGTCTGTATGAACAGGAACAGATAGGAGAGGTCGAGGGTGACTCTGACTATCAAACTGGACATCTCTCTGTATGACAAACGTCGAATAAAAAAAAATCTCTGTCCCATGTTTTGTATGGAACACTTTATTTTTTTGCGATTTCGATGTTGAATCCATAGAGAAGAAAGAAGGGTTCAGTTTAAAATTTGCAATAGTTTATTATAACGAATTCCTCTATTTCCTAAATAAAGAAATAACAGTACTTACTTATGTGAAATACTTTAATTTTCATTAAAACATTGTCGGATATCATCATTCATCCTAACTGTCAAACAATAGGCTCAGATGTTTTTCAGTCTTTACTTATCGATATTAACGCAACATATTGCGTGTTCGAGCCATACATAGCTCGTTTGTCAAAAATGAGCTGTGCATGATAATATACATCTAGTATGTGATGTGAATATCAAAGGTTTTTCTTTATGATGACAGCGAACAATCAGGCGGGTCATATAATCATAAGTTGTTACCATCGGTCATGCTATCAAGGGCGTTATTGATGGAGTTGATGGCCATTCTCACTTTAACCAAAACAACATTAGACCAGATTATATGTGACATTTTATTTCATTTTTTCTTGTAACTCCAAAACCTACGGTAACTAAGAAAACCTCGAAACCCTATGAAGTTAAGGATTATGATCTGCTGAATACAATTTATCTAACGGAAGGAAAATATTAGGTATCAACAGGATTTGATAATGTTCGGAGTGTGTTATGAGCTCATGATTTATGTTTTTAATATCAGGTTGACAACTTGCTGTAAAATAGCTCTGGAAAGAGTTGTCGCCAGCAAACTAGTTTTATTCATCCGTTACAAGCACAGCGTAAGAGAGTATCAGCCCTAACATGGAAAGATCTTCTAAGACACATTTATAAATATTTGATGTGCCACGGGAAACATGTGTGTCATTATGCGTGAATAAATTTAAGACTTCTAGAGTCACTATCCTTGTCGTAATATCTGATTTATGTGAATATGTACTAGCAACTTACCCTGGCTTCGCACGGATCGTCGTAATATTTTTTCTAAAACACACCAAACTTGATTCAAATACTAAAACAAACATCATGAATCAATCCATCTATTAGTGAAAACGGTAACCAAATCAGTGCTTATTGGTACGAAGTTCCTTATCGCGCGTTGTGAAAGGGGGCTAGACGGAAAAAATTCTTACGACACTTTTTGATTCTTACGAAATGTCGTGACGACACTTTTTGCTATTAAAAAAACAATACTTAAATCGAAAGGAACTTCGTTCCATCCGGGTGTCCCTTGACACCTCTCAAGTTTTTAGTTTTTAAGTTTATCGCATTCAGACAGATAGACAAGATTATGGACTTATTTTTATAATATCTAGTGACAGCGATGGGATATATTATCTTAATTTAAGCTGGTAATTTTTCCCCAGAATTAAACATCTAGTCAATGAAATCAAGAACATCTCTCGTAAGAAACCTAACAGTTTTGAAGAGTTCCTTTTGACATTCTCAAGAAATGTGAAGTGTAAATCTTAAAAGCACAGGCATTTATCCAAATTTTGTCTCGTCAGCGACCATTAATAGAAGTCATTGGTGTCTCTTCCACACCTGGTGTTTGGCTTGGATGTAAGAACCCATATTTTCTTTTTCCATGTCAATAAAAATATATGATCGATGGTTAATAATTTCAATAGAAAGTTCAAACGAGAAAATATAGGTCAGCCAGTCTATAAACTTCATACATGTATAATCATTATTATTCGCCAAACTAAACAAAATTATACATTCAAAACACGCGACACTCGATGAAAGTAAAATTCAATTACCTCCACACTAATTGAAGTCAAATAAAATTTTACACGCATGTCCAAACGAGCATAATAAAACGAGCATCAATAAATTAATTTAGTGTATAGAGTCGATTAGCGTCAAATTGTACACTCTCGTCCGAGTGAGCGTCGATATACGTCTATTACAATTTCGTCCTAGTTAATGTCAAATAAATTTCAAAGACGTGTGTAGTTCTACGTTTATAAATATGACGAGCGGACACCGTCAATTCCGTAGGTTTTGACGTTGTCCGCTGCAAATTGTGCAGTTACACACCAACTCTCCGAGTATGAGATAATCTAGGATGATGTACAGCGGCTGTAAATGTCAGTGCTAATTTGACAAAGTCGTGGTTTAGATGTAAACACGCCGTTTTATTTTTACTGCGCTCTCACAACTTCGGCGAAGTTGGAAGATGAAATAAATAGTATAAATAATATCATATTAACACAAATGAATTGAGATGCAACTAGGTATGCTCGGCAATTGTACTAATTCAATCTTGAAATTATTTGTCTCGGGTGTAATTGGTATTACAGCTGTCATAAACCACGTAAATCAGACGTTATGTCTCACCTCTGAAAATAGCAACACATTTGCGACCAAACTTGAGAGAGGGCAAACTGAATAATCATTCACGAAATTCTCAATACAAACATTAACATAAATGAGGCATCTTGTAAAAAAGTTCCTAAACTACATATTTCACTTATTTTATGGTAATGTCGTTTACAACAAACGTATACAATTCTATACACGAGCCGCAAACGAGTCTTTCTTAAAAACGTAATTCAAGTGAGTGTGATAAAGCAATTAATGCCGTCCATTCATTCATATTCTCTGTATCTCCATAATCATATTTTATTAGGTCCGCTATAAACGTGCGATTTCCCGACGCCACAGAATAAACAGCGACGCGAGTACCGTTTTAGGCATACCTGAACAAACAAACTTTGTTTTTGTACTTATTACCAAAAGCCGACTTTCCAAGGGTCACGGTGGGTAAGTTAAATATGTGATTTTAATAAAATTACGGCCCTTCTCATTTTCCGTGCTTTATTATAGTTGGAATTTATGACGAGTTTAAATATTGCGGAAGCGGCGAATATAATTATTAATTAATAAAGGCGTGTAAAAGCCTCTCCCACTATAAGCACGAGATTAAATTGGGAGGTACTGAGCCCAACTTTAACAGTAGTGACTTAGGTCCGTTTTAATAAACCGATCTCTTTTCAAGAACGCGATCTCAGATCTTACAAACATCATTTTTACGTACGATTTGGTATAATTTCAGCACTGTAAACCGATCTCTTTTCAAGAGCGCGATCTCAGATCTTACAAATATCACTTTTACATTCGATTTGATATATTTCAGCACCGAAAAATTTGCGTGACAAGCTCAACCTTTGACCGCAGCAGTTTGTAATCTTCAAGGTTACCTTGGATGGACCTCCTTAACATATTATCTTACTTATAATTTAGTGCAGATATCATATTTAGGGATATATGAAATAATTTCATAATAACTACCCTCGACATCGGCCCACGAGTTCCACGGCTTCATGATGTAGTTATATAGATAACAAGATTATACTTTTGACGGGATTTCTTCTATTTATAGAATAGATTATTGTCGGAATTCTAAGCATGTCAGACGAATTTCTCCGAAATACGATCGTGAATAATCTCCGTAATAAGAATTAGTTGGAAAAACAAAAAAAATGCTACGTCAAACCAGATAGTCGTGCAAAATTTTAATCTCTGTTTTACAGATTTTCAAATCAGTAATCAAAGTTGGTATCTAAATGATTACGTATAGGATACAACTCCATAAACATTCTAACCAAATCTTGTACAACGCGTATCGTGAAAGCAACCAATCAAGTAGTAAGACAGTGTGCAGGACCTGTGTTTAAATTAAATTATTATAGAGAAAATCCGAGTCTAGAAATAAGACTCCTAAAAACCAGAAATGGGGTTTGCTTTGATGTTGGATTTTATGATGGCAGTTTAAAAATCCAGTGGCATTGCAACGAAGCGTCAAAATCTGAACACCATTTAGTAGCCAGGCTCCTAAATCCCTGTAACAAAAATAGACTAACGTTTCAGCTTAACGAAGTTAAACTTTAGACCAACAGAATTTTGGCGAGATACCGGCATCAGTCCCTCTGGAGGCTAAACGTTGTCGCTTATTTCGAAGTTTTAATCCCATTATTAAACGGCACATAAAAATACTTTTCGGCGATGGTGAAAATGAATCCTTTTTGCTGTATTTTTCACAGCTAACGAGCTGACAGGTTGTATGAGTGGAATGGTTGTCGATAGACAAATATCAACTTCTCAACCAACCAAACGTAAAAAATTAAAATTTTAACTTGACTAGGAGAGTGATACCTAACCAGATTGGTGAAAAAAATTAAAAGTACCTTCGTACAAAATTTCTATTATTAAGCCTCACATACTGTATTTGTGTACAAGAATTGTTAAATAAATAAATAAATAAGTACTATCAGGACTAACCACTTAAATATTCACGGAAGTCATAATCTAATCGAGATATCCAATACAGGTTTTCTTACGTTAAGGTCTTTATAACCCAAAAATGTTTATTACTTGTACCTACATTAATAAGAACGTTGATTATGTGGTAGTAAAATTAATATTCCAACCCAAACTCTAATCGCAGGAAAATTAACTAACTCCATTATTACAGAATGTCTTAACTTCATCCACTTGCACCAAATAACTACCCAAGGGGTTGTAGCGAACAGAAGGCCGACAGCCGTGTGTCTCAAAAGTGACCAGGTTAAGATTTTCTACGATACAAATATCTAGCCGAGTAATCTTCCATTCAAGGAAGCAGTTAAAATTAGGGTCCTCCGGGCAACCGCAGCTGGCGGTTTAGTTCAATATTGATGAGCGACCGGAGGACAGGGAGCGGTCCCCGATGTTTAATGCACTTCGAATAAATAATCCCGTGGTTGGTTAACGGTCACCGTTTCGGGTTTGATTAAAATCGCGGTTAGCTTACTGGCATGCGAAGTGGATTGTACTATAAATAATTGAATGGCAGTGATTAATAAATTCCAATAAGTTGGTACGCTTCACATCTCAAGATTGTATTGCCACTTGAAATCAAGTGAGATCGTAAAATTCTTTCATCATATCTTAGATATTTTAAGGCACCATTCCAAAACGGCTGTAGTATGATTAGAAAATATTATTATATCAAAGAAACTCTTGAATGAATAGCGATCATTACATGAATTTGGAGGTCAAATATTTAAGAAAGAAAATTAACAGTAACACAATACCTATAAGAACAACAACATTTAATTCATTCATAAATCCATAATACAGTAGAAACCTGAATGAATCTTGTAGTCGGTTTATAAGCCATAAAAGCAATGCATTATAACTTTTTTCTTAAGATGATAATGCAAAAGCGAATATTCGTAATGCACGTTAAATAAACAACATGGATGATTCAAAGCCTCTCAACGAATCCGTTTCCAAAGCGACCGTGCTCTGCTGACTGTACGAAAATTAAAAACTCACGAACGATTAATTCATCCACTACTTCTGTCCATGCACCAGTTCCGAAAGAGAAATATAATATACGAAATGAGCCGTTTACATTTGTACTGAGCTAAGCTACTGGCCTTTTCAGTAACGGATGTGAAATGCATTCAAATGAGATCGTGGGAAATTACGTTTTATTAAATATTGTTAGCTTTCAGTTGGAATATTTTTGCAAATTTCTACATACTACGCTTATTCTTTTGGCACATTTTATTTGGACCTTCGAGCCAGATTACAGGGATATTGCAATTTCGTTCTTATCATTTGTCTCAATACTGTTGACGGAAACTTTTATATACTAATTCATAACTTCTAATTTAAAGTTAGTCCTTAAAGATCATAATAGTTTCATGCTAATTGCATAAAGTTCTTTTATTCGTACATCTGTTCATTAATACGAATAAAACCCTTTATCGAGGCGTCTGAAAAAAAAACATTACTCAATTTGACATTAAGACTGTTAAGTCTGTAATATACAAATTATACAACTTCTGAGGCGAATAATAGTCTCAAAAAACACGAACCGCAGAACAGTTAGACAAAACTGAAGACCGAAGCGAAGCTGAATCGGTACCGACCTCCAGCAATTAGCAGACCGAGTTGATTACGTCTTAATTACGGCACAGAATCATTATTTAGCTGACACTGGCATTACGTGAAGATCTCGCCTCTAATTACGTCCTTTAAGTAAAACCGTTTAATTTTTGGCCCACACCACTGAAGGGTATAATTTAAAAATTACAACACAAGGGATCACATAGCGATTTTTTACAATGCATTTGGTGGTAAATGTACATTCTAATTTAGAAAAAATGTAACGAGTACACCGGAAGAATAAAGTATTTGCATGAATCTGAAGTCTGTGATTATATATCCCTGGTACATACCCCTGTTATATGATGAGTTAAGTCATTCATTTTATTTATTATTTTCAAACTGAACCTTCAACGAGTGCTTCCTTTGTCGTATGTAGAAAAAAAAACTAAAAGGCAAAGAGTGAGAAAAATAGAGAATCGTCTTTTGAGGGAAACGCGCGGATTTTGTGTGTAAATGGAAATTGCCTTTAAAAATGAAAATAGCCTTGGTGTTTCCACAGCCTTTATGCGGTTTTAAGCGCTGAATTTGAGCGAATGAATGGGACAAAATTATTTCACCGAATGCGGTATTTTTGAGACTTGCAAAAAAGGGTTTGTAATCTTGTACAATTGTAGAATTAAGTTGTGGCTGACCGTTTCAGGGTGACGTTGTTATCGCTGAAAGGTAGTAGTTATGGTCTGACGTAGGTGTTCCTTTGAGTAACCCAAGAGGCTAAGATGTTTGAGAGTAACAACTCGTACATCTCTGCACTGGTATTATACAGTTTCAGGCTACCTCGATTTGAAGTCCACGCAGAAGTCAATGAATGGGTTGCAAGTTGCAACTATATTTACAGCGATAATATAGCATGGTAATAAAATCCTAACCGAATAAGTTCTTTAGGTCACTGTGTGTGCTTTAAAAATGAATTTATTTATACACCTCTTCTCAGTTACCTCGTACTAAAATACAGTTTAAGTCGATAAAGTCGAGTACGTAATTGATATTCAGTAACTAAGAACTACGAGTACCACAGATTAAAACTTGTGCAGCTGCAATATCACTCCTAGCAACCGTAATACAGAGTTAGCGCCACATCATGTCTTCAAACATTATTTTCCGCATTTACTGCTACTCGCCTCTCGTGAGCGAGCTCAGCTAACAAGGCTATAAATATCAGTCTTATCGTAGGAGTGACAACTAGATATATTATAAAATATGTTTTTTGTAGGGTCATAAAATAAAATTTAACTAGACCCAGAAGCTGCAAAGGATTGTTAACACCAAGTTTACTGCTTAACCCGTTGTTTATAAAATACAAAATCAAAGTACAAAAGCAACACAATCTTAAAATATAAAGTACAAAAAATGTTAGTACGATGTTTTGTATACGCTCTGAAACTATCCAACCGATGTGCCCCAAAGGTTTCATTTGAAGGGCTATAATGCAAAGATGGTTGAGACCACTAAAATAGTGCATTAGGCACATTTTGGACTTCTCATACAATTTTTTTTATCGTAGTAGAACACGCCGGGTATCCACTAGTTTAATATATTTAAAGTAAACGTAAGTGCCAATTAGTAACTTAAGGTAGGATAAATAAATATTTTCGTCCAGAACAAAAGTTATTGAGACAAAAGTACCTAAATAAAAAGTTTCAAATGCGTTTTTCTCAAATTCATGATATTTGCACTTATGTCATTGTAACTCTAAAGCCACTGCATTACATTTATCAGCTACGTTTCATGTTTTCGTGTTTTGTTTATAATGAGGAGCGTTGCATCACAACTCATCGCTCACCCACAGTGAATGCCCCAAACAGAAGCAAATGTAGTAAATATTGAATAGCCGTTCAAGTCAGTTTCTCGGTTCTCACTGTTCTCAGTCCATTACCACGAGAAATACGAAACCTCATTAGCCGAGCGTTGAATCATGCGCGGCTGCAATCTCGGCGGAGACCGGGAGACCGAGAGAACAGCGGAGAGGCGGCACGGAATGAGCCGCCACATCATTTATTCAGGCATTATTTGCCGCGTCGATTGCTACTTGTCCGGGAGCTAACAAGCCACTGCATTAGGTATTACGAGAGCGCCGAGAGATACTTTTATAAGGTTGTTAAAATATGATAAATAACAATACAGATGTAGTCTACCAGTGCAATTTACCAGTATTATCGGTAGTAGTAGTATTAAAGGTGCATGCTTATTATATATTATAACGTTCAGCCACGTTTGACGTACATATATTGGTGCTATGTTTGACTTAAACTCATAAAGTAATGAAACTTGATGCTTGGTGTGCAGACTACTTGTTCGGAACAATAAGTTGCTGATATATCGGCACTGATAGCTTGATTTTTTCGTGATTACGCGACGCCCTTAAATTACAGTATTGAGTCGCATATAGAAAGAAGGTGAAAAGAAGCCCAGCCCTCGTTACATATCTAGACACGCGGCAGCGTGTCAAGCCAAGTTCAAGCAAAGGAACTGGCTAGCCAGCGCCGAGTGTAATATTACACGAACCACTTGGTGCCACTTTTGACCCTTCTATAACTCAAAACCTCTTTAACGTAAACACATAAAACTACGTGTGTTTAATTATATACATAAGGACATGTAGAAGCCCAAATTTCATGAAGCTAGCTCAAACGGTTATAAAGATATGGAGGTCAAAAAGTCGTAAATTTTAGTACTGACTGACTGACTGACATATAGTACCTAAATCTAACCTACTTCCAGGTAACCTAGAAGGATGAAATTTGGAATCCAGCTTCGTAATTGTGTGTAAGCGTAGGAAAAAATCAAAAAATTAGAAAAAGTCGAAAAATAAGTGTTGTCCCCATACAAAATTTGTATGATACCGAAGCAGAGCCATCTAGCGGCAGTGAAAAGAAAAGCTTCGGCCCCATACAAATCTTAGCCAACTCGCATTTACATTGTGAGCCCGTTATGTCACGTAAAACTCGCACTAAGGCCTCTGTGCACGCGGGGCTCAATATGACATACTTCAGCGCATGGAGTATTGAGGTAGAACGAGGGCCATCTCATATGAAGGGAAAGTTGAAAAAGTTTCCAGCTGTTTACAAAAAATAGAGGTTCCAATAATGGCCATATCTAAATGGCGTTAGTGTGTGACAAATAGATATGCGAAAGAAAGAAAGAAATTATCTATTTTGCTAAGCACTGCAACAAGTTATAAAATTTACACTAAATAAATCATTTACAAAATATTATAAGTTATAAAATCGACATAACCTGCTGCAGCACTGCTCAACAAAAAAGGTACGCACTCAGCATATGCCGCGGGCTCCCCCCCAGGGGTTGCCCGCCTTGTCGTGGCGGGGGGGCTTAGTAACCGTGGACTGGTCACCCACGGTGAAGCTTAGAGGCAACCAGGGCCGGCCAGTTTGGGCCGCCGGTTGGCCCGAGAAGGGCGCTCCCAGCGGGCTGAACAAGTTCGCTGCGGACGCGCGTGGATGTGGGACCGCAGAAGAAGAGGAGTGCCGGTATTACGGTGCGCCGTTCTTCCTATCTTCTGCGGCCGTGGAGGGATCGCAGGGCGAGAGGCGTGTTGGTATTACGGTGCGCCACTCCCCCTACCCCCTGCGAGCTGGCGGGGCCGTTCCGCCGAAACGGCACTGGTGGGGCCGCAGAAGAAGAGGTATGTCGGTATTACGGTGCGCCGCTTGCCCTATCCTCTGCGGCCGAGGTGTGGTCGGTGGAAAAACCACAGACTTAATCTTCCACCGGGTACCAGTTATCTGGTTTCCATGGCCTCCTAGTAGCAGACTCGGGGGGAGTCTGCTACAGTACTGGTGGAGGCCGAGGGGGGAGGCGCACCTTACCAACTGGTGCACCCATCGTGGAGGGCTTTCGCGATGGAGCCGCTTGTGGGCGGCTGCCGCTGGCGGGGTCGCGGATGTGTGCGAAAGCGTTCCCGTAACCCCGTTACAAGGCGGCGAGAAGGAAGATGGGGGGGTTTTTAGTGGGTATACCGTGGGTCTCATTAGCCTATACGGGAGTCCCACATAACCACTCGAGTACCCCCTGCGCCCGGGTGGTATGCGTAATGCATTTTTCCCCCCGGGGAAAAAAAGGGTAAACACGGCTACTGATTTTCAGTACGACCTTTGTTGTGTATATGAACATGGCTGTTGTAAACGGAGTGAAGTTTGCTGAGTTATGCCACCCTAATCAATGGCGCTAGTGTCCGCCAAATAGATATTCGAACATAGCTGTTGTAGACCGCACCGCAGCCCCACCCGTAATTTTACGCGTTTCCACCCATGAAACGTCAATTTAGTCTCTAATATTTGTGAACACCGTATATTTTTCTTTACAAAAATTAATGATATCCCACCAAAAACATAAATGTAAAAAAGGAGAGCCAAGTTCAATACAAAAATTATGCTTGGCTGTGGGCTTCGCCGCAAAAAGAATGGAGATCTAAATGAGTGCCAAGTTCTATGCAAAATCTAAATATGTATTTATAGGAACAAAATAACACTATGAACAAGTATTAAACTCTATTTCTTTGCTTTATTGGATGCCTATAACAATTGCTGTTATTTAAAAAAGTGAGATCTTAAAGTAGGTTAGATTTGACTTGGCCAGTTTTCATTACATCAGTGATTTTATAAAGTTATTCAACATTTTAATTCTGATAAAAACTGGCCAAGTCAAATCTAACCTACTTTAAGATCTCACTTTTTTAAATAACAGCAATTGTTATAGGCATCCAATAAAGCAAAGAAATAGAGTTTAATACTTGTTCATAGTGTTATTTTGTTCCTATAAATACATATTTAGATTTTGCATAGAACTTGGCACTCATTTAGATCTCCATTCTTTTTGCGGCGAAGCCCACAGCCAAGCATAATTTTTGTATTGAACTTGGCTCTCCTTTTTTACATTTATGTTTTTGGTGGGATTATAATCAATATAATCGACGAAATTAGCATTTTTCCATGAAATAAGTTAGTGATAGACAATAATCCCTGACGTTAAGTGGTGAAAGCCCAAAATGCTTTTTCAAATATTCCTGCCTACATACAACAACCCTGGCTTCACCTTTTAAGAAAGATTTCAGGTAAGATTTTTATATGGATCGAACAGTCGTGCTACAAAAAGTAAATAGTTGACCTTCCTAAACTGTAAATTAACCTACCGACCCGCCAATCGCCAGTCACTAGTCTACTGAAAGTGATAGTAGATCAGCCAAATTCGTTTGAAGAAAACCCTCATCTAACGTGGCTAAATCTCGGCCTATTCGATTCCTTAGCTCCGTCGAATAGAACACATAATCACTTTTAGAAGAATAATGGCACATTCCATCGTGTGAGGGTATCAACGGATAATTAAAGATCCGACGTATCTTGGGCATTCGATTTCTCGACGGAGGGTCCGTCTGCCATCAGTCATTGCAACTGGAATCGTTTCAATATATCACCATCAATGCTCCCCACTGATACATTTAGGGTCGATGCGATTTGTCGATTCGGCTATCGCGTTTATTATTATTTCTTACAAGTTGAAATGGGATTAATTTAGGGCTGCCATCACCTTAATTACCGTCACCGGATCAAACTTTCAAAACAATGTTTAAAATGTAGCGAAGTACGTTGATAAATGGGCGCTGGCCACTAAAGGGACCGCGTTGGAGGCCTAGAGCATACACCACCACGCTGCTCCAGTGGAGATTTTTGGAGGGCCAACACAAATTTTCATAAACAAAACAGTTCCTTAATTTTCGTCTTATTTCCTGTATTGAATTAAGAAAATATTATAACTTACCGTTAAACTCTCTTTAATATTGTGTTGCCCTGATAAACATCGATTTTGAGGTAAATTTTTAACAAAAACATTACTGCTAAAGCAATATAAATGTTAAAATTATAAGTTCTCGAGATAGCGGACTTTATGAAGAAATGTTTCAGTAAAAAACTATAAATTCTTTATTTGCCCAAGGTGACAGGATTTTACTGCCAAGTACTGTAAAAGTTGCAATTTATTGTGCTCGACTGGAATACTTTTACAGGAAGTAAAGTAACGCTAACGGTCTTTAATATTTTTCTAGTTTGACGTTTAACTACTGTAACATTAATTCTGAAACAATGTGCTACAAGAAATTTTATTATTTCAGATGTGAACGAAATGTACTTGTAAACATCTTGATGTAACTTTTTAAGTAAGAAAGAAAATTGGATTGAAATTTTTGCGAGCAATAACTTTGAAACTAAAATAATCGCCGTCCTAGCTGGTTCATAGTTCGGTACCGTAGACTTTATTCACCTATTTACCTAGGTGAATAAAGTCAACTGACTCAGAAGCTAACAAAAAGTAAAACTGTCGGATGCAACATTTCCGTCAGCGAACAAAGACCTAACAATAAAAAGATCTTATTATAGAACAAAACCAGCACTCATCTCTAAGCAGAACAGCACTCATACCACTTATCCCACAACTCGGAACAAAGAATGAATAACGCACAGAGGATGCAATACGACCGATCAAAAATAGTGATTCATCGTCTCACTCGCAAAAGCAAAATCAGACTCTGCTTGGGGCGGCTCTGTTTTGTGTCTCCACAAAAATAGCCAGCGTGGTTTAATTGCAGGCTATAACGGGACGACTTGGAATCCGATCGATGATGCATCAATATACGGCACAAAGGAAAGTGTAACGGAATGGGAACAGAGTCAAAAAATGATCTTTTTTAACTTAACGATATGAATGTCGCCTCGCGCACTTACTACCACTACTGAACTGAGCACGGGTTAATAAGGATAGACGTGGGATAGACACTGTGAATCAGTTGGCTATTCATTTCTTTATAATATGAAAACATAACATTATTTTCTTTATATGAAAATTATGTCCGAAAACTATTTTCTTTATAACTTATACAATATACATCTTAATTCGATGAACATTGCAGCTTTTGGCAATTCTCCCGTATTAAAAAAAATTCACAACGCCACTCGGATAGCACACCCATTCAACATTAAAAAAAATAAACTGACTAATCTCGCCGACAGAACTGTTCTCACTGCAAATTGATGATTAACCATCTGGCGCTGTGTGGCGGTAACCGAGAGCCGTCAAACTTATAATACCACCATTACTCAGCTCTACGAAATTCCCGAGATTTATATCCGACAATGTTTACACTGGCTGTTTATAAAAGAAATCAACTAATTTGTTTAACAAACGTGGCCGCGGTCGGACGTGCTCACGATAAATGAGATACAAGCTTTTTATAACTAAAGTAGTTAAGAGGAAATTGCGCACGTCTACTTTTATCACGGAGGAATAAACAGAATCGATACGCAGGTATGCTATAATGTTTCTAGGTACTTTGTTAATAGCTCAGTTTTTTAATGCATTAATTCACGTCACATACGTACGTGAACACATGTGTCTTGAGAGCCAATTAAATTGCTCTCACTCTAACATGTAACTGATGTTCTGTTGTGACGATGACCACTTGGTATCAGGGGGTTCATCTGTTTGTCGGCCATTCATACAGATTGTCGTTGGTTTCTGAGGGCATGTCCAAGTCGATGCACATAGGACATCAGTAATACTCACAAACCGAGACCTAGATATAGTTTATTTGAAGTGAAAGAAGATATTTTACTTGAAGGTTTTAAAATTTGTTGATATAAATTATTGACACAAACAACAACGCGAGAAGAATTCAATTGTTTTCTTGCTACGCCCATTCAAAAGTAGTTTTATTTCTAAACGCATTGTATAATTTATTGCCCAGATTCTTTAAATAGCGTACATTTTCAGTTAGTATGCCTAACGTGAATAGTTTAGCAGTTATTGACCATGTAGTTCCGAGTCCAGAGAAAAGTCTGTCAAGATTTCAAGTTCTCCCATACACTTGAGTATGTACCTATTCAAAGTCTTATTTGCGACATGAAATGCAATCAATTCATGACATTATACTACGATGTTGCATCCTCAAGATTTAAATACCATGTAGTTGTCCTTCGAGACACTGCATCGTCACACATTTGGAGTTTAAGAAAATAAAGTAAGTGTCAATAATTTAGTCTGTGTCGTTGCCATCACATCACTACTGTATATACCCTGCCCTAAAACGTCATTCGTTTTTCGTGTGCCGCATCGTCGTTAGTGTCATTACTTATAAATAAGTAATATCTTTATTAATTACTATACATTTATTAATTACGTTATAATATATTATAAGTAATATCTACAATTCAAACATTTTATTGTATAATACAGAAATATTTATCTTCATGGTCATGATAATTGGTGGAAGCCAGCCCGTTTAATAACAGACCGAAACAACCAGAACTAACCTAAGTATGTTTAAATTGAAACCTTGTTAAAACTTTAATTGAAATGAGAAACAAAGTAAACGTCCATTAATTAACTAACTAATATAATTAATTTGATTCATAACAGAATTAAAATCCAGTGGAAAGTCCCGTGTCACTGTGGAGCACGTCTTATAACTTTCAAAGAGCTAAATCAGGCGAATCTCTCGCACATTCACTGCGGTAATTGAATTACATAATTAATGTTTTAAACGGAACTTTAACAACTTCAACTTGAACGAGAGATGCGACTGGAAATACAGTTTTATCAAAACACACGTCTCATTTGATCCTTTCACTTTTGACGATACGTTAAATTTTGTGTGTATTATTAATGTGATTACTTGTTATCACGTGATATTCAAATTTTCATCTGTTTTTACAAATTCCAGCGCATTCACGCAACTGCATTAATTAATAATGTAATCCCTAGAAAAACTAATGTAAAAAATATTCAAATCTCGTAACTAATATGATTTCAAAAGTGAAAAATCATTATCAATATTACATCATTATTGAGTAATACCTACTATATGATTATCCGATCCAGAAAATTCAAATCGACCAACATTCATATCTTACGGTCCGATAGTCCCAATATCTTATTATATCACCGATCATATTATTAATTCATTCGACGGGATTAAAAGATTTATCTATTAAAATTGGATATTCGGTCGAATTGAATAGCTTCTTACAGGTTCCTCAGATAGGAGATGCTTTTAACGTTGACCCAGATTCGTAAATACTTCTTACGTATGATAAAAAATGTTTTCTTACGATGTGCCTACTACATTAGGAAGTTTCATTTCACGAGATTTATTGAGTGTTGAGAGAGATTAGACGATATGAACGCATTTGATTCAATTCGTTCTGTTGGGTTGGGGGAGATAAAATCCTGAGCGTCAAAGTTTTTATGCCCACGATTTTCTTTGCAGAAATATTACTTAAAATCATATATTTCCAAATAAAAGCCTAAGAACTTTCACCGCTGAGTCCAAGAAGTTTATCACACTCACTGACAGTGATGCAAACAGATAAACAGCATACTGTAGGTACTTGTGCGAAGGGTAGCTTAATGATGATCAGCTAATCAGGGTTATGATAGTAATAACCGTAATAGTTGATTTTAGATGGAGGGTAAGCTAGCTAGCTTACCCTCCATCTACAATCAACAGTGAAGTTTTTACGCACTTCGGTTCAGAAAACAAGTAAAAAAAAGAAGAAAAAGAAACCAGGCAAGTGCGTGTCAGGCCACGCACCCCCCCCCCCTTACTCATAAAACCAAAAATGGATTTAGGAGACCCATACTATTTTTAAAAGATCTTTTTAAAGATACCCCTATGAATAAACTATGGGGTAAGCAACGAAAAAGTTTCATCCTCACGTTACCCGTGGGAAAAGTATCATCATTGCCATTGGTAATACCAATATTGGTAATATTAACAATAAAAACAAATAAAAATACATAAAATAAATATCGATGTTGATGGGCAGCGGCGGCCACTTACCATCAAGAGTCCCATCTGCTTTTCAATTAGCTATTGGCTTTAAAAAAACTATAATACTACCACAAATATGATGTTTGGTTTTGTAGGCAAAATTGGCACGCGGTCGAACTAGTTCGCTATAAACCGAGAACAAAATGTTACTTACCACAAACATTTAGGTAAAATTGTTGGTGTACGCCTGAAAACTGATTTCGAACTGAAATTCCACAAACTAATTCTTTCAGTAAAGAAAAATCTCTCTTACCGAGAGACTTATATCTCTAAGATCAGGTAAGTGTTAGTACTTGACTTAAGTTCGCTGAGCTACGAATATTTGAGCTAAATGATAGACGTTTTAGTTTCTACCTCTTTGGTATGATCCTCAACTTCGAATAATGAGATTTATTGCACAGATTAATAAATAATGTTTTCACGTTAAAAGATAACGCCACCTTAGTCTATTCATTATTCTGATGTAATAAAGAGAGTACGATAAAGATAAGTCTATTATATTCTACGATGTCTTTATCGTTCAACATTTCTTAGCTAAGAATTTTTGGATAATCTATTGTCTTTAGGTTCTTTGAATGCTCCTGGCCATAGTTTTTTTTCTAACAATAACACAGACGCATCAAATCCATCACATTTTTGTATGTAACTAACCCCCTGATGATCACCATGAACGCTAAAAGCATCACATGCTACTGACCCAAAGATTGGACTATATCGATATTTTAAAATTCATTCAATCATTTGATAAGCTAAAGTTTTTACATTAATCCATCTGAGAAGCTAACGATAGAATCGATCAGTTTCCCATCGGCAACGCTGCGGTCACCGCGAGATTTATCGCCTGTCCCACGTACGCTATTCACGGTAGTGATTGAATGCAACTTCTTACAACGCAAAAGCTTTTTCATTTATCATAGCAATTAGCAGCCGGTGCCAAACGCTTTTATTTACATAAAACTTGTGTCACGGTAACGTAATGTGGGAGTTTTATTTCAAAATTACATCATGTGAATAATACTGGTCGCAATGGTTACCACTGTGACCATTCTAATTATTAAGAAGACACCGAATTCAAAGGATATCCAGAAAATGCCTGGTGTTTTTATATATGATACAGGTCTGTTAAATGAAGAATAAAATAAGCATTATCTTTTATTTACAAAACGATACAATTACTCTATTATGTTACACATCACGAGAAAAGTATAATGGGAAATATTTTAACGATAAAGAATAAACAAAGAACGTTAGTTTAAAAATTTAAAGAAAATTAAAATTCCCACAGAATCCATCACTCGACGGCGACGGCGGTCAACGTTAGATTTATCACCCTCTTTCAAGCGAACTTAAGTTATTCATGAGAGTAATTTAATGATTCTTTGAAAACTCTAATAAATATTACGTGAAATATTTTAAATGTGATTAATTTATAATGAAAATATCGTTCATTGTAGACTATTGTAATATTATTATGTTGAAATTTAGTAACAATAGTTAGGTACCTACAAGATATTCGGCATGTGTTCTTTCTTTACATTTTACATAGGTAATATCATTACGATTATTTTATTTTTAGCACTTCTTATTACACATATTCTTTTTTTTATAATTTATTGTTGCCATTTACTATGAATCATTGATTATATAAGTTATCAGTTTATCTGTTATTGGCTTAATCTTTCATATTAAATCACATGTCACTGTAATCTCATTATTTATCACTTTATTTTTATTGTACTTTTCTGCACTGAAATGAAATCTTAGCAAACATATATGTATTATTAAGCAAAGGTTATGTACTGCCTTTTAACTCGAAATATCCTGGCTAGTTACATGTTCTTATGAATAACGATTCACTGTGTCATGGGAGTCATGGACAACAAACACATCCAGACCAAGAACACAAATTAAGGTCGTAGCTGACTTATACGACACCGCTCCCACCCAACCAAAGTATGAGAATTCAAATATAAACTTAAAACCTTTAACCTCATCATTCAAATTTCCGCTTCGCCGGGAATCGAATCATTTCGCCACACAGGTCGTCCATATTACATGTATATGTCACCGGAATATAATAAGAACCGTAAGTTTATAAATTTCCTAGGAAATTTATAAACTTTCGTAGGATTCTAAACGAGAGATAAATCATTCCGTCGTGTACCGTCATACGAGTAACATCTAAGTTGTGCATTGGGAATTAAAATTTACTAGTTTTGGTGATAAAAGTGGTTTTTATAACTTTAAATTGCTATCAAAGTGAAAAATAAACATCGAGTGAACTGGTAGTGTAATAGATTAACTGTGAAACATCAATCTTAGCCCAAAAATCAAAGTATTAAGTGCAGTGTAATAAGAAATCACCCGCATTTGCTAATATTACTAGGAGTTGTAAACGTCCGATCCGTACGCGTAAGCGTGTTTGAAACTTGCATCACTTAAGACCTTCTTCTCACCAACTCATTTGAACGCGTAAGACAAAGTAGCGTACGGGGTTTTTATTGCTGTGCAAGTTTAACTGTGAATATTCAATATCATCTGAAATAGATTGGAGCAATTGTTGCGGTGCATTTTCTAAGTTGCATATTATTGTTTGAATTTTTATTTTTGGAGTAACAGTATCTATTTTTGTTTTTGAGAATGACGTCGCTAAAATTAAAATGGGGATGCTGTTCTGCTAGCAATGACGATGATAATTATATTCAATGCTCAAAATGCAAAACAGCTTATCACTGCACATGTCTCTTTGCGGGGAAGAAAAAGCATACGCCCGCTAAGGATTGGTTGTGCCCTCAATGCAAAGAATCAATGCCCAAAGGGTCCAAAAATGATAACGCACCTATTCGTCAAATGCAAAATGTTCCCCAGCGCCCCATAAAGAGGCCAGCTTTGTCATCTCCGCCTAGCAAGCATGAATCCCCGGTAACGCGTGAAGAAATACGTGAAATTATGGAAGAAATTTTATCAAAGCATATGGAGGACTTTAAAAAGCAATTTTGTTCCGAATTATCTGCCGTAAAAGAGGACATAAGTAGCATAACTAAGGCGATGGATCATATGAGCGACCAGGTTGAGGACATGTTAAGAAAATATAATGAGAGCCACGAACTGATCGAAACATTGCAAAAACGAGAATATGAAATGCAATCGAATATTGCAAAATTAACTGCTCGCATAAATTTATTAGAACAGAATGCTCGTAGCAAGAACATAGAAATACAATGCGTCCCGGAAAGAAAATCAGAAAATTTAGTCGGCATTGTAAAAGAAATCAGCAACGTTATTGGACTTGATATGAAGGATGAAAACATTATCCACGTGACAAGGACGGCCAAAGCCAATCCTGATAGTAAACGCCCACGCTCCATTGTCGTAGAGCTTAGCAATACTAAAGCTCGGGATTCTTTTTTGGCGGCAGTCATAAAGTTCAACAAATTGAAGGTCGACAAGAATGAAAAGCTCAATAGTTCTCATCTTGGATACCCAGGTCCCAATTCAGCAATTTTCGTCATGGAACACTTATCCCCTTTAAATAAATCATTACATGCCGCGGCCAGACTGATTGCTAAAGAAAAGGAATATAAATACGTGTGGGTGCGAGGCGGCCGTGTATTCATGCGTAAAAGTGACGACTCAAGTTACATTTATGTTAAAGATGACAGTGTACTTGCTAATTTAAAATAAAGCTCCCGTAGATACGCATTTTACAGTGACATCAGCACTCATTATGGATAGTATATCTATTTACTATCAAAATACCAGAGGTCTGAGGACCAAAACTCATACATTTTATAGCAAATTATTGTTAACAAATTATGACATAATTGTGTTAAGTGAAACATGGCTTAATGAAAGTGTGTTATCTTCTGAAATTTGTGACAACCGTTATGAAGTCTTTAGACGAGACAGGCAATCATCTGGGTTCCATTGTCAAAAGGACGGAGGGGGAGTACTCATTGCAGTTTCTAAGAAATATTCAGCCACTCGTATGATTAATTGGGAAAGTCAATGTGAAGATCTTTGGGTTTTATTAAAAGTACCAAATTTAGATTCATCGAAACAATTAGCAATCTGTGCGGCCTACCTCCCTCCTCCGGTGCAACAGTATATGTTAGAGCATTTTATCGAAAACTGTAACTCGATTCTAGATAGGTTTGATGGTAAAACTTGTTTAATTGGTGATTTTAATTTAGGTACTATTGATTGGGACGCAATCATAAAGGGTAATTCATATAATCACACTTTAAAAACAAATACAACTTTTGTAGATTTTTACTATACTTCAAATTTTAATCAATGTAACTTAATACGTAATAGCAACCAAAGAATTCTTGATCTTGTATTGACTGACCTGCCAGTTTGTAATGTCTCGTCGGCTTTATGTAATCTTTCTGTGGTTGATCCTCAACATCCTCCATTAGATATTGAAATTTTGTTAAATATGAGGCATATGCTTGGTAAAAATACAAATAATAAGAAACATAACTACTATAAAGCCAATTAAGGCTATAAACAAATGTCTTTCTGATACAAACTGGCTGGAATTATTTTCTAAGTGCGTTAATATTGATGACATTGTGAACAAATTTTATGGCGTACTAAATGATCTTATTAGTGTACATGTACCTGTTATTAAAATTAGGTCGAATAAATATCCTCCATGGGTTAATAAATCACTTCTGCAATTACTACGAGAAAAAAACAATCTACGTCGCAGGTATAAAATATATAACGACCCTCTAGACGAGATAGAACTCAAATTACTTAGTAAAAGATGTGAAAAATTGGGACAAGACCTTTATAATAATTACATTGAAATTACAGAACAGAGACTTCAAAAAAATCCTAAGTACTTTTGGTCGTTTATAAAATCTAAAAAAGATGAGAGTAATTCATATCCAAATATTATGACCGATGGAGTGATTTATGAATCCGATGGAACAGCCATATGTTACTTATTTCTTAACTCATTTTCAAAATCATATATTATATCGGACTCAGGTAACACAAATGTAATTAGCCCAACTACTAGCTACCTTAACGAAATTGTTCAAAATAGCTTCTGTTTTGGCAATCTATGGATATCTCGCGAAACTATACTAAGAAAACTTGAGGCACTCGATGCAAATAAAGGTGCAGGTCCAGATGGAATACCACCAATTTTCATTAAAAACTGTGCTCATTCATTGGCTGCACCCCTCCATTATATTTTTAATAATTCATTGGCCACAGGTGTCTTTCCAACTAATTGGAAGTTAGCTAAAGTTGTCCCAATCCACAAATCTGGTGACAAGAACTCTGTGAAAAATTATCGACCAGTTTCTATTTTGTCGACGATGGCAAAGGTATTCGAATCAGTTGTATGTCCCGCAATACAAAGCCACTTTCAGCAATACGTAAGCATTCATCAGCATGGCTTTTTAAAATCTAAATCTACTTGCACAAACCTAGTTACCTTTGTCGAAGGAATTGCTGAAGCTCTAGATAAGCAAGATGAAGTAGACGTTGTGTACACAGACTTCAGCAAGGCCTTCGACAAGATTCCCCACTCACCTCTCGTCGACAAACTTGCTGTTTATGGATTCACAGGCAAATTTAGTGATTGGATTCATTCTTATCTCACTAATAGGTTTTTCTTCGTAGTTGTAAAAGGCTATGAATCTAAACCGCATATGATAACATCAGGGGTTCCCCAAGGATCCCATTTGGGACCAATACTATTTAATATATATGTTAACGATATGCCCCACAGTTTTCTTTCATCAACGCCCTACTTATTCGCCGATGATTTGAAAATTTCCCGAACAATAAAATCTGAAAACGATGTTCTTATGATGCAAGAAGATTTAAATAGATTATACAATTGGTGTTGTGCTAATGGAATGGAACTAAATGTAGATAAATGTTTTTTTATAAAATTTACACGCAAACGCAATTCAACAAAATCTAAATATTATATTGATGGTAAACTACTACGAGAACTTGATAAAATTAGGGACCTGGGTATAATACTTGATAGCAAATTAACATTTGTTCCTCATATAGAAAATATTGTTAAGCGCTCATCTAACATGTTGGGTTTTATTATTAGGAATAGTAAAATGTTCAAGAGTTCACAGACACGTATAACTTTATACAACGCTCTAGTTCGCGCCCTTCTAGATTATTGCCCTGTTGTTTGGAGGCCCCACTATGCCACCCATATATTAAGAATTGAACGGGTCCAAAAACGATTTCTATGGCATTTATCTTATTCCTCCAAAATTTCAAGGAAAAAGTTATCTTATTACGAAAAACTTAAATATTTTAAAATGTCCTCATTAAGCAAGCGAAGGATCTTGTTGGACCTTACCTTCTCATATAAAGTTTTTAACAATCACATTAACTGCCCTCAGCTTTTAGATTTGTTTAAATTCAGGACCCCCAGTAGGATTCCTCGGCAACCCATTTTTCTGTTTTACCCTCCCTTGCGAAGGACTGTGTCTGGTAAACAATCACCAATACCTCGTTTGTGTAACACATTGAATACTTGGTTCGCTAACGAACCCAAAGATGTTTTCTCCCTTAAATTTCACCAGTTTCGTGCACTTTTGTTAAAAAAGATCACTGATTAATTTTAGTTCACTCAGTTGTTTTTATATTTTAATTTATAAGTTGTCGAAATGTAACAATTAAATAATGGTACTTAAGTTTCATGTTATATTTGCATGCAGTGTTTACCTGTAATTGGTTGTGCATTTAGTTCTTTATACTATCCTATGTAACTACTTTAGATTTATATAATGTAACAATCGTTGGTAGACCAAATAAATAAATAAATAAATAAATTGTATTATTTTACGGCCACATTTTCGGAAATTGATAAACTAACCGAGCTCACTCGTAAAATAATAAGTGACCAATAACCAAACGACATATGCGCTCTGATTGGTTGAATAAGTTACGTGTTCCTTCTCCTTTGTTGACGAAGTGACATTTACCACAGAGCTACGAAAGTTTTAAGTGGCCATGACCAAAACTATGACATGATTGCACACGAAATCGAAGTTGGCGAATCAGATTCTTTCGATTTCAGTTGTTTTTTCATGGCGAGGGGCTTCGCCATAGATGTCGACGGAACCCCGCTTTGCGGGGTTCCTATATTTCCTAAATAAAATCAGACAACCATAACCTAACCTATCCTTCCTTTGATTTGAGTTCAGTTGTTTTTTCATGGCGAGGTGCTTCGCCTTAAGTAGGGATTATTAGTATATTATGTAAAAAAGTAAACCTGTATTATAGGTACCTAAATAGTTTTAAAGTAAAAATACTGTTAGGTAGGTAATCGAAACTGATAAATTTATAGTTTATAGTTTGGCAAGTCTGATTGTACCTAAGTCTATGGACACAAGCATCGCCTCTGTCAACATCGACCAATCAGAGAGCAGTGTGTTATTTTCCGTATTATAAAGAAGCGTAAAATTAAAAGCTCTTCTGTGATTGGTCGAGCCGTTTAGAATTTTACGAATGGGCAATCCGTTAGTTTATAAATTTACCACGAGACGTCGCAGATTGATAAATTTCCGAAAATGTGGCCGTAAAATAATACAATTTATGTCTCGTTTATAATCCTACGAAAGTTTATAAATTTCCTAGGAAATTTATAAACTTACGGTTCTTATTATATTCCGGTGACATATACATTAGAATTGTGAATTCATACACTGGTAGCAACATATCGCGGTGACGTGACGACACCCGCAGTCACGTAGCGTATTAGCCACGTGCCGTGACTCAAGTGGACGCACCTCAATATGGTGTCCGGAAGGTTATCTAAATTAAAAGTAACAAAACAAAATGACTATCAGTCATGTCAATTCAGACGCAACATTAAACGGTATGCGAGTAGGTACTGTTCGTCTGGAAAGTAACAGGAAGATACTGATTTTCTTTTACAATAATGTTAAGAAAAAGAGCCTGAAATCTTAATATACGCATAGTCTAAGGTGTTGTCATTACGAGCATATTAAGGCTATCTATTATTGAAAATGATATCGTCAGTCAGGATAGATTTACATTATTGAATCTCACTCATACATTACATATAGCATTAGTTTTACAAAGACCTAAAACTAAGACAAACACTAAAATCTAACTTCATTGACTTTGCACGACTTTTCTCGCATTCTTCTGTCACGGGATAAAATGCAATACCCAAAGAAAAACGCCGAGAAATGGTATGCTGCGAATCCATCCAATACGCTTGTCTCGAGGCTTTTGCCAATATAGAGAAAGCATAATATAAACGCCTGCCTTAGTCGAGTCTAGGAACCTGAAACCCTTCTCAGAATTATTAACTTTAGTATTCCATTATTTCCAATACATAAAAGTACGAATTACAATACCTACACATTGCATAACGATTCCAACTGAGTGGACCTGTTAGTGAGACTACTAAAAACTTGTACAATATTGTAATTCTATTGGAGGATCTATAGGAAATCGAAAACCAGTTAATTGAATTCCATTGAAAACAACTGTAGTACTCAATCCCGGTTGCCTACATTGAATGGTATCAGTGGAATAAAAAGTAAAACTGACATTGTTGCAATACAAAGTGATAGCACTTAATTTTTAAGAAGCGGAAAGATTTTGAAAGATCGCACCGTGTAGTTTTTTATTTTTATTCTTATTTTAATTTTTTCTTCAGTTTGTGAGCTATAGGTTTATCTTATTTTTTTCTACTGACATTTAACACTATTGGTCTTCTTTGCAAGTTTTGCTAAACGGCTTTTGTTAAACTTAGTGTGCTTAAAATATAATACTATAATATAATAGTAAGAGTGTTAAAAGTTTTGTGTAACAAAATATGAATTCATAAGAAGCGCTGAGGAGTTTCTTCAAAAGTTTTTTTATCTACCCGAAAAAAATTACGCGCATATACTACGAATAGAATTTGATGTAATATTGTAATTAATAGAATATGAATATTCCATCAGACAGTGTTGTAGTCAGAAGTGGGAAGCTTTTCTCCTTTATCTCACTACACAATTACAAAGGCAATACGTTCGACGCAGCCAGAACCAGCAATAACGGTGCCGAAAGCAATATGGCAGTCCCGCGTTGTGCGCCAATATCAATATCACGAATTAAGACGTCAATTTTACTGGCTTACTTATTAACTAGCGAGGTCTGCATCTGCCTAGGTACTTATTACCTAACTTATTTTGATTAATTTTGGTATAAAGTTGGTTTGCATACTTTACAAAAAGCAAAATTGTTCCGTTTCGTTCCATATACCTATAATAGTTCGTGTTGTGATCGAATGAACATCTTTGACTACGACATAACAAATCAACGCATTAAGGTTGTTCGTACATTACTATTTTAACATTCGGTCAAAATGCGCGAAACAATAGGGCTGCCATTACAATTATGACTCCTTTTCTTATTGCCTCGCGCATTCAAAATGCGCATTCATACGGTTATAGCTAAAGTTACAGTTAGCTGCGGTTAAAATGTACGAATAACCCACCCTAAGTTGTGAAATAGCAAGTCAAAACTGAAATCGTTAATTTTTAAAGAATAATTTAAGAACATAAAAGAATACTTACAAGAGAAAAATGTTCGCTATGGTAACTACGGTTTATATTCAAATGAGCTTTTTAATGGAATGGCAAATACTAATAGAGCGAATAATTTGTTCGACTTTAGAAACGACGGAAGATAAACAAGAAAATAAAATAGAAAAGTCACTTATCGCAATAACAACATGACTTTAATTAAGTAGGAAATAGTAGCATCATTTATCAGTTTAAGCAAACTACAATATGTGAACAAAATACATTAAAAATACATATTTTCAAGCTCTGTACATATAATAACATTGTTGTTTTCCCCACAATTGTTCTTTTGCGCAAAACTGTGAACAGTTTGAAACGATTACCCTATACAAGTTTTTTTATAGTTAGCCAGCCTGACAATTTATTTCCACGAGCGGCCACCATACGCGTAAACTTTTTATGTACCATAAAAGCCTAAAGCACTACGTATGCTACTGTTTTATTGTTGCATCTCGACTCATATATTCCCGCTGATATCTATAACTTTGCTATTTCTAAACAGGTTTTATTTACGACGGAAATCGTATGATTGTAACGGTTTACTTTTGCATCGTAAAGTTTTAGTTACGTGTCATCGATACGTGACTCTATTGCTGAGTGAAGAGCAGTGGTGACATTACAACGTTATTAGTTAGCTAGCGTACTGGTATTAACTTACATCAGTGAAGGATAAGATCGCGACAAAAACATGCTAAAGGGCTCATTAACACTCGACGCAAACAGAGGGTGTTATAGGTTTGACGTTTCTATGTATCTGTGGATCTGTGTCTGTTGCATCGTAGCTTCTAAACAGATGAACCGATTTTGATCTAGTTTTTTTTGTTTGAAAGGTGACTTAATCGAAAGTGTTCTTAGCTATGTTCAGTGTAAATAAAACTATTACGGGTTTTAAAAATTTTAATTTGAGATTATTTTCCTACATTTCACAGACCGCGAGCAAAGACCTCGTTATGTGTATATCGCACAGAGAATTCATTAATTATAAATTGCTATATTAGCCAGAAAATAACATCAGCGTGTTTTGAGTATGCAATAACAGTTAGGGCTCCCACACAAAACCGCGAATTCGCATCGCATCGCAAATATCTGCGAATTCGCACGAACGCACCGCAAGAATTTCCGATCTGCTTCGCATCGCACATTCCTGCGATATTACGTCATCCTTGGTGACGCCATTTTAGTCCGCTCTGAGACAGCTTTAGAGAAAGACGCGCGGCGCCTTTCAAAAGCTCTTCAAATGAAGATATGCTTATTCTAAAATAATCAAAAAATTTATCTTCTTCAGTTCTCAACGCATTGTACTTTTGAGTAAAATAGTTCCCATCAGAGTTCATAATCGTAATAAATGGATGAACCCAGAATCTTCTTTTTCTTTTAAATCTATTTAAAATAACAGCAGTGCAATAATCTTTTTGCGATCCATCTTACGCTTCCTAAAAACACGTCCAGTACGGCTAACTACACTTGAAGGAATGGTCACCCTACCAAACGGTTTGCCGCACTAAATCGTATCGCAGAAATTCGCATCGCAAGTTCCTGCGATGCGAATTCGCATCGCATCGCATCGCATCGCATCGCATCGCAGTTTTGTGTGGGAGCCCATACGTATAACCGCATCTGAATTAAGGAAAATGTAATAAGCCCTAGATATGATTATGCCTTCTCCTTTTCTATAAATCTTCAATGTAACCACATTCCAGTAGCGAGAGTAAACACCACAAAACACCTTTCAGGCCTCCCGATAAATGGCTCCAGCCCGTGTTTCCGGCTGAAGGCTAATTTCCGGTCCATCCTCATCACTCACTTCAGTTCCGCTAGTTGCCAACGTCATTTCTGCTCTGAAATACTGACAGCATAGATGTTTTTCGAAACATGAATGATATTGCGACTTCACCAGTATACCTTCTATTGGTTATGTTAGATTTATTAGGTTTATTTTATGCCGTTAAGGTATTTACTATATGTTCGAATGCAAACGGGTACCTATTTTTGTATGCTAACGATTTTTGTATTTTGTACCATGTCCATGTCTCTGGGTCGAAATATCCGTATAAAGTATAAAAATAGTGAGTAACCGTTTCCATTCAAGTAGTTAAGATTCGCGATTATATAAGTTTAAAGTCATACATTAACGGAACGGAAGTTTTTAAGATATTTCTGTTTCTTAAGATTTGACAGTGTCGTGGCTTACCCGAAAGCTGGTTCTGAAGACAGTTACTATGTTACAACCTTATTAACCTGGGCCATTAGATCGTTACAGATCTATATAGAAAATAATTGAAGAATTATAGCCGTTGAATAGAACCTAGATATAACCAACTTAGGTTCTCACAAAGCGTTATATCCAATTTTAATTTTCCTAAAATTACAATGTAATATCGCTATACCTAATCCTTAAAGACAAAAATTGTCCAATCGACAATCTACTGCGGAAGTGAGTGTCTATGGCGTTAAAAATCTTCTGGATAATTAATTGAGTGTCCATCAATCAGGATGAGGAATCTCATAAAGAAGCAACTTAGGTCCTCATAAATCGTTATATCACATTTTAATTCTCTAACAATTACTAATATTATCTCGCTAAAACCAATAGCTACAGACAAGAAACTATCCCTGTAAAATAAAAAATCAGGTACAAGAACTACTCCAAACAATGTATCCGTCAATCGGCGACGTAAGAAAAGGGTGTCTACGTTAAAAATCTTCCGGATAATTAATCGAGTGTCCATCAATCAGGGCGTGGTGTTACAGTTTAATCGAGGATTGATTAATTGCCGTGTTTTTGCCCAGCTCATCGATTTAATTGGTGACGTCATGAGGTTATAAATAGTGTTCATTTTAGCGAGTGACTGACAATATTTTGTAACATGTGGCCGTTGAATTCTTGTTGATAAAAATAACCTTAGCGTAAATATAACATTATAATTGTCTTTATCACAAAAGCAACATTTTTTTGAAAATTTTTGAATATGATTAATTCCGCAAGTCGTATGAAAATAATTTAGTTCTACTTTTCGCTTACCTTTACCATTTACCAGAAGTCACCTTAATCAATCAACGAAGAACGTTGATTTCTACATGATCGCAATACAAGTTAAATAGTTTTAATTAGATTGATCGTTTAAGTTCGAAATCATTTTATTGATCATGTACCTACATTTCTAAATTTCAATTTCTTCTTAATGTTCAGGCTTAAAACTGCTTCCATGGAACTTACCTGAAAAAAAGAGAAAAAATATTATTATGCTGAATAAATATATATTGGAGGTGGTAAATATTAAGCAGAGATTTTCCCCACTAGTGAAATATTTTTAAGTGCTCCAATTGAAATGTCGGAGACCCCGTGAATAATGCATGCCCACCATTTTTCATTCATATTAGACACGTAAAAAATAGTTCTTTAAAATTATTTCATGCTGTCAAATCTGTATACCATGTTTCAAGGTAGGGGCGGGTAAAAACCACTCGGTGAGTTCCCAGACTTCCCAGTCTAAATATTGTTTACGACGGAATCGCACGTACGGCTTGTACGAAATCCGATTAGACCAGCGAGCGAGCAGGTGCTACGCTTCCAAGCGGGACTAAAACCCTGGAGAACATTGGTGGGGAAAATACCAAGTACCTACGTACTGTTTGCGCTTTGAAACATTAATTTACTTATTATTTAGAATCAAATGCCACTGGGTTTCTCCTTTGAGAGGTCGCTGAGCACTTTGCATATAACTCGTCCGTACTTACTGACTCTTAATTTAAAATGAATTTTATTTGCACCTTCTTTTTAAAATTAACCTTCCTTAAGTAAGCAATGCAATGCAACCGGCATTGCTAGAGTGCTAGTTAATAAGCACAAATATATACCTACAGTGTGTCCAGCGAACAACTAGCGATAATTTAAGGACATGAAATATACCTAATTTTATCGACAAAAACACCCCTTCCTTTTGAAAAGGCCGCCATTTGACTATTGTGCAAGCTATTTGACGCTTTCTTTAGTACTAACTCGAGATTGTATTTATGTATTATGTTTTAGTTTGTATTTGCTGTGGTAGGTTTTACATTGTATTCGGATGACTCAATCTGCCTTTGTTCTTTAATCTGAGCTACTTAATAAATTATATCATTTATATGGCAGCTACGTAAATCAGGGGATAACGAACGAATATTTCAATAATTAATGAATACATTTGCAAATCGTGGAAAATGAACTAATGTTTCATCGGTTAATATACATATTGGCTATTAGTGATTCGCGGTTTATGGTAATGTACCGTAATTGGCAATATTGCGGTAGCGCAGCGGCCGGATTATGTTCACGTCGCCACCTGCCAAGCTGCCGGTGGATATTCCAATGATATGATAAGTTAGTGCGAAACATAACCATGATACATAAAGTTCTAGCTAGCGCTCTTCCCGCGCCTTAGCCAACGTTTTCCGGGGTTTTAAGTAACTAACGCCCCAACTCAGAGTCACGGTTAGATACTTAAATCGCTCCTTAGTACAAACTTTGTATGGTGATTTTTTACTAAGGAGCGATTTAAGTAGGTAACCAGTACTGACTCTGAGTTGGGGCGTTAGTACCCTATGTCCTATTTCAGATCATGGTTTACCTGTATGATAAATTTCAAGAAAATCCGTTAAGGAGTTTTTACGTAGAAGAAAAATCCTCACAAAGTATAAAATTTATAATAGTAAGATACTAATGGCACGAAACAAATTAACATGGCCTAAAAAATAGTTCATCACGAAGAGAACGGATCATTGCACTGATTCAAGATCATTTATTTGCATTTTGCATGGATTACAATATTATCAGGACTTTGTGCCTATTGCTATTGCTATTTTTCGACGGTATACGGTCGGTGACGATTGCTTCAACCCATTAATGGCCCACAACTGGGCACGCGTCTCTCCTCTTGAGGAGGCCTAGAGCATACTCCACCACGCTGCTCCAGTGCGGATTGGTGGAGGGGTTAGTGGCCAACCCGAGTGTCGGAAGTTTTCAAACCGCCCAAGGGCCTCCGACATGGCTTAACGATTGTTATCTTATGATAACAACCGGGACCGACGGCTTTACGTGCCCTCCGAAGCACGGAAACGCTCAAGAATTTTTTGCCACTAGCGGTCACCCATCCAACTACCGACCGCGCCCGCTGTTGCTTAACTTTGTCAATCACTTAAGATCGACGCAAGCCGCAGGGCTATGAGCGCTTCAACGGTAACGATGCACGATGGAAAAAACCGCTACCCATGGTTTTCATCAATACCGAAGGGCATTAGGCAGAACCTTTGAATGATGAGTTTGAATTTCTGTTCTCGATCTTGATATGTTCTTGTCTTTGTGTGTTGTCCATGGCACTACATAGGGAATACTAGTGTGGGGCTATGAGTGTGTAGCGTTATTTATTATAAAAGATTAGACGAAAACAGTCGTAATTCAAATCTGACAAGTCAATTTGTAGGTATTAAACATAGCGTTGGCCGCACACCGTCCATTTTGTTGTCGATAATTAAGCGTTGCGGAGCATTAATTCAGCAATATCCATGAAGACTCGGTCTTGTGACGTGTGCAATATTCGATTGCAATTTCCTGATCAGCTAGGATTGTTGGACGATAAATGAGAATGAATGGTAATAAGCAAATGTAGATACCAGTATATTTAATAGGTAAGTAGGTACTAACTTGCAATGAAAAATCTGTGTAGTGATATTCGCTTGGCACGTTGTTTCGCAGTAGGTACATTTTTTTAATGGAAATAGCCGGCAAACGAGCTGATGACCTGATGTTAAGTGGCTATCGCCGCCCATGGACATCAGCAACACCAAAGGCATCACTGATGCGGCCAGGAAAGAAAGAAGAAAAAGAAAGAAAGAACTGGCTCTCAAGCCCCCAGCCGGAACACGACGAGTCGTTTGGCCTCTGACTCATGCTCGAGGGTGGTAGCTATCCAGGCGAGCCCCTGGAGAAATAATAATAGTAATAATGGTATTAATTAACAATTAAAATCAATACTACCAATTTAATCCCTCCGAGGGCCCTACTACCAGCGGGCTGGATTAAGTCGCCTCTTACGACACCCATCCGGCGCGGGATTGGGGTTAGTATTCTAAGCCGCCATAATACGGCTAAAAAAAATTTAAATGTAAATATTTTTTTAAATTTCTTTTCGAAATTTTAAATTAGAATTTCTATCACTAACAAGCCTGCAATTATTATTACGAGTATAACATGAGCGACAAGCATCCTTAAATTGTTTTATGAAAATCAATAACAAAATCCATAGGTATTGAAGGAGCGCTAGGGCTTTCACTCTTCGTCAACTAGATATTATAAATCTGCCATTTCTTAGCAGATACTAGTCGTAATTCGAGATAATATGTTAAATATTGGAGATAGCATATCACTGGGAACAGACAATGCAAAAGTAGATATCCTCAGCCAAATACAAAAAGACCAAAATAAATTCAATAGATGCCATACAACTATAAATCGACGGAAACAAGGGAATTGCTCCAGTTCCCGCGCCAGGAGTGAACGGAAACGATATGTTTTTTCCATCGGAATAAATTTATTTTCCATCAAATAAATTTATTAAAGAGTTTCTTTCGAGTCTCGATCAACTAGTAATGAAATCAGCGCACCGAAGATACAATGTAGTACGATTCGATTTATTTACAAATATTGATAAAATATACGTATATTGAATTTGCATTGATGAAACTCGCAGGAAATACGTGGATTGCTCGTAAAATTTGTAATACGAAATAAGTTGATTTACGTTACAGTGGCATAAAATAATAAATAATTAATTTGTGTTATAAAACACAATTATATTTGGAATATCAAATGAAATTCAAGCGTCAATAAACAACACTGTACAGATTGCGATTAATGCAATGTATTTCAATGTCGCAAATCTGTATATTGACTAATTACTATCCAATCTACAGGGACATATCTAATTTTCATTTGGTGGAACGATCATGAGATTATAATTTTAGTGCGCCTACTACACATATCGATCATAAACCGCTGGTGCTTCTAATAAAATACCACACAAAACTTCGTAACTTACCTACTAATACGTAATAATACTGAACAAGTTTCATCATTTTGTGCAACTTCGCTCAAAAAGCACTAAAAGTAAGCCGCGCATCCAGCTTTTGTTGGATGCTGCGCGGCTCCAAGGCAAAATATAGAGGCTGTAATACGAAATTTATTGAAAAGTGTAGCATTATACTTGGCATTACATAATAAAACCGGGCAGACCCCAGGGAATAGAAATGTTCCTTTAAATTTTCGTGTTCTATCTGATCTAATGATATTAAATAAACCGACTCTTTCAATATTATTCACATTGGTAGTTTTCGTCACCAGCCAAACAGAAACTCACTTACTATTTACATACACTACATTACTTACGATTAATATTTGCAGTGCGAAAGTAACTGAGAAGCATAAAAAATTACACCGGGTAATATTACAAAAAAAAAACACTGCCACATCAATATTTTGAGAAAATAAACATTCTGTTTTATTTGATAAATCCGACTTAATGTCGCAAATTATTACTACATAATTAATTAAATGGTCGTAAAATGATCATAACTCAGTCATGCAAAACACGGAACGAAAGGAAACGAAAACAGATTTGAAATTTAAAACCGATTACCGACTTCAAAGTCTCAGAATACTTTGTAAAACGTTGGAACAAGATTTACATATTTCTTCCATGGAGCGACAGACACTTAATTGAGAAACGAGACTATAATCTATACACGAGCATAGAACTTCGGTGGAATGCAGAATTGCATTCATTAAGCCCGGTACCTAGCCAGTGGAAAACAAAAACTGAAAAGAAATTTTATTGCGACCAGAAACACTAAAGCGGAGAGATTAATTGTGGACCCAGAGAAAAGCTTGGAGATAATGTTGAAAAAGCAACTTTCCACCATTGCACTGAAACAATGCAGAAAAATGTAACACAGACACTTAGATCACTAGTCGCCTAGTCGGCGAACAAAACGATACATTCCATTTGCCGAATAAAGAGACAGTGGTAATTCTCGTCTCGAACAAGATTTAAATTTAGAGCATGGATCTGTTCGAATTTCAAATGGGGTCACCGGATAGGATAGAGTAGCGATAGTTGGTAGGTAGGTCGCCGTGTATGTAGAGAGATTTTGCGGGGAAGCTGCATCTTTGAACTCATGGTTCGATGCACATACGGCGAATTTGCCGCACGATTAAATTTCCACATTTCGTCGAGGACTTTCATAAATTATGTGCTAATTCGTGTGAATATCTCATCTTTCGTTGCATTTGGTTCTCGAATGGAAATTTGATTCAGACTGAAGTGCTAGTAGTAAAAAGATTTTTTGTTATGGAAAAGTGACCACTTGTCACTACTCATTGTACTATTGTTTTTTTAATCCTGAATTAATCTCGCAAATTAAACAACGTTGACTATCAATTGCATGGCATTTTAGGGTGCTAAAAAGTTTGATGAATACCTCGCACTTTGAATAACACCTTAATAACTTGCTTCTAGTTCTTATTAGTTGTCTTTAATCTTGTCAGAGGTATAGTTAGGCACGAGGCATCGGACGAAACTCGGGATGGCCTGTAACCCCTCCACACACATCATACACTAATAACCCAAATAGCATGTTAAATACGTTTCAGACGAAATACATTCATATTGCTTTCATCCGATGATGTTGCTTTCAAGTCAAAACAAGTCGTTCTGAATTCAAATATAAACAGTACATTTTAAAACAAGTAACTGACGGCACCCACAACTAATTCTAACAAGCATCTAAATTACTTCAAGAAACGTATGGCTCAATTACCCGGACGTTTAAAAACAAGACGTTCCCACTTAATCCTTAAGAGTAGCTTGTGTTTTTGTGCTCTAGTAATTAAAAAAATTACCTTTACAATAGATCTATGCAATCATCATTAAAAATTATTTACTTTTGAGTAGTTTCATTAATAAGTTTCCAACCTTTTCAATCTTTCGAAATTACAAAATATACACATAAAAATATTGAATATTTCATCTGCCAAACGCATAAGAATCATGGTCATTGACAAACCCATAATTCAACCAACATTATGAGCGAAAGATTTTCGACGTGAAATAAAATTGCGGGATCTGTCCGCCTCTTTATACTCTCCAATGTGGTGAAGTAGCACACGAATGTGATAGTTCACAATATAGCAAAACGGTGCACAATGCCTTGAAGGATGACAGCACTTGTGAGGCTAACAGGAAAACCGATGCAGGCCAAACAATTAAATGTCGTGTGAATTAACAATAGTAATTAGTGAAGCTTCGAGTTTCAAGGAGCAAATGACTCGCTGCCTAATTGTTTGAGCTCAGGAATTCTAATATCGAATTGTTTGTGTTACTAATGGTGCATAATGTGCATATGCATCCAACGTGCATATGTCAAAGTAAATTGACCTGCTCAAATTGATGATAATGTTGTGCTATTCAAACGAGATGTGAAGACTTAGAAATAGAATTATGTCTTGTCATAGAGATTTATGTCAAAATGACGAACCGATGCAACATTTAAATGTCAAAATAAATTAACTGATGTTCTATACATTTTGAACTATTGTGCAATAATTTGTTTTTAAATTAAACGTGCAAATCACAAATATAATAAAAAGAAAAACTATCACAATTTGCATGTTATTTTACACACGCTAAAAGTCCACATATACTTGTATATTCTGTGGATAGCAAAAAATACTAATAAATTATGAAAACTGAAACACTGGGGAATAACTACGATGATATCGAAAATTTTGGAAACGATAAGCTCCTGAATCATTATTACAACACGCATTACGAATATAACAATTAAGTTTCAAAAGTCCAAGAAACTTCAAAGTAGTTAATGATACAGCGCGTCGATTCAAATAAAATGAACGAATAAACCATCGAGGATCATTGAGGAATGAAGGAGGAACTCCTAATTTGTATAAAACGGACACCGTTTAAGCTTAATGATGCAAAATCGACAACGATACCGTTTGACGGCGGAGGAAAACGGAAAAAAACAGGGAATTTTTTTGCGGCCGCCAACTTTTGCTAGGCAAAGAATTAAAGGACAACAAAGCAGGTTGTAAGAGTTTCCCCGAGGTTCACAAAAACTCTGTCTCGCAATTAATTCGCGTTAAGTCAAGCAAAATAAAAAGCGAAATCAGACTACCTTCAGAGACTCCTTGACTAACTACGGAATATTTAGAGCAGAGATTCCCAGATTTTTTTCTCATATACCATTTTCACTTAGCTGGTTCCTGTGGACCCTCTGCAGCTACATTTCTATCATATTCCCAAACGACGAAAAATGTGAAGATTAGATCTAACTATGGAAATTTGCGTTGCAGCTGAGTTTCAATCACGAATTGATAATTTTCGAAAAAAGTGAGAATTGATTAGATAATTTATTAACTAATTGTGCTGTGAGTAGATGTCAAATAAATTTGACAAGTGCGAGTTAAACTCGCTCGGAGAGGGTTCCGTACGTTGTTTATGTATTCATCGTTATTTTTGTATTTTATTTATTTTTGCCTTTTTTATAGAGTTCTTATAGGTTCTTCTGTAATCTATACTAATATTATAAAGAGGAAAGATTTGATTGTTTGTTTGCATTTAATAGGCTCCGTAACTGCGTCTTTCCATTCTATACAAGGCCAGAACGCAAGGGTATGAAACTAACCGCGTATAGATTGGAAATAACTTTTTTACTAAGTTCTTCCAATCCATACAACAGCAGTACGCAAATACTCGCGTATACTTCGTAGTAGCGTAGAAGTTTATCTCGTTCCATAATGTACAGTGCCATTACGCATGCGGACTAATCGTGTATGTATCGGAATAAGCGCGTCAAAACTACGCGAGCAGTTGCATGCTCGCCATTTTATTATTATTTATTATTATTACTTTATTTATTCCAAAGTTACACTAACATTAGACCTAACATTAGACCTAACATTAGACCTAACATAAGACACTAACATTAGCCTAATGCGTTAGTAAAATTAACAAAAAAAATTGTAATATTAACATTAAAAATAAGAATGTTTACATCAATATTCAATACCTATTACTAATAAATTAAAATTTGTAAAATAATTTTTGATTTATTGACCTCTCTTTCTGGTCCCTTGCCATGAAAAATAATCTAAAATTTAACAAAAAAATAACCGACTTCAAATGAAGTACATCCAATAAAAAAAGAATTGTCGAAATCGGTTGGATATTGAGTTATTCGTCCATTTATCACGCACATACTTAATGCAAATTTAAGACTTATATGATTTTGACATAGATGCCATTGTCAGACGACAAGCACCAGCTTTCGATTAAAACAAGAATCATCAAAATCGGTTCACCCGGTTCAAAGTTCTGAGGTAACAAACATAAAACAAAAAAAAACAGTCGAATCGAAAGAAGGATAGGTTAGGTTATGGTTGTCTGATTTTATTCACGATAAAAATAGGAACCACGCGAAGCGTAGACGTAGTCTTATTACGGCGTTACTAGAGTAGATTAAGTCACATATTTAAAAGCCATTCATATTTTCAATAATTCTCTAAAACGTCACTACAGACCAACTGGCCCAAAATTTTATTTTAAACAACTTTATAGAAAAACGAAACACGACCTAGCATTTAACGTCTTGCATAATATTAATAATGCTCGTTGAAAAGTACTTTTTTAATAAAAGTAATTATGATTATAAGTCATTGTTATGTATTTAATCCTACTCAATAAAGTTTAAATATAATTCCATATTTTACTAAATCAATAAAACTAGATTTTCAACACTCTTGTCAAGTGTAAGTGGTGTAGTATAGTTGGGAACGAAGACGCGTGCATCTACGATACAAACTATACACGATCAGTACACAAAATTCGTGTATGCATTGTAATAACAGATTTAAAAACAGCATTACAATATATACGCGAGCAGTTTCCTATGGCTGCGTTCTGGCGTTGTATACAATGGAAAGACGCTCCGTAACTACCGAACCGATTTGAAAAATTCTTTCACTGTTGGGAAGCTACACTATCTCCGGGTGACATAGGCTATATTTTTTTTACTATTTTCCCGATTTCTTAGTATTTAAATAAATAAATATTCTGTTTTCTTTTTTCAAAATTCAGTAGTAGTCAGTAGTTTCGGAGATAAGGGGGGGGGGGGGGGGAATAAATAATAATAATAACGCTTTACACTCATCTTAGTATTATTATAAAGACCTAGGTAAATTACTGAGAAAATCAACTAAGGGTAATACCTACGTAATCTTCTCATATAGGTATCATTATTGGTAAAATATAGTGGGTTACATTATCAACAAAATAAGCCAACTTAATAAAAATATCCATAATACAAACTAAAAACAATTTGATAGTAATATCAAATGATACATCCCCAATAAGGTTCATCAAGTGGATTATATCCCAATTAGATGTCGACGACCGTATGCCGAAAAACCGCACAATCTTTACAACTCGGAATAAATACGAAAGCAATTTTAACAACAGCGCCGCAGTCAAGGCCTATATTACGAAGAGATATTAAAGAAGATGACAAAAGGTTTTTTTAATATAAATACTTTTTCATGGACATCAGTAACGCTAAAGGTATCACCGATACTTTGCTAGCCGAAAAAAAAAATACAGAAGAGAGAGAGAAAAGTACCAGCTCCCAAGCATCCTGCCGGATCAAGAGGATTGGTTGGCGGCTGTATCCACAGAGGGTAGTAACCAGGCAAGCAGGCTTCACGAGAAAAAAATAATGAAAGTAATAATACTAGGTAGCTACCACGGCGCTATCTTTTTTCATGAGTTTGACGGACAATTTTTTCGCAAGGGAATCATTCCTCCATTTCCTCCTTACTCCATGCAAATACCATGCGTTCCGTTAGTCAATCCTCAAACAGCATAGACGTGGCTTAGATTAACGTATTTTATTATGGAAATAGTCGGAAAACAAGCTGACGATCCACCTGATTACTACTACTTGTCAGAAAATATGTCTGAGCTTTCCCAAGTCGACGTTATATATAGAGACTATAGTAAATGTTTCGACAGAATACATCATACACTGCTGTGACGTAAACTCCAAGCTATAGGGATAAGGGGAAACTTGTACCGATGGTTCACATCTTACGTTAGGAACAGATGCCAGACTGTGGTGTTTAATGCTACACCTCATCGGCAATGCCAATACCATATGGCGTACCCCAGGGTTCGTTTTTGGGTCCACTTTTATTTAATATTTTTGTGAACGACATCCATTCGTGTTTTCATAATTCCAAAATTTTGCTTTACGCCGACGACATGATAATAATATGCCCTATAAAATCTTACCAATGTACCCAATTATTACAAGACGATCTCATTAGATTTGAAAATTATTGTTTAAGTAATAAATTAGACATAAACGTAAATAAATGTTATATATGCTCATATACTTGTAAACTATTTCCAGTCATAACCACATACAATTTTAAAAACAGATTTAAATCCAATCGTGACCTGAGAATAGCTTTCGACTCTAAATTAATATTCGATGAACATTTCTAGAACTCTAGGATTCATCTTGAGTATGTCAGCGGATTTTAAATCTATCAAAATTCTCAAAATTTTATACTGTGCTTACGTCCGAAGTCACTTAATGTATTGCTCACAATTATGGAACTCTGCGTATAACGTTTATATTACACAAACGTTTATATTACAGAACAAGTTCTTACGTTAGTTCCGGTCAAATCTATACATACCAAATTATAATTATGAAGCGATGCCAAAAGTTCCATACTCTGCCACTGTATGAGAGACGGCGTACAGCTGACCTTGTTTATTTGGTTAAGATCGCTAATGGGTGGATCGATTGTTCCGACCTTTACAATTTATTGGTTTAAGTGTTCCTTATTCTTGCAGACGACCAGACACACTTTACATATCCTACGCCAAAAAAGATAAGCTTACTTATTAAATAAATAAGTAAATGGAATATTAATGAATTAATATTCGTATTGATTATAATTTATCCTTAAGAAAAGTCGAACACCAAACAGAGGGCCGGCTTCTTTTGCCTTTTACTACACGTTATTCTGCAGGTATGGGAATTGGGTTACAATATTCCTTTTAAATATTGTAGATATATACACCCGTGTATAGACGACCCGTGTGGCGCAATGGTTACCATGCCGGATCGCCGCGTCAAGGGTCCTGGGTTCGATTCCCAGCGAGGCGGAAATTTGAATGATGAGTTTGAATTTCTGTTCTCGGTCTGGGTGTGAATGTCCTTGTCTTGTGTGTTGTCCATGGCACCCACGACACAGAAAATCCTAGTGTGGGGCTATGAGTGTGAAGCGTTATTTATTATTTATTTATTTATTTATATATGTGTCAATGTGTGTCTCAAAAACATAAATAAATCACGCTGTCAAGTGAATAAACAACAAAGATCGTAATACTAACTAAAGGCGAAGTCATTGAAGTAAAGTAATAAGAAGAAAAGTACAAGACTAAAGAAAAAATGGTTTCACTTTCAATTTAACAAAGTGAAACCCCACATTAAACGAACAACAATCTCAAGCGTCCAACTGCCCGTGCAGCCCTTACAAGTTATCCGCCTGAAAATGATTATTTACTTCTTAAAGTTACTGAGGTAAAAAAGGGTAAACATAGTAATTTTAAATGAAAAAAGTGCCTGATTAAGCTTCACAACTTTGACGAAATGTCGACAAGTGTCCAAAAATATAATCTAATCTATAATTATAATACCATAGCATTGATATTGATTTTAACAGTATGTTTTTACACCATTTTACTGCTTTATCTCCCAAAAGACCTTTATTTGCTGTTTTTAACCGGCTTCAAAAAAAAAGAGGTATTCAATTCGACTGTATTTTTTTATGTTTGTTACCTACCTCAGAACTTTCGAGTGGGTGAACCGATTTTGATGATTATTTTTAATTGAAAGCTGATGCTTGTCATGTGGTCCCACTTAAAGTAGTTTTTGAGTTACCCCTAGAGTCAGTTATTTTTTGTCAAGAATTATTTCTTATAAATATTTTTACACTTTAGTAATTTTAAGCGAAGCGCATGAGCCTGCGGCTATGAAGCCCTGCGGCTTGCGTCGATCCTAATTGATCGACAAAGTTAAGCAACAGCGGGTGCGGTCGCGCGGTCGGTAGTTGGATGGGTGACCGCTAGTGGCAAAAAGCTCTTGAGCGTTTCCGTGCTTCGGAGGGCACGTAGAACTGTCGGTCCCAAAAGTTATTATAAGATAACAGTCGTTAAGCCATGTCGGAGGCCCTCGGGCGGTTTGAAAACTTCCGACACTCGGGTTGGCTACTACAATCCGCATTGGAGCAGCGTGGTGGAGTATGCTCTAGGCCTCCTCAAGAGGATAGACCCGTGCCCAGTAGTGGAACATTAATGGGTTGAAGCCAAGCCAATTTTACAACGAGTGTTTTAAGTATACATTGGATTTAACATACACACTAAGCTAAATCACAAGAATTTTGTATCACTATTTTTCAGATCAATCAATCCACCATTTAATGAATGCGAGACCAACATTTAAATATTAAACGATCGTTACAAGCTGAAAAACAAAGCAACAAAATATTCTAATGAAAAGCTACTTAATTTCTTCTGTTTCCCCTTGAATCGTATAAAAAGGAGAAAATAATGGTGATGTCAAACATTAATAAAAACGTGGCATATTTCACAAATCAAATGGACGTTAATTTGTTTTGGAAATGATAAAAATGAGGCAAATATAGAAAAAGACGTGGAAAATGAGCAATTAGCAAGAACAAAGAAATATACTTCGGCGGGAACTGGAGAACATAGGGAAAAGCGGGGCTAATTGGAAGAAACGGAAGAAAACGAAAATGCGGACGTACGTAATACTTACATCGATGGATACATTTCTTTCCTTTTAATACTGAAAAAAATTGTATGAAGATTGAATACAGGTAGATGATGTACATTGTACAAGCAGAAACAGACAGTGACACAATTTCCTTTAGTCTTATCTATGTCCGTGCTTAAAGTTGTTTTACATAATATGGTTATGTATATTTGTGTCCGAACTTCTTAAGAGGGATTTTAGTACGTAATATGTTTTTACGTACTTATCTAACTCGGTGCGGCGCTATTAAGATTGTATAAACATTGTATTGATTGTAAAATCACCGGAGTGAGTTTTTGTTAGCTCCATGATGTTGTAATTTAATATTGGTAATGTAACTATAGAGAACAAACCACTTATACCACTTAATACATAAGTGTAATACTACATTCTTTCAGTTTCAATTTCAATTTAAAGAAATTCGATTCTTTAAGAAAACTTGAAAATACAGCCTAATGCTGAACACGTATGTCCGCACCGTAGGCGCCGAACACGCCGCATTTGTATGAAATCATATGAGAGCCCGATGCAGATGACATATGCGGCGCGGATATATTATTTTGTGCATTGACCATAACCGTTGGGTCTACGCTCGTGATTTTTTTCCAAAAACAAGCTTAATAGTAGGTCTTTCGTATCATTTAACTGCTGTAAATAATTGTTATACAAAAATCGAAAGAACACTGATACAATATTTATTTTTTAGAAAATTTTATGTGAGGTTGTAGAAAAAATATTTCACTGGTAATTTATTCCACAAACTATCTTAAAAACTACTACAATTCATGTAGAATAATCCCCGAAAATTTCATTTGGCTTGCAATACGGCAATATGTAAAAAAAATTACATGAGTCAAAAAGCAGCAAAAATCCTTCAGCCAAAAACAGTTGTAAAAAAGCAGGCTGTATTTTCAACTTTTCTCACTTTTCTCAAAGAATCGGATTATTTCAAAAACACAAATTACCAAATATCAGCTGAACCACTGGATGTATAACCACCCCTGTATAAGTTGTCTAGACGTTAACATTACATTTCACGTTATTAACATCGCACCAATAAATCAACCCTGCAATACTTCCTCTCTCAGTGAGGAAAAGGCACGCGTTACCGCCCGAGCAGGAAACGGGTTGGGCGGCTAATTGCCGAACATTACGCGGAGTGTTACAGGGTATTAAGCTGGCTAATGTTTTCATTGTACTTTTTTATTTTTGAGTAGTGAGCAATGATAATTCTGTTTTTCTAAATAGGCACCTTTATGTATGTGTTGTTTTTCTTGTAAATCCAAGTATTATGAAGAGAATAAAAGATATAATATGTGCATTTGTGTACACCTTGTGTACACTACCAACACACGTAAGATGTAAGCTCTAAGGAAATAATACGATCTTTTTTTCAGAAAACATGTCTCATCTACTAAATCTGCCTGATCAAATAGCATTAAAACGTTTAATTTTCGAATGAACAACGAATTCAACTGCTATCAATGGTGCTTCGATAGCATGACAGTTAATACTGTAAAAAATCGTGTTTATAACTCAATGGACTAACGCCCCAACTCAGAGTCACTAATGGTTACTTTAATCCCTCCTTAGTAAAGAATCACCCTACAAATTCTCTACTAAGGAACGATTTAAGTAACCGTTAGTAACTCTGAGTTGGGACGTAAGTCAGCGATTAAGTAGAAAGTGATCAAGCTTTCCTAGGAAAGGTACAGGGATCCGTTGTGACCAAACATAATTAATTATCTTACTAAAAAGGTCTTGAGTATTTGTAATGCTTCATTAATCTCCAAAGAAATCATGTATAATGTAGAAATATTTATTATTGTCATTATTTATTAATCCCACAACTATAACGCGTGTAACAGCTACTCGTGTTGCGACGGCAGCGTTTCCTGTAAGGAAGGTACAGACATGATTTATTGCGGGGGTGATACGCGATGCATTGTACACCTGGGCGAGGGGGAGGGGGAGGGGGGGGGGCACGGGGATGTTCGTGGGTCGGGGGTGATGTATCACAGCGACTGGTGATTAATTATAGCGAGCTGTGTATAACTGGGATCAATGTCAAGGTTTTGTTATGTAATTTGTTTAATAACACTCATTATTTCAACAGAATTTAAGAAGGGGAGGTGATTTTTTCAACACGTTTACAAAGCTTATCGAAAGTTATTTTGAAATATAATAAGTGTTCAGAATCTCTCTCATAAAATCCATCTAAAGGCCTTGCTTAACACTAAGCTTAAATAATGATGAGTGCCATTTTTTTTAAGATTTGAGATTCAAGAAATGATTCTAATTTAAATCATTAACACCAAACATTCCACTAATAAGGTTCAATACCACCGACACCAACAAAACGGTGAAAGTTCATCGAGAACTTATCGCGAGTCCGCATACCGAAACGCGATTATAATGCAAATTTCGGACAAAGTTCCCAAATTTCGCATTCCGTAATTACGTGATCCCTAATAAAATATTCACAAAATCATAAACTGGAAATCCAATTAGTCGTAAAAGGAACTTAAACATCGCGTTTGCCGGGGATGCTACATAAATCAGAAGTGGGAGGAGGGATTAGAGTTAAAGACGGCGGGAGACCTCTAATCAGTGATATAATCATGATTGTAATTATAATTCTGTCGGCGGAGGTACTGAAACGCGGAATGTTTAGTTACAAATAGGATAGTCAGGGTGCGGTAATAGGAGATTTGCAATAAGTCCCTTTATTCAGACATTAAAGGTTTAAGAGGCATTAATCCAGATGGAATTGTTAAAAAAATAAAGGGGTAATCGTGACGATTTTCTTGTAAAGGTAAAAAATGTAAGCTTGGGCTAATGTAAAGTTGCTTACTTTTGTTATATAAAATCAAACGAAGTAACAAACACGGACAATTGGGTAACAGCTTCATAAGCAGCTACATTTATTACTCTCTTCTTGGACGGTAATTTTTAATGTACTCGTACATCCATTTTGGGTGCTATCACCCTATCACTTTCAATAAATTATGTCAATCTTACCAAACGACAAAGATGATCAAAAAGTTGAATTAATTAATTTTACACGTAGTGTAAACATACCTACCTACTCCTAAAATCTTTAGTTTATCAAGCCAAAGTGCAACCAACATCTAACTTGTTCTTTTATTGAGTTGCAAATGCAGAAAATCACGGGACGTTTTTAAAATGCAAAACCGACGGTGATTCAACTACGTTAGGCCACACCCTCCAATTCCGGAGCACTCATCCCCGTGAAATGTCCCAGCATTAAGGCACCACAATGGCATCCATTCATGCTAATGTCCAAAACTCCGCTGAAAAGCACTGCGCGCCTTGTTCTTTGAAAGAATTTGCACATAAAAACGGTGTCTTAAAAAGTTCGCCGGTTTGTATGTATTCGCGGCTATATCTCGGTTTTCAGTCCTTATTATTATTTTAACTAGAAGAAGTATTTGATGCGTCTGTTAACGATCGTACTTGTCAGCGTTGCTTTCGTACTCTATGGCATTTTATGTCAAGACTAAGGACTATTACATTCAATATTCATGTTACATTACCGTAACGTAATTACCACTTCAAAAATCGCTTATTCTTCGCAACGTCTTCCATGAAATCTTAAGATCACAATTTTTCAACATTAAGGTGAAAATGAAAACAATGGGCCTGTCAAAAGGTTAATGGTTGTCAGTGTCATCGTCTATTTTTGACAAAAATTAAATAATAAATACTTAGTACTGACTACATACTAACCTGCAGCAGTCACAAGCCAACCTTATTAACCGTGTAAAAATCCAGAGCTCAACCAAAGCGTCGTGAATCAATTAAAGAAATCGCATAAAACCCATTTCAATCGCAGTCAAGTATCACCTAAAACTTTGACGATTTAATTTTAGAGTCTAAAGGCAGTTGTCCCAAGTAACGCCCAGAAGAATTTGCACATTACGCCCGTTTAGTGCGAAACGTTCGAAGTTTTCGCCAACGTCGCCTACAGAGCGGGCCTCCCTTGGAATCAAGTCGTTTTACGATCTTTGAATCGGATTCAAATGATGAGATCCGATTTTCGTTTAGAATCCACAAACAATGTTTCCACTGTTTCTATTACAGTAGGTACGTCAGAGGTTTTTTAATTTTTAAATAAAAATATTTGACTTATACAGTTAAATTTTATAAACAAGGAGAAATTTTAGCTTTATCAGATCTTCAGGTAATCTAGAATCTTTAGTACAGTTCACTTGGGTCTGAACTACGTGTTACAAATAAATTCGGAATATATCTCAATCTGTGCTACGGAGAAGACAGTTACAACAAAAACATTACAGAACTAGTCGTCGTAGAAAACAGTACAAGCAAAAAATCTCATCACAAATATTACATGCTGAACACATTTCGCTGATGAGAAACTCTGCTTAAGGCGTTACATATATACGTGTCTTGGTGTACGACTGTGCGGCTGTACTAGGTAGGAGATGTGGCTGGGATGAGATAGATTACAACATAAGACAAGTTTTGTATTGCGCGAGTTATTTAATTAACCCCCGACGAAAAAAGAGGGGTGTTATAAGTTTCACGAGTCTGTATCTGTATGGCTGTCTGTGGCATTGTTGCTCCCAAACGGATGAACCGAAATTGATTTAGTTTTTTTTTGTATGAAAGATGACTTAATTGAGAGTGTTCTTAGCTGTTTAATGTAAATCAATCTGTCGGAAGTTTTTTTATTTATTTTAAGATTATAATAAGTAGTAACAACGAAACATCGCAACGAAATTTTAATTTAAATTCAGTACCTACTACGCCAGTGGTCGCAAATCTCGCAAAGTAGTTGATGGATTGAATCGTTGTTTTATTTATACAATATTTTTGTAGAAGAGTGTATTTACATATTTTTTAATCCCAAGTCACTTCTTCATCACATAACAGACCTCAAATATAATAATAATAGCATTACTTAAATAGTTCAGATACGTAACAACTCGCAAGAATAACAATGCTTGAGGTTAATTAGTCCAAACGTTGAGGTAATTAATGATGTTATGTGTATTATTCAGATCAAATTCCTGGAATTTGTTAATTAAATAATCACGACACTGCAAATACAGATGTTTCAACGAACTGATTACAACATTATATCAATTTAAGATCACTAATTTATGAATAAAACAATTCACATGATTTCAATTATTAAAGGACAATATTGGCACTGATGTTAGAGACCCCTGGGGATTTAGAGATTGGTAGCATTAAAAGTACATTAAATTAAATCAACATTAAATCCCAGATATGGACAGAACATAGCGGGATAGCACAGTAACTACTCCATCGATTTAAGCTTCGCGACGACCCCAGATGCTTATGTTTCCCTGACACCAAACAGGCAGTCGATCATGGCCCGCGCTTCAGTACCAGAAGGATGCAAATTCGAGGTCAAAATGTGCATCGAGACCTCGAGCTTGGACTTCCTTCTGGCTAATAATACTGTTTAAAATTGAAATGATTTATGATTATTATGAAAGAATATTGCGAATAAATCGTTTTCATATTATTATTATATTATATTACACAAAGTGCGCCTCCTACAAAGCTTCACACGACATATTAAATAATAACAAACATTTCAATTTGTGAAATCCAGTTCACAACAGTAATCATGATGACTAGTTTAGTTAAAAAAATAATAATTTGGGTATTAATTAATATGCTTTAGGAAATCCCAATGCAAAATCCAAAAACATATGTTACTGTTAGGTATTTTCTAAAAACTACGAATTCCACCTTGGTCGGGTTATAGATCTGACGTATAGATAAAAGTAACGGATTATAACAATGTATCAGACTTATCGATGGACACTATCGATTTTCAATAACAAAGAAAAATCGAAGGACGTGACGGGTTCTAGAATAGAAGCAAAGTAGACCTCTAATTGACTTAATAATTTGGATTTTGTGTATGATAGTAGTTTAGATAATAGATCGCATATTCATAAATGGAAACGTAACATTTAAATGCTAGATTGTTACGCTAATATTATACTTAATTGAACTTCTGACGGTTTCTTATAACTGCAAATAAATCCATCTATAGAAGATGTCGTGTTTTGCGATGAGCCAAGCTTGAAACTTGGTTTATGAGCATACCACCAGAATCTCCGAATGCAATCGAATGAGAATGGGTGTTCTAGTTTAACTGCAGTTGTTGAATTAAAACGTAAAGGAAGTTTAATCTAAGTAGGTCAAAGGTAGCAAGCAACAGGTCGAAACTGCTTCTTGAGAACGGAGACAGTAAATTTCACGCGTCAGAAGATGTGGAAATGGTACGTGGAATTATCTTGCTTATACACATATTTATCTGAACTGTTATGAATTTCAACAGTGATAAAATCTAAATTGACAAATTATTTCAGTCATGCTATGATTATTTCATTTCATAACAAAATAAACCCTAAATTGTACATTACATTACCAGTTAATTAAAAAAATTGAGATAAAACATCTTTCGTAACTTATATAAGTACTAAGACACCCGTCAATATTTTAAGAGACCGTATACTTCGAAAGAAGAAATAAATTACCGTAATAAAATACACAATGAAAGGATCTCGGAATAAAAATGACACGTCGCAACAAGAGCTTGATTTACACCGGCTTTGGACACTGCACGTTGTAGATAAATTCAAAATTATGGACGGAAAATATATAATTTGGGCCGAGTACGAAAAGTAAATCTTTTCCTTCTTCTTATAAAACTACTAGCTGACCCGGCGAACTTCGTATCGCCTAACAATCAATGAATATAGTGATACTTTTAACTTAACTTTTATATCACCCTCCCCCTCCCTCTTCCTCTTCTTCCCCGTGTAACAATTATGTTTTGTTCCAAACTAAAATATAAATTTTCACATTTTCTAAGCTCGAAAATGACGAAATTGCATATAAACTACAACCCCTTTGCTTGATCTTTTAGGGGATGAATTTTCAAAAAATCTTGTTACAATCAATTTTTGTTTCAACTGTAAGCTTAAATGTTATTATAATTTTCACATTTTTGAGTTCGAAAATGACGAAGTCGCGAACAAATTACAATACAACCTCTTAGTTTTACCCCTTAGGGGATGAATTTCGCGAAAACCGTGATACAGTTATTTTTTGTGTTTAACTATAAGCTTATATAGGTACAAATTTCTACCCTTTTTACTTCAAAACTGATGAAGTTGTCATAATAACTTTCACCCCTTAATTAACCCTTTAGGGGACGATTTTCCAAAAAAAAACATCTTTACGAAACTAATTTAAGAGATTTATTTATGATTACACCTACACATAAATATTCATTCTAATCCTGTTGGAAATCCCTCAATAACACAGTAAAAGGAAGTCTTCTTGATAAAATAGCTGAACTGGCGACTGATCGTTGGCAGTCAAGTTCAAGGTTATTAGAGTGATGTAATAATGGCGACTGAGCAGTCTCCATTGACAGCGCCGCCCCGAGAAATGTTACGGCTGGCGAAGTTAGAAAACGAAAATTTGTTTAATTTATAACAAATTATTTAGGATCTTAAATAAGAGTGAAATAATCAAATTAATTAATTTGACTCTTTGAAATTCTGAGATAAATTAAAGTACAAGTAGAAGTATGACGAAAGGGGGCATTGAGTGGGAATGGAGAAGTTGTATGATTGTTACTCAAACAAATAACAATTAATCAATTTAGAGTTGTTTAACGATCTAACTACCTCTTTAAATTGAATTGAATTAAATTGAATTGAGACTGAATAAACGTCTCACTTTCCGTCAGAAAACATAGTCGTGCCGTTTATAAAATCAATGGAGACGCCAAGCTGTTTGTTTTGACTGCAAGCGAACCGGTTGCCGAGATTTATGAAGGTCTTTGTGTTTACGTTATAATTATAGTCATCTTACAATGCCATGGTACTAACGTTATCTTAGTGATATTACGACTCTGAACGTAAACGGTTGTTGCGAGTGATAGTGACTCGTATTGATAATACTACTGATTAATCTCATATGAGAAGTATATAAAAGTGAAACACGCAAAGTACACTTTAGGCTCTACTGCTAAGAAATGGGACTAAAGATTGGCAAACAAAAGAAAATTTATAAACAAGTATAAGAGTAACACCACACATACTATTAAAAAAGGCGCAAATACGATACGATCGATATGGATTACACCGGAAAAGTTGTGATTGTTACAGGAGCTAGTTCAGGCATTGGTGCGGCTACAGCAAAAATGTACGCATCGTACGGAGCTCTCATCGCAGCCGTTGGAAGAAATGAAAAAAGACTGAACGAAGTCGCAAATGTTTGCGAATCTTACAAGGGAAACCGGCCATTATGCTTACTATTAGATTTACTACTTAATGGTAGCTGTGAAGAAATTGTCAATAGAACAATACATACTTATGGGAGGATAGACATACTGATAAATTGCGCTGGTAAAGCTGCTGTGACGTCACTGTTCGATACAACGATAGAAATTTTCGACGAACTGTTTGCTCTGAATCTTCGCGTACCGTATCAACTGACACAGTTGTGTTCACCACACTTGAAAAAGACAAAAGGTAATATTGTGAATATATTCGGATCACCTAGCAAGGTGAAGCCTGGTTTGTTGCCGTATGCAATGATAAGGGATGCTTTGGAGAAGTTCACGATAGGTGGAGCGACAGAATTAGCGACCGAAGGAATTAGAATGAACGCTGTTAGACCAGGACTAACGAGAACTAATTTTCTGTCAAACTTCAATGTGGCTGATGAGTGTATGGATATAACTTACAACATGCTGGCAAACACATTACCCACTAACGTGATTAATGAACCTGAGGAAGTGGCGAGACTTATACTATTTGTTACGAGTGAAACTTGCCCTAATCTCAAAGGTGCTCATATTGTTTTGGATGGAGCTTCTTCGGCCTATTAATAACTTGACTCTATGTTATGAATAACAGAATATTATGAATAACTACAGTGTCATGAGAGAGACATAAACCGTTTCTTATATTATGAGTAAGCTTTTACGATTAATATGATAATTAATATGTACAATGAGATAAGAGAGAGATCGTAAATTTAAATTTGTACTAGCAATTTTACGGAATTATGCAAAAAAAATATGATTCACAAAAAATAAAACACGTCCTATCACCGCAACAAAATATGGTTCATTCCCACTAGTTCTACTCGTTAGCCCTATCGTAGAACTTGTGGGAATTTATTTCTCACTAGTTCTACCGTAGGATGTGACAAAAATTTCCTTCCCAAAAAATTTAAAAATTAAACTTAATTTAAAATAAATATCATATTACAGTTGACTCATTTAAGAATATACTTTACAAAAACGAATATAAACTATAATTACCGTTAGTACTCGTAATATGAGTTACTCTCAAGTCGCGCCTAAAGAAGTTTTACTTCAAAAATAATATTATTTTTTTTAATACACAATCAATACACGTCATCAAGTGATCATACGTCAACATAGGATAGGTGATTTCAATTTGTCAAACTATTGACATTCAATGTTTGTCCAATTATAAAAAGATTTTACTTATATTACAACAGAAGTTATGCTCCAAATCGTAATAAATACTTATTGCTGCTGTTAGAACATAAAAGTTTGTGCAAACGATATTTTTCCACAAACCACCAACCGAACAGGACATTTTTAACTAAAAGCAACTCTACAAAATATTGCAACTACATTTTTCTTCCCAAAAATAATTGCCAACTCTACAAAAATTTCACCAAAAACTTAAAAAGTAAAAACAAACACTGTATAAATACTCGAACAGCGAACGACACAAAAAGATCCATGATATCCAACGGTCTTTGATAATTCACCGGGAACCGACATCACTATTAAAGCTCCTCCTTTGCGTTTTGAGTCGTTGTCCTTTCTCATTTTTTTCATCAAAGCAAAACGTAAAGTTTCTGTAATAATAGTCTTGTAATGAATGTATAAATTGCATTTGTAATTTGTAGAGTAATAAAAATCATAATAATAAAAATAGAGAAGATATTATTTTTATAATTGATATTGTAAAATATAAGAGTGCTGTCATTAAAAAACTTAAGCCATCAATTGATAATGAAGAGCGATAACCATTATGTTCACTGTGAGTAATCAATTTCTGATAAAACCGAAATATTGACAAGCAGTTTGCGGCAAACATTTCGTAGTCATGCACGTATATTAATATAAATAAAGTTTCAACTCAAGTGACATTAATATGCGAATAAAAGTTTCAAAGAATTGACTATAAAACTATCTGGAGTTGCTGAAAATATGAATAGAATTGATTTTACAGACAAAGTGGTTATAATAACAGGAGCAAGTTCCGGAATAGGTGCAGAGACAGCCCGAGCGTTGGCTAAATATAGAGCGAAATTGAGTCTTGTCGGAAGAAACAAGGAAAGGCTCGATAAAGTTGCTGAAGAATGTTATGCCACCAACAGTCTAGCACCTCTGCGATTGTCACTAGACTTGACCCAGTCAAGCATGTGCGAATACGTCGTCTCAAAAACCATTGAATATTACAGAAAAATAGATGTTCTGATCAATTGTGCAGGCGAAGTGAAACTGACTTCAGTGTTTGACCAAGGTATGGAAGTATTTGATGCAATGATGGCAATAAACTTACGCGTACCATATTTGCTGACTCAGCTCGTATTACCGTATTTGCTGAAAACGAAAGGAAATATTGTGAATGTGGGTTCTTCTCTGTTTACCCGCCATCGTGATGGATTATTACCATATATACTATCTAAGTCAGCTCTCCAGAAATTCACTGAACACGCTGCGGCAGAAGTTTCATCCAAAGGCATTAGAGTTAACTGCATCAATCCAGGTATGACTAGGGCTAATACATTGTATGGCTTACGCATAGAGGATCAATCTCAACATATGATACATAATGTTACAGATGAAAACGGTAAAGTAATAGAAGAGAAAGAAGTTGCTTTTTTGATCTGTTTGACAGCGAGTGGAATATTTCCTGATTTAAACGGTTCAGGGATAAATCTTGACAGCGCTCTTTCGTTGTCTTAGTACGAATTTATTTACAGAATGGTTGGAGCAGTTGAATGATCTCTGTGTGAGTTTGCAGAATTTTATGGACAACTTTTGTTATCACTTACCAGTGAAATCAGTTAACTACATCTATTTTGGATAGTAAAAGGAAACGCCCTAAAAAGTATGTTAATCGATTACTATTTTTGTTGCTGTTATCAGATTAATACATTTTATATACATCATAATCACGTATTTTTGTTCTTATCACGGCCCTTTATTTAAATGTTTGTTTTTACTTTAGTGTATAATATAAGGTTTTGTTTTTATAACACGTGTTGTTACAGTTTTGTTATTGTTAAAAATATTGCATCCAAACAACAACGTTACAACCACGTTGCAACCGCGATATTAGCTAGAACTGTTTGATTTGGCCAACCCATAACGGCATGCGTAATGATTTCCATAACATGACCGCCGCGCCGTTCAAAGGTTTCTGGATTCGATTCCCAGAGGTAAAAATATTAATGAGATTAAATGTCTGTCTTCGGTCTGGATGCGTGTGTTCTTGTCTCTGTGTGTTGTCCATGGTATACATGACACAGGGAATCCTAGTGTGGGGCTGAGTTCAGATTTATATTTTGATAGATGCATGCGATGGTCAATTCAGCAAAGTAATGGGAATTTAGGTTTGGATTCGATTTTGTAAGAGAAGTGGCCATTACGTTATGCACCGCAGTTAGCGATCGATTTTCTAATTTGAACTTGTGGTTGCGATTAACATATAAATTACGTAGAGATTTTATATCACTGGCTTTTAAGTTCCTACTTATGTTTTTACACTTTATGGCTTTATTTTGACAAAAGCCGAATAAAAATATTTTGCAAACACTTCATTATCTTCCAACCTTCAGTACATTTTAATGTCATCAAGCATCAGTTATATCTTGTACAAAATGTTTTATTGTATATCATTTAATCTGGATACTTCTCTTATCAGTTATGTTTATCAATTTCCTTACACTTATTAATATCATTGCGATACTTATAATTAATAACACACCTTTTTTATTTTGCATTAAAAATACAAATTGGATATAATATTGTGTCAATGTTAAAATCAAGGTACATCGGAATATTTTACTACATAGAGAAATAAAGATGCGTGCGGCGGATTTGAAATGAGCTTGTGTAACGGATCAAATTACATACCATTAGTTTATTATTGCATGCCTGCATTCCAGTTCAATATCTAAACCCCGCTTAAAGCCTCCAACATTATTTTTCGATGAACCAAAACTGTGAAATTGATTTTAAACCGTGAGTACCCGTATTATAATAAAAACTGTGAAATTACTTGTATATAATGAGAATTGTCTACAGCAGTGATTCCCAAAGTGGTCTATATCGACCCCTAGGGGTCTATGACAACCTTCAAGGGGTCTACGTCAGCGAAAAAAAATTTGGGGGTCCATGAAATGAAAATGGGGGTCCACGATAGTTCAACATTTAAATGCCCTCTATTCAGATTTTGAATCTAGGTTTGAGGATATTTTGACTATGGATAATTAATCCATATGGTGACATAGAAGAAACGAATGTCATAATACAAGAGGAACTGACTGAACTAAGTACAAACGAAGAACTCAAGGTTCAGTTTAAAAATGGATATCAGCAATTCTGGCTGCAAAACAACATACCTGTTACAGTAAAAATTAGTAAATTTAGTAGTTTTAATTTAAATTCAATTAATAAATGTATAAATTAACATGTGTTTTTACTTTAAGTTTTTAACACTAAACTTCACTACAGTTAGAAATTTACAGGAAATCAATATCAGGTAAGTAGGGGGTCTACCCAACACGGAAAAACATGGCAAGGGGTCTACGACACAAAAAAGTTTGGGGAACTCTGGTCTACAGCATGCCATCTAAATGACATTAACGCCCCAACTCAGAGTCATCCCCATCCATCCATCAGCCCTTGGAGGTCCACTGCTGGACATAGGCCTCCCCTAACTTGCGCCACTCTGACCGGTCCTGAGCCTTCTGAATCCAGCGGATGCCCGCTGTCTTCTTCAGGTCGTCGGTCCATCTTGTCGGGGGGCGTCCTGTACTTCGCTTTCCGAGACGCGGGCGCCATTCGAGGACCTTTCTTCCCCAACGGTTACGGAGGCCTTGATGCCTTAATTGGACCCACAATCATAATTACGTGGCCGTATCTCGCTCAGCCACCACTCGCTACCGGCCAGATTCTGATTTATAACACACCGTACCAACTCAGAGTCACTTATGGTTATTTAAATCGCTCCTTAGTACAGAATCACAAAAATTCACTCCCAAAGTCAGTTTAAAGACAATTAAAGTTAAGTATACAAATACCTTTACTTTATTATTTAATGTTGACTAACATTGAAGTTTTTAAATGTCAAGTCAAATCAACCACTCAACATTGACATTGACAGTTAGCAGTACTGCCATAAATAAATTGGCGTAACCTCTTTATTTTATTTCAAAGAAAAAAGCTACTTTGCAATGTTTTTTATGTGACAAAAACAGTAAACAAATTTCTGGTTATTATATAAGAATAAATCATTGTTCTAAAAGCATGAAAATAAATATTATCTTTGATTTACTATCAATGTATTTTACGTGTGGCTACACAACCACTCCATCTACATGATTATCGATAAGGTTATTTGACGTTAGTCGGCACTAGGGTCATTTAAAGTTGACAATATGACTCTGAGATGAACCAATACTTAACATATTTAATGTCAATTAGTTATGGACTCTTTACGACTAACTAAACAAACGAATCTTTCTGAGTTGGGGCGTAAGACACCATTGTAACTTCTCATTTCTCTCTCAAGTCGACCCTTTTGAGCTTTTGACAATCATAAAATTAATTATGACGCTCAAACATACATGACATCAAATTGTATTCGAAACGTCTCCGACATAAGTACCACAATTCATCTTTAGTCGTATAAAATTACCCCACATTAAAACCGGCTAGTATAATAATTGTAGACAGTTGCAAACACGGGGCCGCGAAACGAGTTCCAGTCGTGTGCAATTACGCCGAATCGCGGTGCTGTTTTTCAACGTAAAACAGAATTTCAGCTTTCAGGCCATTTACACAGTTCGAAACACTAGTCTCACAACCTTCGCAACGTTTTTTTTCAGAAAACACCTTTTTGACTTGAACTGCTAGAACTTGGACTGTTATAATTTACTACACGGCCAATGAGTTTTGCGGTTGAACTCAATGCGGAATTCTTTTTTAGTTCGCATGTATTTGATCTTTATTGAAATCGTAATGAAAGCTCATGTCATAAACTGAAAATTTGAATCATGAGTCGACAAATGCCAACATTGTAAACAAACATTAAATAGGGTTGAATTCCTTTGCAGAAAGTGCCGATGTCGACATACATAAGTAACGTCAAGCATCGGAGGACACGTTAAGCAAACGGGGTTAATTATAAAGTGGCTTAACCTGTTAGCAATGCATGCTAGTCAACACTCAAGTCATTGGCGTCAGATTTCGCCTATAGCATGTCATTTGGATTGTACTAACCAACCGCGAAACCTCTCAATATGATACTCTAACACTATGGCAATTATTAACTGATGCCTACCTGCCACATCTACCATCAAGCTGAAACCATCGAATGTATCGATAGCAAAATTGGCGTCGGTAAGAAGGAGGTTTATCATTTTTAGCTGGAAACAAATTGATTGGTCTATCACCCCGCATTTGTTTAGCGTGGTAGATTGCCCTTCAGGCTTCCCATTTTCGATAAGAGCCTTGTAATGACATGCATTTTTTAGAAACTAATAGCACCAAAATACCAGTATTTAACCAGTTACTTAGTTAATAAATAAAAACTTAAATTTCAACAAACGAACTCATAAAACAGAACACGCCCGGTGAAAACACGATAGCAATCTCATTCAATGTCTGCCTGCCACCGCGTCACATAAAGCTTATGATTCACGCGAGCGAGGCCTTGATGCCTTAATTGGACCCACAATCATAATTACGTGGCCGTATCTCGCTCAGCCACCACTCGCTACCGGCCAGATTCTGATTTATAACGCACCGTATCAACTGAGCTAGGGGTGTGCATCAACCGATAAGAGGCATTACCCTGCCTCGTTGAGGATCGATCGCTACGTTGATATTAACTGAATTTACGACGTATAAAATGTGTTAAAGTTTGACCAGTAGAGTAGTAGGTAGAATTTTTCATGGTTGGTATTATGATTTTGAATTTTGCCGTTATCTATACTAATATATAAAGAGGAAAGATTTGATTGTTTGCATTGAATAGGCTCCGAAACTACTGAACCGATTTGAAAAATTCTTACACTGTTGGAAAGCTACACTATCCCCGAGTAACATAGGCTATATTAGATTTAAAAAAAATTAGGGTTCCTTAATAAAACTCTAATAATGTAACCCAAGGTGTAAAAAATAAAGAAAACCGAAGCAAAGCGAGGGCGGTTACTCGTTGTTTATATTTGAGAGGGCAAATTTTTTTACTGATACTCAACTAACAAACAAACTTGAAGTCTAGGTGCCTAACGTTAAGTACTACTACGGTTAATGGTAACTATGTATTATAATTATAACGAACGGGTGAATTTATTTTGTTTTTAATTTCAAGCTCGGCAGTTTCGAACAATTGTTGTCCAATGTGTGGAGCTTAAAATGCCAAAGGTAGTTTAAAATGCAAACTTTTTGGCATATTCTAACTAGAATTCATTTATTTATTTATTTCACTCTTTATTGTTAACCTAAAAAACTAGATCACAATGGGCGGACTTAATGCCTAATATGGCATTCTCCATCAGTCAACCCTGGGTGATAGTTAAAATTTGCGGTATGTGCTAAAAGAAATATATAGATACATATTTTTATAAATACAATACATACAAATTTACTTCATTTATATTTATTTGTCCGCCGTTACTGGATCACTAATCTCAGAAGTACGCAAATTTTCTACTCAGTAAATACAGATTGGTATATCGGATTTAAAGAATTGACATGCATATATACAGACCCGAAGTGATCGAATAAGTACTACAATATGTTATTTTAATTAAATTCAATTTGCTTAACCTTCGTGGGTTCTTAAGCGGTACTTGAACGGTAATGAATCGTGAACAAGGCACTGCGTTATAACATAAAACGAGGCATAGGACACTTCTGCCTCGCACCATCCACTCATGGCTTGATGAACATAACGCAATTACCGAATACGCGTTTCGTGATTCGCAATGCCATCATTTATGATCCCTTTTTAAATAATTGAATATTCAGAGGAATAATATGTAATTAGTGGAATGCTATTCTATTTTTAGAGGGCCCAAGATATGAAGATAATGCGAAAATGAAGTAAGGATCGTGAAAGCAGACATCCGACCTGATGGTAATGGGTTTCCGCAGTCCAAGTCCATTACAGAGATTACTAGATTTAGTACAGAAGATAGTTTTGGTCATTGCTACTTATGTCTACTTATGTCCTGTAATGTTAGTACATAAATAAATGTTCAACTGTCCTTTATAATAGTAGCCGTAAATTCACAGAACTTAATTTAAACAGCAACCGCAGATGTCCAAAGCGCTACTTTTAGCCATAAGCTCACACGGTGACCGAAACAAAAACAAATACGCTACTTTTGAGAGCGAGAGGAAACGAGCAGAGCAAAAAAAGAGGAAACACACCGCGAGACATCTTGACAAGATGGTAATTCCGACACCGGAATGGGAATGTAAAGAGAATACGCCGGTAAGTTGGTTTCGGATCTGAATACCTGTGTTGTGTAATTAGAAATGTTTTCTCCTTTAAAAGTACTATAAAAAGCACAGGGATGGACAATATGGATATGTGTCACACGCGCTAATCGATTGCAGTGAAGGCATCATGCCATTTACTCCACCACACTGTTCCAGTGTAAATAAGTCTGGCAAACTCATGTGTCGGATATCTCAAGGCACACTAAAGCCATGGCTTTACGCTTCAATTCAATTCAATCAATTGCTGGGACCGATGGCATTATGTGTCATCAACGATAAAAAGAAAAGTATAATAAATCATCTCATTTTAACTTTTTTTCTTTTCATAATTCGACTAACACTCTAATGAGGAAGGTATTACTCAATTGTTCCGGCTATAAAAAGTATCATTAATTGCATCCAGTGAACGAATTATACGTTAGTATATTAGTTCATTGATTGCATCATCTACCGTCTATTACTCGTCGCCTTTTGGCAGACACCGTACACCACATATTGTTCTCTCTCTGGCACGTGACGTTGAGTAACGTGGCAGATCGGCGATGCATCATAAACCTGCTATTCGGCAGACGACACCATCCACCGTCACTACGGTCTGATTGCGTCGCTGAAGAATTCGACCCGGGTACATTATTCTTTTGATCTACGAATAGATTACAATTTCTATTTGTTATTTAATAATAGTACATGAATATAGTATTACGTCGGTGTCTGAGATTGTTCGTGTATAAAGCATGTCAATCTTTTAGGATTCCATACACCCATACTACACAAATGCTATATGCTGCAACTTGCATGTTGAATTTGGTATCAAAAGTATTAAGAAATAGACCACATAGATACTGATTTTCGATATTATGCAAACTGTTTAGTTTCAAAAATGGGCAAAGAATTTCGTGTTTTATCTAAAGAAAATAAACATTCATTACATTTCGAGGCCAAACCCTACAGGCACTCACTCATAACGTGAAAGCACTCGGTACATATAATTTAATAATGTTTAATATTATTCCTAAGTGGTTAAGTACTCAGAATTTCATGTAATAGATGCCAAGGTAATCGTGAAATTTATTGCTATACTAAAATTACAAAGAATGTTCTAAACCGCAATAAATGTTGATTTCTATAGTGTACACGGGTATGTTACATTATTCAGTCTCATTTATCAAAATAATTGCGCTAAGTCCCCTATGAAAATAGCCGGCAAACGAGTTGACGATTCACCTGATGGTAAGTGGTTGTCGTTGCCCATGGACGTCAGCGACACCAAGGAAAGAAAAACTTCCCCTATGCGTTGCCGGTTAAGAAAGAGAAGAAAAAGAAAGAAAGAACTGTCAAGCTCCCAGCCGGAATACGACACGGAAGTCGTTTGCTGACTCAAGCAAGAGACATAATAATAGGAATAATAGTATTAATGAGTTAATAAAACGAATCAATATAATCACTACAAGGAACCCTACCACCAGCGGGCCAGAGAAAATCACTTCTCAATTAAGTCTCTAACTAATTTATATTCAGGAGTGTGCGGCAAGTGTATGTAATAAACATACAAACAATGTTACAATTAAAATAATACACAGTATAAAAGGCACAAACAAAACAAAAGTTCAATCCACACATAGCTTGGCAGTCGCCGCGTTCTGAACGTCGCGGTGTCGTTGCAAAAAGTTGACAATGGTCTGGTACCGAGACGGTCCAAAATTAGATTAATTATGTGCACAAATCATTCGTGAGCAGACAGCCGGAGGTAATAAAGTTAAATAATATTAAAACGCCCGTGAATAATTTATCGTGATGTGCGCGATCACATTATAATGTTCCTTTGCTGGATCAAGTCAAGTCTATATCACTTGTATACTATACTATCACTCGATATATTTTGTATGAATATGCTTTGATAATGATGGTGAAGATATTTTACATAAATTATAGCAACATGTAACCTAATATTTTTTACGTGTTCGTGTTGAATTACCGCCAAAGTTAATTTTTAACAAGCTTTTATTCGCTTCATAATCATACAGGTGTCCCAAAAGTAGTACGACAAACCAAAAAAACGTATAAAAAAGATCAGCCCATAACAGAATAATATGAAGTCACTTTTGCTACAAATTCACCCCTTTGACGTTGAAATGGCTTTAACTTAAGAATATCATATTTAAAGTACCGACTAGTATTGCACTTTTTTAAATTTTCATTAAACAAAAACTTTTGTATTAATTAATTAGCAACATTGCCCAGTACATTTTTTTTTCAACCACCAAACGTCAAAGTTATTAAAAACAAAAATATCCAAAATAGATGGGTTTTTTTCAGGGTTTCCTAATAGATTAACATGAAATTACATACTGGTATTGTAGAACTATCTGAGAGTACTTGAAAAAAAATTGAATTGCCGAATTTCAGAAAAGTTTAAGGGTCAAAATCTCGAAAACGGTGACACTACTGAGGTAACTTTTTGACATCTGGTAGGTCATCCCCCAAGCTTTCTCCAGTTTTCGTTTATCGTACTAATTTTGAGACCACCTGTATAACTAGAGAACTAACTAACAAATTAAACAAATATTGGAAGTGAATTTTAACCTACTTCTAATTGTAACCACCCTCAAATTATAACGTAATTATTTGAAGGTTGCGAAAACAGCAAGTGTTGAATGAACCGGTTTAGGTCTGTAAATAACAAATTTGTATCGCGTCATAACAATATGCACAGATTAATCACTACGCCTCAAACGAGTTTGATGAATAAACGTATCATTATAAAGTATTCCTTGTCCTAATATATTTCTTAGTGCAATACAAGATTGTCCACTCCACTCGAAGATGCCACTTACTTCATGGCATAATCAATGATGTTGCGAATAAAAGGTTAAACCGTACAATTTTCACTTTCAGCTTAAAAGTCCTTGTCCAGTAAATTGGCAAATAAAATATTTAATTTTATTCCTGAGACAACCCTGACCATTTGTATGTAAACACAATTCCATACCGATTGAGTTATTATATATAACAATGAATGCGATGTGGTGAATTTAGGACTTGAATGTATTTCCTTTTTAACGTGATAACGTTTATAAAGACGATGAGCCTGAGAGGCATTCACGAAAACCGAGTAACGGCCGGAGTAACGTCACGGAAGCGCGCGCAGCATTAGAGAGAGAGGCACGCTAGACCGGCCGTCTCTCTCCCACTCAAGCGTAATCGGTCCGCTTGGAAGGCATTTTTCATTTCATTTTTATTTTATTTTACAATCTTTTGAAAAGAAATGATTTCTCGTAGCTCGTACGTATTATTATTATATGAAAACGAAAATCTACAATAGCGTCATCTCTGTTTATAGGTATGAACTACTTGAAAGAACTTTACACAGTACATCGACTCGGACTTTAGTTGTAGTCAAGAAAATCACAGATGTCGCGCAGCTCCTGATATTTAAAACGATTTAAACCAAATTTTCAACTCAAATATGTTTAAAATCGTATAGTTAGTATGAAATTTAATATTATAATCTAGCTAGATACGCGGGTCGCGGTGGCGCGTCAAGCCATGTTCAAGCTGACACAACTGGCGAGTAGCACCGCGGCTCCGTGCGTAGGGCTTCCATTACGTTCTTACATTACATTATTTATATCATAAATTATTCTTCTACGAAATAGACGTTATCACGTAAAACCATTGTCCGTAAACCGACTTTACAGACAACCAATTTTTTAATTCCATTTTTCATTTTAATATATTGAATGATGAATTTGTCTATCTTAAAAAACAGATTAGTAGCGTGGATTCATGTTGCAAATTACAGTAATAAGAGATGCTAAAATTATTATTTCGCCTATCTACTTAAGTAATATGATAATCTTGGTGGTAAAAGTTTTACAATTCACTCTTTGATGAAAATCTACAATGAAACTACAATGTCTTAATATTAAGATAGTAAAATTTTATAAGTTATAAAAATGAACCACGGTCCTTTCACCTTTAAGTCAAAATGAAGTAAATTTCTGAATACTTATTGTTGATGTGTTCCATTAAAGAGATAGTGTAAGCTACACTAATCCCGCAACAATTCACTCTAATATTTACTTTAATCTCCCTAATAGGGACACTAATCAACGCTTCACCTTATTTTTCAGACCGCGCGATTTTGCCGCCCAAGTCAAGCGACGATATTTTTGTAGACTAGTTTAAGAATCTATTCAAATGTCGATTAATGTAAACCAATCATTTCCACAACTACAATAATTAAATTATTTATTTAATGCAAAGACAGAGTAACTTTTATTAGTATACAAAAAAAGGTAAGATATAATTCATGGGCTTTTTTTAGTTCATTAGTGATGTGCAGTCCTTCACAAGCATATTTATAATTGCAGACCTCACTGAACAGATTTACATGATACGAATGCGGATCATTCCGATTCGTTGATCGGTCCTAATTACGATGAGTTGTAAACGTTACTCAATAGACACTAACAACCAAATAATGTTTCTTTCGCCGTTTTTGGGGTTTATGTAAGTGCTAACTAGCATAAATTAAGCTGTTGCACTAGAGCTTCATGTCTTTGTCGAGGATGTAAGACTATAAAAACGCAGCGTCCTAACCGCTGGATCACAACCGAGCCTAACAGCATGTTTGTACCGGCACACGTGCATGAATAATGTCCGGAGCAGGTCTTCGTGTAATTAAGAACCGGGATTACCGTTCTGACAAGAGATTGCGGCGTGCGCAGTGTTCATATCTCTTGCAATTATCCCATTATCGCAAACTGAGGGAGGGTTTTGTCTTTGTTTCGGTGCGACTTTTATGGTGTGCAGGTGAAGTGGATTAGGTCCGATGGGTAGGGCTTAGTTGGTATTCAGCCAACTTACCGAAACAAGTATCTATCCATAAAAATAATAACAGTTCCAACAATTGACTTCGCTAGTTGCAGTGCATGGATTTTACGGTCGAATATATGTAAGTCATGAGTGTCCAGGATTCCACCACGCCGAATCAAGTCTACTTATATTTATGTACTAGTTTTTTTTAACACAAGTCAAGTCTATGCGTAAGGAATATTAAAAACGAAGGCAAAGAGGAAGTGTGTTCCAACACTAAATGCAATTGTTATAATTTTACCAGCTAACAAAGCCATTGGCAACTAAATGGACATTTGTACGTTTGCCTACTTTTGAGTACAGAGTTGTAAATTCGCATGACTGGTCTGGAATCCGTACATTTTGATTCATGTGTTTCCCGTTAAGCAATAAATCCAGTAATGGATCATGAGAGACGAACGTTGCAGAGGAGCCTACTAGCTCACCTGTTTCTATCTCCGCAAAATGACATGAACTCAGTTTGAATGACGTTAACCGCTAATTTATGCGGTAATACGATTTATTAGTGGTGCCATGTATACTGGCCCCTACTTTAAGACCAACAAGTTCTGAGTTATCCATCCCATATCTACTAATATGATTTATGGTCTAGATATTCCGACTAATTTTGGACAGATCTACTTAATTTGTTCGTATGTATAAAGTTCAATTGAACATAAAAATATGGTAAATACACTTTATGGTTTGTTATGATTTGAATAGTAAAATAGAACAGAGCTCATGGATAGGCATCACCAAAGACATCACTGACGCAACACCAGCTAAGAAAGAAGAGAAAAGCAAATTGACAAAAAACTAAAAAAAATTGGAATAGTTTTAAAATGTAATAGCGGACCAATTTCCACGTTCACATTCGCGACAGACGTTAACACAGGGTCGATACCGCCATTACTACGAGTAAGTTAAAAAGATCATATCGCTGGCGGAAATAAATTCAATTATACTTTGATAGTACCGATAACAGTTTTTAATAATCAGCTTTTAAAATCAAACAGTTTTCCCACTTTACGACAAGTAGGAAAACTGTATATAGTTATATAGGTACGCCTATAACTGTAGTATTTTATAAAATATTTTGTACTTGAATGATTCGTCCCCTTTTAGTGAAATTCACACAAATCACAATACATTTGTTGTGAATGGCGATGGTTACGGCTATATGGTATGAGGAGAAATCAGTGGCCTATATTAGGCCATTAATGGGTTGAGGACAATCTTTAATCATAATAATCATTTTACAATTATAACATGTCCTCAATATAATTCTTACTAAAGAAGTTTTTTAATTCTGTAAAAACTGTACCTATGTAAAGTTTGTATCTAATTCTTATTACACAGTATTAGAATACTGTGATGTAATAGATAGTAAATATGCTTTATGCAATAACATAAACCTTCTGCTCAAAATTCATGATTGATAAACCAACTGCGATTATTACCATCAAAAGCTATAGCGTCAAAGTCTTTGCATTCATTAAATCAGAGGCGTGTGTACTGGCTAGGGAACAACAAAATATCTGTTCCATCTACTTCATAAGCGGCTAGGCGCCCTTCTTGTCCATATTTCAACGTCGTTTATCACTGAAAATGCTCACGGTGTAGCGTGCGATGTCCTTTTCATTTTATGTCTATAGTCACGAAACACTCGAAGTTTCAGTTATATTCTATTATACAAAGGCACTGTTACAACTGGGGACTAATTATTAGAATGTAAACTTTTCGAAAAGGTCTTTAGCATAAAGAAAAGATAATTTTTACGAAAAATTAACCACATTTAAAGTACATTCAGTACCGACTACAGTGGTATTTCATACGTTTTTCCATAATCTACATTAAAATAAGCTAACAATTAATATATTTAATTTTATTATTTTTGAAATCAGACAGCGACATACATATTTTTTATTTAGAGTACCTACCAATAAAAATTGAAGCAACTCTATTAATCGGTCGGGAATTTTTCTTCGAACGGGACTGTTAAAGAAAAATATGAACTCTCTTTTCTTTTAAAAGAAATTTTCAAAGACACGAAAAGCTTTGAAACTTCAAATTATTATGCGACAATGAAACAAGATTCTTATCTGTCATCAAATGAATAAGGGGCATTAAGGAGTTTGCAAAAAATGGTTCAAACATCAAACTGCCAGATGGTTTTCGTGGAAATAAGAAATTATGCAAATTGTGTTAAGTCCGTGAAGATGAATCATTTGTCAGAATTGTTATCCAAATCGGTCACAATAATATGGGTGTGACGTTTGAAGCAACCTGCCGCTAGTGAGATTGTTATAATAGTAGTAAAATTACTTTCACCTGAGCCTCTCTACTCGTAAGCACAATACATTCAACAAACATAATATATGTAGGATCGTATCGTGTTGCATCCGCAACTTGACACTGGTCACACAGTGAGTTGCATTCTATGTTAGAAATAAAAACAATATCTATACTAATATTATAAAGAGGAAAGCTTTGTATTTTTGTATTTTTGTATGTTTGCAACGAATAAACTCAAAAACTACTGAACCGATTTTAAAAATTCTTTCGCCATTAGAATGCTACATTATTCCTGAGTAACATAGGCTATATTTATTTTTAGAAAAAAATAGGGATCCTTGCTAAAACTTCAGTAACGTGAACCAAGGTGTAAAAAAATTGCTTAAAAATTTCTTTCATCGCATACGCTGCGGAAACTATTGATGATAGAACAAAAAAATGTTCTACAATATTAGAGAACATATTAATATCTACAAAAAACGTCGCGATACCATATGTCCAGCTATTGTAGTTATGTCATTATAACCACTTTTTACATTTTAAAAGTCAATAAAAAAGCTGACCAACATCAGACCATGATAACTACTACTTTTGTATTAATCCTTATCCAAATAAATTATTTCATATTCAAAACTGTTTCAATACCTATTAATAACTTTTTGAATTACTGAAATCGGACATTCCATTCAGAAGATATTGGAAAATCATCTCCAGGGATAAAAATAGCGATTGGAAGTCACTTAAATACAAACCAACTTTAGTTATAAACATATAATATAAACGTCAGTTTTAGTTATAAACATGAACATTTTTATGTAAATTCATAGTTATAAACAAAAGTTAATTTTAACACATTTTTTTGGAAAATCATCCCCTAAATGGTTAATTAAGGGGATGCAAGTAAGTATGGCAACTTCGTCAGTTTTGAAGTAAGAAGGGTGAAAATTTGTAAGTTAAGTGTATCACGGTTTTTTCTAAATTCATCCCCTAAGGTGTACTTCGTCATTACACGCTTTATATTAGCTTCACCTGTATGTTTGTAACTTCTCTTTGGACTTGATTTTGACCCACTTCAAACGGTCAGATTTCTTTCAAACTTCGTAGACTTATCAGGACCAAAGACAATTCAATATTTAAAGAAAAAAAGAAAGAAAGAAAACCCTAATTACACGCTTTAATTAGCTTTAAACGGTCAGATTTCTTTCAAACTTCATAGACTTATCGAGGACTGATGACAATTCAATATTTAAAGAAAAAAGAAAGAAAGAAAGAAAAACCTAACTACACGCTTTAATTAGCTTTAAATGGTCAGATTTCTTTCAAACTTCGTAGATTTATCGAAGACCGATGACGATTCAAATTTAAAGAAAGAAAGAAATAAAGAAAAACCTAATTACACTCTTTAATTAGCTTTAAACGGTCAGATTTCTTTCAAATTTTGTAAACTTATCGAGCACCGATGACAATTCAATATTTAAAGAAATAAAGAAAAACCTAATTACACGCTTTGATTAGCTTTAAATAGTCAGATTTCTTTCAAACTTCGTAGACTTATCGAGGACCGATGACGATTCAATATTTAAAGAAAAAAAGAAAGAAAGAGAGAGAAACCTAATTAAACGCTTTAATTAGCTTTAAACAGTCAGATTTCTTTCAAACTTCGTAAACTTATCGAGGACCGATGACAATTCAATATTTAAAGAAAAAAAAAGAAAAAAAGGAAGAAAGAAAAACCTACATGTAGTACGCGAGTGAGAAGTTATACTTCTTTGGCATCATTAAATAAATATTTAACACTAGCTGTCTTGGCGAACTTCGTATCGCCTAATAATCAGTGATTCATGTACTTTGTTGTTACTTTTAACTTTTATAGTTTTGGTAGGTTTAACAAATCAGAGACCATTAAATTCCCTCTCTCTCTCTCCATCCCGCTCCCTCTCCCCCTCCCGCTCCCGCTCGCTCTCCCCCTCCCACTCCCGCTCGCTCTCCCCCTTTCTCTCCCCTCCCCCTTCAGCCTTCAGCTCCCCCACCCCTCCCCTCCTACTTTTACCTTTTATAGTTTTGGTAGGTTTAACAAATCAGAGAACATTAAATATCCTCTCCCTCTCCATCCCGCTCCCCTCATTATCTCCCTTATTTTCTATTTTTTAGTTTCGTTTTCTATAAAAGCGTGTTTTTTAGTTTTTTTAACTATTATTTATTTTTGATCTCAGAAATGTGAAAATTAATATGTAAGCTTATAGTTACAAACAAAAATATATAGTTATAGTTGTAACACGGGGAGGAGAGGGGAGAAGGAGCGGGAGAGGGAGAGGGAGCAGGAGCGGGAGAGGGAGAGGGTTCGGGAGAGGAGAGGGAGGAGATATGCACAAAAAAACTATAGCGGCTAAGAACGGCTGGACTGATTTAAATGATCTCTGATTTGTTACATTCTAAGGCGATACGAAGTACGCCGGGTCAGCTAGTCAATTTATAAAACAATATTAAGTAACGCGACTAAAACGTCATCGTTTTGTCTTTTTGTGTCACCAGTAGCACGTTGAATGGCATATTTAGTCGTGTCATGACACATGCCACGCCACGCGAAAGGGCGCGACTCCATACGATTACTTTAATTTATTTTATGTTAATGTTGATATTAGTGGCAAGTTAAGGGTGCTTCTCGACCAGAGATGTGCTATGTTACGTTGCTATGGTTGCGTTTGATATCCACCAATCATATTCACTGGTGGAAATCAATCAATTTATTGAACCAATCATATTTATTGGATTTCACATTTTCGCAGCATAGCTGCATAGCACATCTCTGGTGGAAAAGCACCCTTAGCGCCAGATAACTTGCAGGTTACGTTTGATGTTGTTTAGCTGGGCATCGGGCCTTACAACTACTATTTGTAATATAAACTATACTATACATGTTGAATGTTGTCCTACTATATATGTTGAATGGTGGGTTTTTAAATGTAAATAGTCGAAAACAAGTAGCCGATCCACCTGATGATAAGTAGTCACCGCCTCCCATGGATGTACCAGTAACACTAAAGGAATGAATGCCGGACAAACAGCGGATAATAGCAGATGACTAAAACATGTAAAAAAGCTTTTCACGTTCATAAGATGAAATGAATAACACATTTTTAAAACATCGATACGTAAATTCCACAACACATCTCGCTGGCAGCTTTATTTTTATCCATTCAAAGTACGATTTGTTGAAGCTGTGTATTGTCTGAGTAATAGTCGTTCCGTGCCGCGCTGTGGACATAAGCCGGTAAGTCGCTAGCTACTTGCTCACACGCAACAGTAACACCGGCTTATGTTCTAAACATTACTCAGTTTGCGCGATTGTACTGTAAAATTGTAGAGATGTAATTTCTATGTTTAAATATATCCACCACCTTCGATACTCCAATGCTGGGTAAATAGGTAAAATTTTAAAATTATCTCACTGTTTTATTTTCACCAAACTTCAGCATTAAAAAATCCGCATGATCAGTCAGTTTAGGAGCAACGATGTTACAAACAGATACACACACATGTATGTATGTTTGTATGTATGGAGTAGCGCCCATTCGCGTGGCGTGACATTTCACACACGAAATATTCACGTTACTATCACGTTACTTCAGAGGGCACCAGGCCTAAATGAAAGTACTACGTGGGTTTCATTAATTTACAGCATGTAAAAAATTCCGATTGTTGTTTCCGTATAAGTATCGCGGTACACATCTCGAGAACAAATCGCAGTTTATCTCGTCTCCATTAGTCGATTGAATCGACTCGCTCTTGTGTGCTGGATGGAACGGCCGCGCTTAGTTATTGTTCCTCTCCGTGGCTCTAAGTATGAGCGGTAGCGATTTCAAGTTATTGATAATATTTTATTATAACAACACCAATATTTTCGATATCATAGATACTAAGGATATCTTTAACACTATCACCCATGTGTCACCCGAGAAAGAAGAAAATAATTGACTCGCCATCCCCAGCCGGAACACGACGAGTCTTTTGACGGCTGACTCAAGCAAGAGGGTTGTAGCTAGCTGGTGGTAGGCAGGCTTCATGGAAATATACCAGTGATAATATTAAAGACTTAATAATAATAATGATAATAATATAATTTATACCAATACTCGGCTTCTGTCGGCTCTTATAACACCCTAAAATGTCAGCATTGGTTGGGGTCAGTATTTAAAGCCACCTCAAACAAAAACACTAAATAGATTATTCTGTGGCTAAAACGATGTTCGATAAAAAGCTACCGCTCACAACTTAAACTGACACTCTGAAAAGGAAAATAAAAATAGAGAATATGACGGAAGTGGAGAATGATGCGATTCGCTAGTTGTTTCTTTTTATTGTTCGCTCGACAGACGAGCCGCGCTAACTGATAGGGCTGACAACAGAGGGTTTTGTGATAACGAGGTGTGTGGTATTGTGTTTATTCCATTTTTTTAGACGGGACTTATTTGGTAAACTAACTTAGTACTATTTTTTATTAAAATATTATTTATAATGCTACACAGAAACTCGTTTTGATAATAAATGTTTATTCATATACTTTAAATTAATATCATTGTGTGTCTGTCCGATTTTTAAATTACAAAAAGACAGTATTATGCTGGTCATCTACGATCAAGTATACCTACTTGTCTTTGCAGCGGACTTGACGCGGCATCCAGTAAACTGGACGGTGTATGGCCACGCTATGGCTATCTGGCAATAAAGCTATCTCAAGCAAACTGGATTCCGCATTAAGTCAAACTTGACAAGTACACTTGATCGTGTATGGCCAGCATAAGTTTGTTTACTAAATATGACTCGCAAAAAAACGGAGTATAGCGCTTCCTACTACATAGATTTTTTATTATCAATACTAGTAGTAGGAAATATATTAGGCGTAGGCGTATAAAGGTACCTGCCTTCTGTAATAACTCACTGCTTATTTAGCATATTAGCTGGCGTGTGAAACTGGATACTGAGCGTTACGTTATCTTTCACAACGCTGTTTACAGGCTTTTGACTTCTTTACAAACATAAATGTAGGATTGTTTATGTCATAAGGTTTCTGAACGAAGGAATGTGAGAGTGATGTATGGTAGGATGAATGAAAGGAAGGACCGGAAGCGAAGGAAGTGAGTGGATGAGTGCAAGATGGCGAGTCTGATATGAAGGTGCAAAGTTGTGTTAAGGTGTCTAAACTAATTAAAGGAGAAATAAAAGTCTTAAATATTTTCGCTGGTTTATTTCCATTCCCACATAAATAAAGTAGGTACTCAAGTCAAAACCAGACTCACGTAAGATAACTTTTGTGCTATAAATACATTAAATAATTATATCATAGCGACATCAGTGTTTCAATTAATTAGACACAATTATATGTACCAAAACAAACTTATGACGAAAATGCCTACTGAATGAAAAAGACTTTCATTTATGAGATTTTATCTCTCATATTATGAAAAGCCCCGGAGATTGTTCTCTCAGTTATTATTTCAGGACATCTCTCGTATTAAGTAAAATTATTAGAGGGAAAGTCTGAAAATGCGGGAAGATACGCGAGTTCTCCGAAATTATATACAAAATATATTAATAAAACTGATATATGGAACGCACGAACTGTAGGCAATTTTGGCAAAATCCGTTGTACATTAGCGCTATCGGAGCAGAAAATGCGATAGCGATAAACGAAACTTTATCGATAGGAATTAATATTTAGTGGCATACAAACGACACGGTGTTATCGTGGATATAACCAAAAACGATATTTAATTGAAGAGTAGTATATCAATCGTTGGGCACACGGAACGGTTATGGACTTCGCTGACAGGGTGGTCGTTGTGACCGGCGGCAGTTCAGGGTTAGGGGCGGCGTCAGCCGTTTTGTTTGCAAAACATGGTGCTAAGCTGGCTCTCGTTGGCAGAGACGAGAAGAGATTGAAAAAAGTGGCCGACAAGTGCCAATCGGCGCGGGGAGTGACACCGCTCTGTTTGAAACTGGACTTGACGGAACCCGATAGTTGTGCGGTAGTGGTAACACGGACAGTGGCGACATTCGGCAGAATCGACGTACTTATAAATTGTGCGGGGAAGCTCCTCCTCGGTTCTCTGTTCGATGACAACATGGATGTTTTTGATGAGATATTAAACTTGAATCTTCGAGTGCCTTACAAGTTGACGCAGCTCGCACTGCCATATTTGGCGAAGTCGAAAGGAAACGTGGTGAACGTACTGGGAGCCAACTACGTGAGGATGCGTCATGGATTCCTCCCGTTCGGTATCGCTAAAGCTGGTTTGGAGAAGTTTACCAAAATGGCCGCAGTGGAACTGGCTGCGGCCGGTGTTCGGGTGAATTCGGTGCAATGTGGCATGAGCAAGACGAACATAATTAGTAACATAATAGATAAGGAGCTGATGGATCAGGAGTACAAATTATTGGAGCAAGAGTTTAAGTTTATCGAGCCTGAGGAGATTGCCAAAATGATAGTGTTTGCAGCTAGTGGTCTGTGTCCAAACTTGAACGGTGCGGATCTAGGGATACATGGTGCTTCAGTTTTAACGTAGATTTGGACTCTGTCGTGTGATGTGTGTCTTGGGATTTTAAAACCATGTGTATTGAAAGGGTGATGATTGATGTTTTATTTTTATGACATAATTATTTTTATGTTGGCTGTATTGTATGTAGATAGATAAGGGATGTGAAAAATGTATTAAGATAAATGGAAATCCTTGTATTGTTATATTCACAAAATTTGACTCTTTAAAAGACGAAGTAATAATAACAATATCAAAGTAAACCAATTACAATTGAGAATTGAGTATATCATTATAACTGTTTAAACTGAAACAAAATGATGTTTAAAATAAATATCAGATACACATTTTGTATCTAATCTAATGTATCAAACTGAAATGAATGTATCTGTCGATATCTTGATTAAGATAAAGATAAGATTCTTTATTCGTAAATAGAAAAGTAGGTACGAAATTAGTGCATATAAAATGTTAATGTTTGAAATTAGTTTATTGATAACTTTAATATTTAAACATAAACACTGACGCTTAATATCTATTTAAAATTAAACGTATAATCAGATGTTGAGTAGTATACATAGATAGTCTGAAATAGTGCGCATTCAACTTTGATATACCATGATTACCATGTATAGTATATTGATATACTCGTAAGTATCTATTATGAATCACGGATGAGCTGCACATCTTTCAAGTTAGTACTGCAGACCAGCGACTTCTGTTACCGAACTCAGTCAAAAATACAGATTTGTTAGACTGTGACTAGAGACCCGCTTGCGGTCAAAATTCGACCGCAACTCAATGTGTTAATGGGTGAATAAACATTGACATATTTTAGTTTTATTTTCTTTAATAAAATAAATGTGTTAGTAACATATATTTTATAAAAAAATTGCTTTCCGCGTAAACTTTAACTATAATTCTCCGTGTAAACTTTAACTACAGCAAACTTCAGATTTTTTACGTGCTGGCATTTTTCTTATAAGGCATTTTTTATGTTACAGATAAATGATGAATATTTTATCATCGTGTCGTGACAGTGGATGTATGTACCTAATGTATGATTTGTTATATACAAATTCATCTTTACCAAGGAGCGTAAATGTTAGCATTTACTTAATGTAACCCTTATATCAATGAATGGAACGTCATTGTAAGCGCTGTCCAACTCTCCTTTACTTGAATAACAATATCGGTTGAAGAAGCAATTTGTTCCACATCCAACAATTCTAATAGACATTGGTTCCCGTCAGGTAACAAACAATACCTCTAAATGCAAATTACACTGGAACCATTGCATAACAAATTCGTGTCAACAACTATCGAATTGGCAACATCTGGCGTCCAGATAAACAAAATACAGTCATCCTCATTCGAATACCGAATTTTATATTCATCCGGGTCAACTGTTGCTCCTGTGCCGGGCGTGTCATAAATCATCCGGACGGGTCGTTACGCGTATACAGTTGAATGGGTGTAATGGTCTATGTGGAATATAGAATGGTTATCTTTTATTGCCTTGCTAAATAGATGTTTGACTGAATATTAATTTGCCTATCGCTTTCGTCTGAACGGAACTAAAGTCATGTTAAATTATTATTCAGATTGTGATCATAAGAAAACTTTTCAAAATACGAACAAGCTAACGATTGATAGATTTATAAATTATTTGATTACGACGATTAGATAAAACTATAAATTTATCTTATCTAGACACATCCTTTTCGTACACCACAATAAAGCAAACATGGCTATCAAATCCTACTAACTTAAGCGATCTCATATATCCAACATTTATTGTCAACCTTAATGCATTCACTGCATGGTCGTTTATAGTTTGACACGTTGGAAACCACGACCTGCGCACTGTGTTGGGTGTGAGCCAACAAAACCTATTTAAAACGAGCTGCATCGCAACGTAGTATTTGTAAAGGTTGGAGCATTAACGCGTGATATTTTTATTGTTACATAGTCAAGTGAAACAAACGTATATGATATAAAATAGGGGGCCTAAGATTCTACCCAGGAGGAGTCCACGGTAACTTGCACTTGTGAACACGTTACAGATTATTTGACATCCTTAAACATCTTTATAGGAGTTAGATTCGATTAATGATTTGTGGTTAATAGTTAATCGATAGAACCAAGGCAATTAACAAACAAAGCAAAAGTTTGGTGTCTTGAAAATTAGCAATCCCCGATTATACCCTAAATATAAACATCTTTAGTTTTCACTGTCTTTACTTAAAATAATTTAAAGTAAATGAAACTATAAATCATAACTAAATATACCAATGCATATTAATAAATTTCCCACAAAAACTTCGGAATGTGTATACGAATATTATTAGGTAAATGTTCAACAGTTCGACTAAAAATATAATTAACCTCTGCCACCGAACAAACGACACATTAATCCACCGAGTTCAAACAAGGAGGAAGCAAAAAACGTACAACTGAAAAATCTCCAATGAGAAAAGTAAAACACAAAAGAAAGAAAATATTCAGCTTTACTTAAAATTGCCCATAAAATGCGAATAATAAAGCTGTATTCACAAATCTAGGAGCGCAATTTTATTTTACTGCGAAACCAAACTACAAAAGTAAAATATACGTTCAATTTTCCTTACTACACTATCGTTTCACAATACTAAGGATTTCTCTTGCTGCGAGCAAGAGGGGTTTTCCCTCAAATGCCAATTATACGCCATTGTTAGAATTCAACGAAACAATAAGCAATACACAACGTATTGTTAGTATAGTTGAGAACATTAGTAGTTAGCAATGTATAGTTATAGAAAAACGACCTAGATTAATAACATGTTTCCAAGAATATAACTCAACATATACAGCCAATCAAGCAAAACTGTAATAAACTAAGCATTATCGTATTATTGATTAACTTCATATCGGTCATTCGAGTGTTTTAGAGCAAAAAACGATGAAGATTTTCCTACTTGTGTACACTTCAAATTTTCTTTTTAGAAGCTCCCCTGGTGTTGCAGATATGCATGTCAATATCCATTCAGGATATTTCTTATAGAAGTAAACAGCTTTTACTTTCTTACTGATGGTAAGATTAACCGAGGGATTGTCTCCAAAACTTACTTATGAAAATTATGTAGAAAAAAATCCATCCAATGAATAAAAGTACTGTCAAAACACTGCCACCAGCCACCAAAACCATAAGAAATACATAACTAGTCAAGTTGAATGTTATCCGAGCTAGTCAGCAACAAATTTTTCCTCCTGCCCCGCAGAGATAAGCGCCCGAGCCCACTGAATATAATATTCGGAGCAACAATCATTGGCTAATATTATTCGTCGCACGTACTTCAGCTTTTCTCAATTGCTCAGCTAAACGTGAATTACTGGCTTCCTTTTCATTCCAATTTGTATCCTATTTCTATTACATCCCTATAATTTGACTTTAAACGCTGTTCTTTATAAATAAATATAAATAGATTTACATTCGTTACATCTACCGCAACTTCTCTCTTCACTAAGGGTTGACTGGTAGAGAATTCCACTAAGCATTAGAGGTCCGCATATTGTAAGTTGTAACACTGTTTACAATAAAGTGTAAATAAATAAATTTGTTAAGTCAAGCGATATACATGTACATTAATAGGTCTCTGTAACCACCTTTTGTTTTTACGTGTGTTTGGGTTGTGGTCTTATTGTTGTCGTATTTTATGTCACGAAAGTTAACAATAACGAAGACCCATTGTGCTCGTAATTATCACCGACCGGGATAAATTAATTAGGATTCAATTCTGTTTGAGTTTCGTGCAAAGGGCAACACTATATCATCAAATAGTAGTAACACTGTACGATCAAGTAAAGGTTGGCGCATACCTATGTGTTTGACTTACTATTGATCATATTCACGCTGTTGATACGAAAGTTGAAGGACAGACTTAATGTATTTAATCACGTCATACTTGCTAAATATATAGGTACAGTATATTAATCAGTTAGGTACACGCATGTCAAACACTGAATCTATTTTCACTAAAACATATCTATGATTTATTCAGCGTCATTCATTAATTTTAATTACTTGTAGAGTAGATTGTAATGCGTTGACGGTACAACAAATCAGCTTAATGAGACCATTATTTACGACTATTAAAACGATAATGACATGCCTTATGTTTAACGAATAATCCGTATCACCAGTAGAACTTCATCTGACATCAGTTTCACTCGTAAAAATAGGTATACACTTAACAGCATGTTCAAGGTATTTTTTTTATCTAGTTTACTTGTAGTTTAAGATCCGGGATACAAAGAAAATACAAAAAATATAAACTAGTTCATGCACTACATTCTGATGAGTACGACCCAGGAGCATTGATCAACTTAAGCTGGCCATACACGATCAAGTATACTTGTCAAGTTTGCAGCGGACTTGTTGCGGCATCCAGAAAACTTGACGGTGTATGGCTATCTGGCCATATATCTCGTGCAAACTGGATGCCGCATCAAGTCAAACTGCAAACATGATCGTGTATAGCCAGCTTTACGGCCGAAAATAATAATAAAATAATAATTGAATCAATCTAATTGAAAATCTTACAATTGAAGATCCGATTATTTAATTCAAATATATAATAGGTATCAATTATCGGTCCACAGATATCTTGTAAAACCAGATATTCATTTGGGAGGACGTTTTTCAGATTACAGATTAGCCCGTGCATGAAAGTATCAGTTATTGAATCGTTTCTCTAGAATTTGACGTTATCTTCCACCCGTGTTAACCCAATAGTACCTCCACTAAATAATTAGGTATGCAAAAAAAAGTTGAAGTTGCCACGTTCTACCAAAAGATAAACTATCCATTCCATTTTGTTGGATGAATAACAACATTCTTCTTGACTCAGTAAAGATTCAAAAACGAAATGAAAACTTACACTTCATGCAATCCGTTGTTGCTAGCGATATTACACACTAGTGCATCAGCAGAATTTGACGACTTACCTGAAATGAGAGAAATAACATTTCTAAATAAAATAACAAATAACAAATCTATATATTATATATATAAAACATAAAAAATGTTTGTTCAGATGTCCTTTACAGACTTTGAAACCATCCAACCGATATGGCGAAAAATGGTTTCATTTGAAAGGAAATAATGCGAAGATGGTTTGAGACCACTAAAACAATGCATTAGGCACATTTTAAATTTTCGACTTTCACCGTACAAATTTTTTTTTGTACTAGTAGCACACGCCGGTTATCCACCAGTAACTTAATAAAGAAAATAAATATCTAAAGTAATTAAAACATAACATTTGCTTTTCCTGCCAATTATTTAAATCAAGACCGAATTGAGAAAACAACTCGTAAAATAGAAATAGCTGCAATGAAGTTTTCCCTCGTAAATTAAAAGAATTAACGAACGGGGCAGAAACCGCAAAAAGCAATTTTCCGATACAAGTAGGTATAACCCATCGCTCAAGTTGCGTAAATCCAAATTTCCGCGTGTTGCCTACGACTAGAACAGAATTTCAACTCTACAAATAAACATCATACGTCTCATATTCAATCAACAGATGTGCAAATTAATTTGCAAATTCATAAAGCAGACTGCATGTATCTTACAGCGCTGAAATAAGGTATAGAATTATTTGAATGTGAGTATACTAGTATCTGGGCGATGATACAAGTATTGAAACACGTGGGAAGAAGCGCATGCCAGAGTGAAAGTATACGCGGTGTAGTAGCAAAAACAACTTGTCTACAGTTTATGGTCTAAGCGTGAACAGTTTTCCGAGGTAAATTGTTTATATTGATAACATAAAAATAACAGGCAGGAAGACAGATATAGTGAATATGCTATCAAAGTATCAATAGTTTTCTCATTTTTTCTTCTGGCAACTACTTGGTGTATTTTGCATTCTATATAGGGCGCTGGCAGATAGTGTTGAAGGCTTCATTAATTGATGTTGAATTAGATATCTTGCCATTATCATGACAGTCGGTAGATTGCTTCGAGTCCAAGCATCATAATAATTATGTATTGGGATTTTGGACTGTTGCACTTTAAATTGCATGATATATGATACTGATTTAAGATGTTATTAGTAAAGATAATTATTAGGTTATAATAATACGAAATACTATTAAGTAGGTAATGCCATATCTATAAAGTCTTCCCTGAGCAATACGATTCGTGCTCAACAATATCATTATGCCTATTACATAACATGCGCAGTTCTATAAAATGGAATATATTTTTAAAAATTAACTAAAAACAACAAGACCATGCCAATATATTTTTAACACAGTTATTTGGTTAGCGATAAGTCTAACGATGTATAAAATCATTGCTATGTTAAACGTAACTTAAAACGTGAAATGCATCTTACACAACTAAAATCAAATATATCAATAAGACGCTTCCGCCCATGAGTTACGCACTATTTCATCAATTAACGTGATTCGCTAGTTTTTGCCGTGTATTACGACAGGCGCTCAGTGTAACAACACTAACAACGGAGAACACGCGACCTGCCAGCGTTTCTCACATACGAAGAATGTGGTAATATAAATGAGGTCGGAATATGCTATTTAAATAAAATGAAAGGAAAATGAAACTGTTTTTACTCAAAGCGGAACGTACTGTTTTATAGACAACGCATAGTCTGTGTCACTGGACCAAGTAGCATGAAACTTTGACTGGTTCCATATACCATATTATTATAGTGTGTACTACTCGTATAATACGGGTACATTTGTATACAACGTGAAGCACTTAAAATCTTTTTAGAAAATTAATCCCTTAAAGGGGTAAATAATTGGATAGGAACAATTTTTCAGCACACAAAGTCGCCGTCATTAGCTCGTCGTTGCCTTATTAATAAGTTTGTTATTCAATAAAATGTCCACAACAGACACGGAGACACTTGAATTCTAACTTAGAAAATGTTTACCTCCCAGTAAATTAAAGATGTCAAATAAAATGAAAACAATAGGCACGACCTTTTTCTTTTATATCATCTAATGCTTTGTTTTAGGTGCTTAAGTGCTTTTTTATGCCCTTAATTGAAATTTTGGAGCTGGCAAAAATGTGTTTATATCCATTTGACATAGTATCTTATTTTAGCTTGTTTTGCGGTGTGTATTATCTGATATGGCACTTGTGTGATCAAACCATGATTCCAGCATCAAATCTCAGATTAATTTCCTTCAAGATATATATATTTTACAAGTACAGAAATATGTTGGAAGTTCTCAACCTAAAGCTAAAAGCTCTGGAATTAAATTAGTCAGTCGGGTGAAAATAAACCTAATTTAGGAATTGCAGGTAAAAATAGGAACATTAAACCAACTCACTGAATGTTTACGAATAAGTAGAGTTATATTTAATTTTCCCTGTATTTCTTTTAAAAGAGTATCTACAAGTACATACTCGTACCAAACGGTCCAAATGGTCTTTTTTTAACCGACTTCAAAAAAGGAGGAAGTTCTCAATACAACTATATTTTTTTATGTGTTACCTCATACACTTTTAATGGGTGTACCGATTTTGATGATTCTTTTTATATTCAAAACCTAGTGCTTGTCATGTGGTCCTGTTCAAATTTGAGTTTTCCCTAATTTTGAAGCCAGTTATTTTTTGTCAACTCGATTGTACGTGATTGCTCTTGTTCTGGAGCAATTTCATCTAATAGTACCTAATAGGAGATGAAAGATAGTGAGCACACTAAGTGTGAAAGCCTATTCACCGTCTTTTTGAACTCCTAGTAAAAACCGATCAAGTGCGTGTCAGGCCACGCGCAATGAAGGGTTCCGAAGTAGTAAGTTTATCGACTATTACTCATTAACTACTTGTCTTATGCTAACATAGCCGTGATAGTTTTCCTTGTAAAATCATCGTAACCTATTTTTGTCAATTTTTTCAGTTGTCCAATTCCAACCGTTAAGCAAATATTTCGCAAACGAACCTCTAATACCAAAATTGGTCTTACAATTATTAGAAGACCCATAATATTTTTGGAATACCTTTTCAACAATATCCCACACTATAGTGTACGCGACGTATAAAAAATTCATTCTCACGTTACCTGTAGGGGAGGTACCCTGAAAAAAATGTTTGTCAATATTTTATTCTACGATTCTGGAGTTTTAATAAACACGTATGTCCATGCCAAATTACAGCTTTGTAGCACTAAGGGTCTCGGCGCTTTGCTTCGGACAGACGGACGAACGGACAGACGAACGGACGGACGGATATGACGAAACTATAAGGCTTCCGATTTTAATTCGGAACCCTAAAAAAGTCCTGCGAGAACGCTGACGCTAGCAAACTTTTTCAGTTAGTATTATATATTTAAATTAAACAAGGCTGTAACAGTATTTATGGCAATACTATGTATAATTGTAGGTAGTGAATATCAGCAACACATCAAAATTACATTTTCTGTTAACAATTAATAAGATAAATAATTCGATATCTAAATTACCTCATTAATAATGATCATAGCAGAAAAGCCATTGAAATTTGCCAAAAAACTAAATCATGTTTCTCTCTACACTACAAAGTGACACAACAAAGTCGACCGCAAGCTCCTCAAACGGAAAGTAAATTAACTTCTCCCGCTGAAGGAAAAACTCTCCATACAAACGGGAGAAAAGCTAAAGTCGTCGGAAAAATATTAACATTTGGGATTTATTCGAGAGTTCAGCTTCAAGCGAGAAAATCCCTCGAGGGGATACGGTGGCGACGAGGCAAATTATCGGTAAATATCATGTCCGAAGCTTGAATGATTTGATGTAGGGTGAGTTAGAAATAATCACGAAAAAAGAATGCGTCTATTTATAAGATGTATGTGATGATACACGAGATTAATAAAATTAAGGTTATCTTGTTTCTTACAAAAATTTGTTTGATTCACAAATTGGCCAAACTGTTTTTAATTTTTTGGAACGAAGTTCCTTATCGCGCGTTGTGAATGAGGGCTAGACCGAAAATTTCGACACTTTTTGATTTTAAGAATGACCATACCTCTTTTTGAAGTGATTCAGACAGTTTTACAAGAGATGGCGCTGTACTGTACAACTTTCTGAATCACGCTTGCGTGATTCAGAAAGTTTTACAGAGATGGCTGAATAAACCCGAACCGAACCGACATTCATGTCATTAGGTCGATTACTTATATGTTTTATAAAGAATCTCAACAGCGTGATTCAGAGTACATTTTTGTAGCGACATCTATTATTATTTGTTAAAATGCATTGAAGTATAATGACATAGAACAGACATCTGGAACAAAATGTGTGTCCCGCCCGGGAGGTTCGAATTTCAAAATTGAGCCTCCGGTTCTCCTTTCAAAATCGAACGAATTCATTGACGATTGAAGCCACGTGGCGCCAATGCATTGGGACATAAATGGTGTTCGGGGTGTCTGTTCTATATGCTAGTAATAGTACTTCAATGTTAAAATGATATATTATGTTCTATTTACAAAGTATTCTTTATTATTTGAATTCAAATCATATTTGACATTCCAAGTTTCTACAATGGCGCTGTACAACAAAACAATACTTAAATCGAAAGGAACTTCGTTCCATCCGGGTATCCTTTGACATCTCTCATTTTTTTTTTGTATTTAATTAGTTTCAAGATTATTACAGTTTTTTATAAAAAAGTTTTTAGCAACTATTTTTATCACCAAACGACTAATAGATTCAGTCAGATGTCAGTCAAAAGGACAGATCGATATAAAGACGCATTTGAATATCTGACAGTACCATTTTTGTTGGTAATCTAAAAAAAAACAATTAGCGAGATGATTTATTGTAAAAATAAATACAAATCAGAAGGATACAGAAATTATATTAGAATTCAGTAAATATTGAGTGCACTTCATAACGCGGAAATTTTTGTCCAAAATTTTAATTTCTTTTCACGATAGAGCTCAACATGTACTTAGTTCATATTTTTTTAAATAGAAACGCGAGCAGAACATCATTGTAGTCAAGGATATTTCATAAACTCCACAAATAGTTATCAATTGTTACGACCGTATCAAGTCGCAACAATCCAGACGCCATTTTATCGGATTTCGATTAAATCTCTCGCACTTTTACATCGAGGCTGTTAGATAGTTTTCTTAGGAATCTCTATAATACTTGGTAGTTACATATAATCGCGTGGGTCGTTATCCCGTCCCGCGGTGTACACAAGTGGTGTTGTGGCGTTACATCCGCATGGTTATTGTACGTTTATAGCTCTGAGGTGGAATAAAAAACGAGTTGTTGCCTTTGAGATTGGCGCCTTTGTAAGCGTTTCGTGAATTCGGATACTGTTTGTGTAATGCTGATATCCTAAAGTTATTGTTCCATTTCAGGCTTGCTGCAGGGATAAAAAGTAATAGGTGTTCTGGGAATAGAATTTCGAAACTGACGATCATGCGTGTTCGGGATTTGCATCTACTGGAAATATCAAATCGTAAAACGTAATCGTTGCGGAAATCATTATTACGTACACAAAAAATACTAAAATGCCAGAATCAAACAAACAGATGCATCATACCAAAACGGCACAGCGAGTTCGCTTATAAACTGTCTCCTCAAAATCACTTGCAATAATTCCTATGAATAAATTACCCCGACGGAGATTCGAATGCGCTCAGCAGGCGTGGTTCACAAGGTCTGTACTATATCGACATGTTCCGATAAAGCACTAGTCTATGGGTCACAGACGCATCGATTGTTCCCCGTCACGTCACCGCCTACCGCCGCCAGGCACGGCTCGCGTGCGCCAGATACAATCTGGCCGCAGATGGAACTGTCATTGTAAATATTGTAGCGAAAATCGAGTTTATGCATTCCAGTTTTATTTATTGACACATCAATTTCTCGGCCTTGTTTGTTTGACGGTATATCTGAGGTGAAAATATGTCCCGTAGGGTTGTGCGTCGACTGAAAATATTAATGTTATGTTTTTATTTAATTTTTAGACTTTTCACATTATTGTAAATGTTTTCATTGGGTTTCGTTAATGTTAAATGTCATGTTAACCATTACCAATTTAAAGAATAAAATTATCATTTCACGAATATGATTCTCGTAATGTCTGATTATCTGTTGCGTGAGTGATCATCAAAAATCATCACTGATGACTTATAGCCAGCCAGGAACATTGTATTTATATCAGTAACCAAAGCTCATTCTATTCACACAATGATTACACATTTATAATAGTAACGCACATTTATAATAGTAGATGCTTCATCCACATTAAGCAATTTCTGTATTTGCAAAAGAAACTTACATTCAAGTATTATATTGAGAAATAAACACACGCCTATACGCTAACGTTTGCTTCCACTCTCAAATTCCTTGTCCCGAACGGCATGGATATATCTACTATTAAAATATAACAAAAACCCACAAATATCCCAGGACGGGAACAAACACTTATCGAGAAAGTAAATGTTTGCTTTAGCAGGAGATTGCGTTCATATTTGTCGTGAGGTGATGTGAGCTGTAACAGTATTGTAGGTGTACCTTATTTTGGAGATGAAGATGTATTATACATTTTTATATTTGAACTTGATCTACTATAGTAGCCTACTTAACAGTACAAATAGAAAGTACGAGTAAGAATAAAATTGTCAAACATAATTTTCAGGGAACATAATTTTGTTACGTTAGGTACTACTATTTTGATCAGTGGCGATAATACGTTTTTTTAAATTATAAAACAAAATGTATCATAAAATAAATTGTAAAAGAATATTTACCACACCGGCTAGTACTAATAAATAATAAATAAAATTACTTTCATGACCTTTTGTAACCACTGTTATACGTGTACATAAACTGTTAAATAAATAAAAATAATATTATAAATGTGAAAGTTTGGATGTTTGTGACTCAATCACGCAAAACAGGTAGTTTTTGACCGTCTTATATCCTGGGAAATAAACCTTTTCCTAAGAGGTCAAAGGTAAGATTATTTTTAGGTATGATATTTGTTGCTTGTGAAGCCACTTTAATGATTATTTTTTCATTATGTTGGGAATTTCATCAAGTTGGTGCTACTTAAATACAGTGAGGATCTAATGATGGGGTCTTGAGGTAAAGAGTGGAACTGACCGTTAAGTAATAGCCACACTCAACTCACACATTAATTAATCTTCGTTCGAGAATATATTATCGATAACGTTACACCGAATAGATATCACTATCTCTTACCCGTCTCATTTTTCATTACGCAAACCGTTCGAATAAAGATTTTTTCTAGTAATAGACACTTTTCTCATCGAAACTCCGAAACGATTACCACTCGCAATCTTTTGTGATACGCTATCGGAGAATGTATGTGCGCCACCCGATAATATCGCGTTAAACGATATTACACTTCTCTTAACGCTGAAAGTATTTTACGGGCAAAATGAGATTTTACCAACGAGCCAATCACTAATAAACTTGCTTAACGCCTAGGAACTATAATAATAACTCGCAACGCTAATGTACCACGCACGCGAGGTACTTGATGAATAACAATGTTTATATGATGGAAACAGCAATTTACTGCCCATATAAAGTATAATATATTAAATTAAGCAGGCTGCAGTCCCCCAACATATTTTAATAACGAGGTTGAAATTGTACATTAAATATATCTTTTGAGAATTTTAATGATTTGTTAGGAGGTCAGAACGTACCTTTTTTAAACGGTTTTATTTAGCTTGTATAAAAAATAAAACCGTTGATTTATACATTTAGTTTGCCCTTTTTGTTTACTTGTTTGGGCCAAATCTTGCAAGCCTAATCAGACCGACTCGCACTTATACTACGGATTTGAAATCTGACAGTAACACGCTCGAACCTCAAAACATGCTCGAGATCTACTCACTTGTGGACAGGAACCCGAATACATTTTGTACACCGATATTTCAACCAATACATGGATCATGGTCACGGATTAACTAACGGTCGAAATATCAGCGTACAAAATAAATATCGTGAGTACCCATAATACAGTAAAATATGTTCAGTTCACGATGAGTTAAGTTTAACATCAGGGACCCGAACCTTGCAGGATGCAACCAATTGGTGGCAAATAGGATTGTTGCTCTATGTTCGAAGTTGGTACCAGAAATTCTACAACAGGTACCTACAATGACAATCATACTATGACCCATACAGGAACGTAAAAATAGAAAGTACCTATAGAAGGCAGTATTGAAGGTAGTAAGGGAAGGTGGCATTGCAATCCTCTTAACATATTATAAAAAATCTACAAATCTACCCAATCCAACCAAAATAAACAACCCGTAAACTGACATAAATCAACAAATATTTCTCTAGTGCTAAAGGTGATGCGAAGGCCGTTAATATCACAATATCTCATCTAAGAATGTGTGTGGAGTCAATAACACTCGTTGATATTATCGGTGGGCGATATAACGCGTCCACTAAACTACTTACATCCCGAGCACTCCTATTGAACGATGCTGTTATCCAATGAGGTTTCGGGAACTCGTTCATAAAAATATATGTTCACCTATACTTTATTTACTTGTTCGTGGCGTAATTTGAACAAGATAATGTTCAACGAAATCAATCAGGTCAGTCACACAAGGTATTTGGGACTTGAGTATAATTCCGGAGATTCATGAGTTCTATTTTGATAAAAGCGTTCTATTTTCACAAAACCCTTTAAGTTCCGAATTAAAATCTACCGGATCAATGCCCAGTACCCACGCATTATCACTTAGTCCGAACAGATATCTCCTGATGCCAGACAATGATTTATGTTAGCTATATGTTCACGGTATTTTATGCGATGGTGGGAGTAGACTAAGAGTTCAGAGATATTATTACATAATAACACAAATAACTCATTACATTGTAAGAAGAAAGTAGCAGTGGGACAGATATGGATTGTGACAGACCGGAATACGCAATCTTCATCAAATTATAATTGAGCATTAAGTCGCGACTACACATTATTTATTCGGCAAGCATTACATTAAGTTTTGTGTTCGATATTACTATTACTACATTATTAATGATGGCAAAAACGCATTACCAATTCAGTGTTTCGGAAATCGGAGACGTTAATCAGTTGGTGCCGATGTTCCTTTAAGAATACTTGGGAACATTATTCTGTGAATTTCCAGCCCTCATCAAAGCGAAAATCGTGATAGTATTTAAATTATATTAGCTAAAGTTCTTGGTTACTTTATATCGGTTTTCCTGCACAATGACGCACAGTAACGTCGGAGATATGGCGAATAGCCGAGTATCTGAGTTTCCCCGAATTAGTCACAATAAACGTCATAGCTCTTCCGATGAATCGTAATGGAAACATATTAGATTTCTTTACAATTATCAGCGTTGCCCGATGAGACTTTGCCAAGGTATGAGTGGAAATTTTCCAGAAGTGATGGAGACTTCAATAATTGAGCTAAAATAATTTAGACTCATTTAAATATTTTGTGGGGATAATTGATTCGTAAGCGGCAGTGCAAGATCGTAACGGATTCCTACAAAAAATTAACCACATTAATTTACATCTTTCCGAATTTGATACCGAATTACAATTTTCAAATTCTAAAAACAGTTAACGTAGTCATGAATCCTTGAAGACTGCCAACACTATGATTGGTCATAATAACTTCACTGCAGATCTTGCCTAATACTCATAGATAACGCTCTCATTAGGTACAGTGTCCAAGTGTATGTTCAAAGTAAATCCTAATTAACCAATTTTCGAGTCCAGTAATTCTACCTACCAGCACCGGGGTAGTCTTTTCTTTTCTATAGTAAGTCATTATCTATGCTAACCCGAAAAGTATAATTTTTGAGTACAGATAAGAACGTAATAATAAGCTAGAGAACAGAATTATGAACACTAGAGAGAGATAAAGGAAGAAACAAAAGCAGACATTACTCAATATTAAAGTACAAAGTTCTAACGCAATCCAGTGGTACAGTACGCTACAGTAGTTCAGAATAATTAGCATAATCTCCGCATCTAAAATACACACGTATAATAATAATCACCCCTCAGAGAATAATAGTAATTAGCGAGTCGATAATTAATTATTATCATTGCTACGCTAAACATCCTCATCGAGTTCGGTGGGTGGTTTAATTCCACGCTTTATTTGACCCCCGTATACCTACGTACGGTCTGAATTATCTTTGGAATGCAATTATATTGCGTAAATTCTGGATTCAGAGAGCGGAAACAATTTATTCTGGATAATTCATTATGCAAATGTATATGATATGGAAAGGTTGTATTTCCGGAATTTATGTCGATTGTAATTGAAATAGTGGTAATTTTCTTACATAAGAGACAAAGAAAGAGAGAGACAGACGGAAGGAAAACCAGATTCCCTTAGATGAGAGACTGAAAATAGCAAGCGTAATCAGTAAACATGAAAAAAGCGTGCCACATTCATTCGTAGATACCATGAATTGAATTTATTGATGCAGAAATGATTCGAAGCGACGGTATACAATTTGTGTGTCATAGTAACGCCACTGCGCTGGTTGGGGAATGAAACGTCATGTTTATTTTGGCATTTTGATTGAACTGAACATAATTAGAGCGACGACAGTAGGACAGTTTATTGGTTTAGAAATTAGACGTTTCTTCGGGGCACGTGAATCCTGCACGCACCACTAGCTTTTCATGCTGATATTCATAGCAGTTATAAATGTTAATTGGCCGAATAAAGAAAACCTTGTGCCAAATATATTAATGTTCACGTCTGATGCTGATGCTGAGTAGTTGCAGTAAAACTTGAGGTAGTATTTACTGTGAATACCAGTAATTGTAGTTAACATACACACTGATAAGTATGAATTTAACTGTTTATGTCATATGGTCATGAAACAAATATTGCCAATTAACGTCAAGACGATCCACCTGATGGTAAATGGCGGTCAGCGTGGCCCATTGACATCAGTAGGTACCTAATACTAAAGGCAACATGCGTTGCCGACCAAAAAAGTAATGGGGATATGCCATCTTTGAGTCGTATGAGCCATTTTTGACACCAGTACGGTTGAATCCCCTTACATCATTTGAGTCGTGAGAGGCGACAACACCAGTTGAAATCACCCTTGAAATTGAAATTTACACCAAGTAAAGGGATTTCAACTGGTGGATACAACAATCAACTCAATAAAACCATAAATTCAATTCAACAAAACATTTACCGTATGTAAAAGGGAAAAAAGAGAAAGAGACAACCGAAAAAGAGTAGTGAGTAAGTAATTGAGCTGGAGAAAGCGAGACAAAACCCCAGGGAGAAGTCATCTAGTATCGCAACTTGGGGCCAGTTCGTTAAGTACAGTCAGCTACACGTCTATTAGATTTGAACAGAGAACTTTTGCTTTTGGCTCGAGATTTCTTATTCATTAAAAACCAGTCAAGTCTGACTTCTACTAAATTGAGTTAGGGTCCCATACAATATACTTATATCCATATATATTATTATATCCAGTTTATTTTCTGTATCCTTCGTACAATAATAGGTTTTCGTATAGGTTTCCTCTTGAACTGTGGATAATGGCCACAGATTTGATTTTTATAAATTAACTCCAGAGTAGATTATCATTGGCAATAGTCAATATTCATTTATTTTCCTTTCGAAAACATACAAGACTGAAGTTAGGTACTTAGAAGTCCGGAAAGAGACGCTATGTTTATATTATCCTACTTTTCTCTTCTTTGGACGACTCATCGGTGATGTCTCTGATGTTGCTGACGCCCATGTCGCCCATAAGGGCTATCAAAATATTTGAATATTATGCCTCAGCCAAGAACCTAACCACACACTCTTCAAGACACAACCAGTAAATGAGACTCGAGTCATTAACGTCTAAGAAAACAGGATTTGTCATGGAAATACAACTTATTTCTGAACACATCAGTAACAGGATTAACGCGTTGGTTTTACTCAGTAAAGCGATTACGTGTTTACGTTCGTGAAGGTTTCTCGCCGACTATGGATTCGTGTCTAAATACCAGCAGTAATTAAATTTAAGAGTTTAAAAGACTCCTTATTAAGTAGTACATGCAATGAAAATTTTGTAACTTCGTTTTATTATTTTATGAACAAGACACTGAGATTGCCATAATTAAGTTACTCTGTTATTTAAACAAACTGGTTTTACTTATCTGGTGTAAATTCCATTACCAAACTAATTGATAATGTTTTTTAAGATGAAGTATTAAAGCAGACGTCAAACGTATCGTGGTTGTTTCCTTTGTAACCATATACGTCACACAATAGTATTGAAATTACATTAAAGATATACGTAACAATTTCTAATTACTAACGTATATTTGCATACTATTTATATAAATGAACATTAATTTTATTCCGTACAACGCAGTTTGTATAATTGTAATAACAGCCGACATAGAAGCAAATCGCGTACTGTAACAAAAGCTTCACTGACCAACGAGTAAGCACAACGTAAGGTAATCATGCACACAAATTACTGTCTCACACATGACTTGTGTTATAATTTTCATCTCGCCTGTACTCGACTTAACAGCCAATCTATACATGAACTCGCTTAAATGACTGGCGCAGCATAAGTGTTCACTTTAAGATCTAATCAGTGCAACGGTTATACAGCGTGGAAGCGACGCCGGCACACCCGCCAGTCGCTTTTCCATCCGACGACACGACAACGACAACTCTTGCACTGTACACTTGCATTTACCACGTAGGTATATGTGCGACTGGACTCTTCTTCATTGAATAACACGACAATCACACAACTATTAAATTCAAGTGGTGCTGTCACACTACAGATATAAAATGTATTAAAATATATTACCTAAATAATACTATAACTTTTGCTGATGTCACGGCAACTTTAAGCTACACGCCAATGGAACGCACTAAGTTTGCCTGTGGACACAATACATACATAACCAGCCACCAGATGGTAAGTGGTTACCGTCACCTATGGACATGAGCAATACCAGAGGAATCGTTAATGCATCTCCGGCCCTGAAGGAGAACTCATTTTACACCTTTTTTGAAAAACCCCATGCCATAGCACTCCGGGAATACCTCAGAAGGAAGCTGGATGACATTGTTGTATCGTTCAAAGGAGAAGCAGCCAATGCCGTGAAACTCAGTACCGCCACACCATTAAAATATTAGAGTTAAGTAATAATTTGAAACATTTTATAGGTATCCGCAGTGTGGCACCACTTGAATTATAAGGCTGAGTCGTCGTATCGTCGATTGTAGAAAAGGCCAATCGTAGCGTCCTCCAAGTGGAGCAAGTTGTGCAATTTTGACAAACTTTAACTATTAACGCGACAAGCAAAAGTACCAGCGACTCGATGTTACTTTGAGAACATTATGCAGAAATCTCTGGCAATATGGCTTTCATCGCGATGGTTTGTTTCAAATCTGTTTGCAGGATAATTGATTTAAAATTTATGAAATGCGGTATATTTAAATACGATTTTTAAATGTAGTAAAATGATGAATGACTTAACTACAGCTCACTTATACCTTAGACACCTACATGTGGGTATTTTTGTCGATAAAATGAAGTATATTTTCATATTCCTTAAATTATCGCTAGTTAGTTGCTGGACACACTGTAGTTTAGTGATAAAAATCAACCTTTCATAAGTAGCACAATTAAAATTAAGATGGAACATAAAATGAAAAATAATCAAAACATATAATAAATGTAACATAATATTTATTATATTATCACAGCTTAATTACAATGTAATAACTAAACAAAGCAAGTTTTCGATTGAAAATACAGAGTATGCTTTATTCACACCACAAAAGATGTCTTAGATAAGGCCAAGTAAAGTAATTTTCCCTTCACTTGAACAACTTTTAAAGTCACAAGAGTCGAATAAATAGCGCAGATAAGCTATCTACGAGTATAACAAGCTTCGTACGACAAGCAACTTGTTAAACCGTTTAGGAGTTTGCTATTCAATTTATGACGTTGACAGTGATAAAGATTTTATGAAATAAATTGATTTTATAATTGTAGCAGCAATTAGAAATTATTTCAATGAAATGCGGATAAAACGGAGCGAAAAACATAATGGTAATGCCTTATAATTATGCAGCAATATATTGGAGCGATGCTTCTGCTGATGCTGATGGAAAAGAAATGTTTCAAAGGAAGTTCGATCCACAGTTAAATCTTGAGAACCGAAATGTGTACAAAGGCCAAGTTATCCAGATGGTGTTGATGGAACCTGGTTTGACAAAATGTGCTGTGACAAAAAATAAGCGCAGGTATTAAGCTAAACAGTTCTTCAGAATACTCCCCATTGTACAGACGGTAGAATACGTAGAGAGAGCCTACATTTCTCCTCAACTGAAGCGATTCTAATCCGTCTGTAAGCTTGGGATTGAATTGGGGTTGACTGCATCCACTTGGTCAGCTGGGGCTCCGGACCAAAGGTCGGCCCGTAGCAATTCGTGTGGCTTTTGTGCTACGTTATGTTTAAACATTTAATTTCTTCGTGAAGCTCTTGTAGCCAATACTCTACGTAGAGTTCACTTTTGAGACGATCGTACCAACTCGTGTAGCCTACGTGCTACGTTGTTTAAACATTTATTTACCTCGTGCAGCTCTTGTAGCTGATACTCTACGTAGAGTTCACTTTTGAGACGATCGTAGCAACTCGTGTAGCCTACGTGCTACGTTGTTTAAACATTTAATTTCCTCGTGCAGCTCTTGTAGCCGATACTCTACGTAGAGTTCACTTTTGAGACGATCGTAGCAACTCGTGTAGCCTACGTGCTACGTTGTTTAAACATTTAATTTCCTCGTGCAGCTCTTGTAGCCGATAATCTACGTAAAGTTCACTTTTGAGACGATCGTAGCAATCCGTGTAGCCTACGTGCTACGTTATGTTTAAACATTTAGTTTCCTCGTACAGCTCTTGTAGCCGATACTCTACGTAGAGTTCACTTTTGAGACGATCGTAGCAACTCGTGTAGCCTACGTGCTACGTTGTTTAAACATTTAATTTCCTCGTGCAGCTCTTGTAGCCGATAATCTACGTAAAGTTCACTTTTGAGACGATCGTAGCAATCCGTGTAGCCTACGTGCTACGTTATGTTTAAACATTTAGTTTCCTCGTACAGCTCTTGTAGCCGATACTCTACGTAGAGTTCACTTTTGAGGCGATCGTAGCAACTCGTGTAGCCTACGTGCTACGTTGTTTAAACATTTAATTTCCTCGTGCAGCTCTTGTAGCCGATAATCTACGTAAAGTTCACTTTTGAGACGATCGTAGCAATCCGTGTAGCCTACGTGCTACGTTATGTTTAAACATTTAGTTTCCTCGTACCGCTCTTGTAGCCGATACTCTACGTAGAGTTCACTTTTGAAACGATCGTAGCAACTCGTGCAGCCTACGTGCTACGTTACGTTTAAATACGAGTATTTCATTTCTTCGTGTAGCTCTTTTAGCCAACATTCTACGCCGAGTTCACCTTTGAACCCGTCGTAGCAACTCATAAAGCCAATGTGCTACTTTATGTTTAAACACATTTCTTTGTGCAGCGCTTGTAGCCAACATGCTAGGACGAGTTTAAGGTATTTAAGCTCGTCGTAGCAACACGTGTAGCCAATATGCTATGATATAATCTAACATTTTAACAAAAAATTAACCGACTTCAAATGAAGTACATTGTACTTTTGACATGGATGCCATTGTCAGATCTCGTTCAAATTTATGTGGGACCACACGACAAGCACCAGCTTTCGATTAAAAAAAGAATCATCCAAATCGGTTCACCCAGTCCAAAGTTCTGAGGTAACAAACATAAAAAAATACAGTCGAATTGAGAACCTCCTCCTTTTTTGAAGTCGGTTAAAAATTTACCGGTTTAAAATTGTAACATTTAAATTCTTTATACCAACTCCTGTAACGAACGTTACTATATTGAGTATAAAATTAAATAATATTTATTTTCGAATTCGTAGTCGTAACGACGCTTTTAATTCCGTAGAGCTATAATAGCCACAGCTACAATAATGCCTGCCCCGTAGCTAGCTACGTACTCGTAGCATCTTTGCTACGGGAAAAGCCTATCAACATTGAAATAGCTGACGGGCGTGCATACCACTTGGTGGCGGTAAGCAGTCACAATTTATATCTGTTAAAATTAAAAAAACCCCGACCGTTTGATTTACATTGAACATAGCTAAGAACACTCGATTAAGTCACCTTTCATACAAAAACAAACTAGTTCAAAATCGGTTCATCCGTTTGGGAGCTACGATGCCTCAGACAGATATACAGATACAACAGACACAGACACGTCAAACTTAAAACACCCCTCTTTTTTCATAGGGGGTTACAAATTAACAAGAGTTGCCTGTGGTGCCCAAGCTCAACATTTATCTGATCATAAATTGAATAGCAAACTCCTAAACGGTTTACAGGCCATATTGTACGTAACGCTTGCATCTTAATAACATCACACACAGGATGTTGTCTAATGCGGCCGCAACACAGCTAACTTGCTTAAGCACTTAAATAACCGGCCGCTTCGCTTCCTCCTTGTGGCTTCCTGTTATCATAGCAAAATGTTATCTACCATGTCGAACCACTTACGCCCCAACTCAGAATCACTAACGGTTACTTAAATCGCTCCTTAGTACAGAATTCGTATGGTGATTCATTACTAAAGAGCGATTAAAGTAACCATTAGTGACTCTGAGCTGGGGCGTTAATCTTCATTTGTGAGTTCATAAACGCCTTATCTTCATGTGACCATTACGGAAAACCAACTTTGCAACAAGATGTCATAGTATGAGGATTTAATATCCGCGAAAATGATGTACTTCGTTTTAATGATTTAGGAGACATTACAAAGAAAGATTAAGTTTAGTTCATAAAACATTTAACACAAATGATCCCGCTATATTGCACCTTTGTACAAAACAATATTGTATACAAAAACTAAATTCCGTCCACGACTTTGCCCGCGGAAGAGTGGTTTCACAAATAAAAAATGTTCAATTCGTAAAGTCCTAAACCCTATTTTTTGCCTGCACATCTTGTTTGTGTTCCAAGTATCAACTTTATCCGTACCACGGTTATCTCATGATAACCTCAGAACTTTCGCATTTATAATTTTAGTACGATGCAAAACTCTTAATTTCAAAGCTGGGAATTTTATACACTGAAGATATTCAATTTCAAATAAAAGAAACGCCGAAAATTAATATCTCGAGTGCGCCCAAGCGACGCGGACGTCAAGGCAGGTCGTCAGTGTATAATATTAAGGTCTACGCAGCAAGGCGTGGCGCGAGTGAGAGCGTGCCATTTATTATGAAATAAGTATTCATGACAGGCTGCGGAAGTTCATTAAGCCTTGGGTACTTCGAGGCTCCGCTTTTGAATTTATAAATTGTTTGTCAGTGATTTAACGAACAATAATATTCTTACATTTTAATGGAAATGCAATGTTGCTGTTATGACGAGTTTTAATTAGTGAAAGAAGTTTAGTGACAGTTTTGTGAGAGAGCAGATTATAATTTAAATTAATAGCGACATCATAATTATTCATATTAATCTTTTGAAATTCGTGACAATATTCCACGCATTAATTTAGATAAGACAGCATCATACTAACCATCTTAATAATCATCAATTGTTCAACAAAAAAGGGTTTACCGGCATACGCTGCGCTGCAAGTTTGTAGCTTGGGCCCTATTGCTTCCCAATATAACTTGACTGATATTGACATTGAGATAGCTTTAACAACGACCAAGTAGGGTTGTTGGTTCTTGATGCTTGTTGGAATGAAGTGGTCTCGCGGTTCCTTAATGGCTGAGAACGTGTTGGTGACGCTTGAGGTTTAGGGGCGGCGGTAACCAACATCTACAATACTCTATCTATCTCTCTTTCTCTATCTAGATAGATAATTATAGATATTAGAGATAGATATTAGAGAACTCTATCCTTCTCTCTATCTCCTTTGTTATATAATAGTTTAAGAATAAAATATAAGCCTATTTAGTGATTTGAGCAGTTTAGCGAAAACGCAGTCTGTGTATTTTATTTATAAACTAGCTTTTTAGCCCGCGGCTTAGCCCGCGGTACAGCAGTTTCCAAACGAAATTTTTAAATAATTTATACAACATAAAACATTAATAAGATTGACAAATCGATACAAAGATACACGGTCAATATAGTATACATTATATTAATCATATTAATTATGTAGATGGAGGATTCAGAAGGAGTCACTTACTTCAATTACATTAATGCAGCCACGATTGATTCAACAAAATTGATTTCAACAAAAATATATTTAGTTTCATATTAATTAATTCTTTTCAGTTACATAATTCTATTGGAAAACAACTATGAGTGTTTTAAAAAAAAAAATAAGGCTTTAAACGACGGTTCAGCCTTGTTTTACGTCGCTAACTTTGAAGGCTTACGGAGAATTTGCTATTTAAGTCTTATTTCCAGACTAGCATTCCCCTTTCTTCTTTTTGTTTTAACTAGAACATACCTAAGTTGTGTGGTGGCATTTAACGAGACAAGATTTTAAATGACTGTGCAGCTATCAAACACAAAAATTTGGACTTAATGACTACAGATTTAAGTCGAATATTGTGTGTAGATACAAAATGAAAAATACGATTGCTTTTTGTGTTCAAAGGATTTTCAGATCGATTGCGAACTTCTGTTCGTACTTCTGTAATAACGTAGCACATCGAAATCAACTTCATTCATTCATTAATTAGGCTGTAGCATAATATTGTCAAGTAGAATGGTTTTATAACATAATCAGCAAGCGGCAAAACTATAAATATGCAGGTAATAGTATTAATTACACATTATAATAGGCTTAAGCAGAAAGCGTCGCGAGGACCAGGACTGTAGTGGTGTAACGTACACGAAAAAAATTCTGTGCAGTTAATTGGTGCAAAAACTATAGAACATCGAGTAATAAGTCTAACACTAAACTATTCCTTACATTTTAGGGGGATTGAACTAAAACTTGCCAACGCGAACGCTTCATTTATACATACATGCTCACTTTAAAATTGGGGACACATTCTTGTTAAGAATACTTTAACTACATACATTTTTATTAGGATTCCGAAGTAAAATCGGAACCCTTATAGTTTCGTCATGTCCGTTCGTCCATCCGTCCGTCTGTCCGAAGCAAAGCACCGAGATACTTAGTACTAGAAAGCTGTAATTTGGCATGGATTTACATATTTATTAAAACTCCAGAATCGTAGAATAAAATATTGAAAAACATTTTTTTCAGGGTACCTCCCCTCAGGAAACGTGAGGATGATTTTTTTATTCGTCGCGTACCCTACAATGTGGGGTATTGTTGAAAAAGTCTTCAAAAATATTATGGGTCTACGAAGACTATTTTTGGAATTAGGGGTCCGTTTGCGTAATATTTAGCTTTAAAGTGATAATTTTGGTTAGAGTTAAGTGTCACCTCACTGCTGGCTAAAAGGTTAACGTTGGACAAGTTCAAAAATTCTCAAAAATAGGTTATATGATGAATGTTTTACAAGGAAAACTATCATGGCTAAGTTAGCATAAGTAGTTAATGAATAATTGTCGATAAACTTACTACTTACTTCGGAACACTCCATTGCACGTGGCCTGACACATGCCTGACACGCACTTGCCCGGTTTTTTGTCTTAGGTTTCTTATGATAGTTTTAACAGTATTTGTCGTGTAATCGGGTTTGGCGGATACGGTCGTGTCCACGCAATACAACTGTTAAATTAACAAGTTTATAAAGCTTTGAGAGCAGGGCATTCAGATACTAATGGAGAGTAAATTGTCTCGCTTTGAATAACTAACTGGGTCGGCACTGAATTCCCAGTTCTGGTCTTGTGTATTCGTGTATTTATGTTGTTTCACAATAGATATTAATTAGAGCTGCTTTATTTTGAGTTAATATAAATTAGAAATTACATAATTATTATCAAAATGTTGAAGGTGATAAAGATAATTTTTTACATGACATGATGTAATTGGTAAAAATCCATATTTAAGCCCGCGGTATGAAAATTTATGAGGAGTAAAATCAAACATTCTCCGTTATGTTATGTGTTTTGTTTGTAATTCGTAACACATAATCGATTATAGTAAATTTGTATAAATAAAAACGTCACGTTAAATTAAATAATTAATATAAATAAATGTATGAAGCATGCTTTCAGTAATATAAGAAATTTACCCTAATTTACTAATTTATATATTTTATAATCGTTCATAAGGAGTAAACTCCAGTCGTGCGTCGGAGCTGAGACACATACAATTTTTTTTATTCTGAAGCACCCATATCAGGTTTTAATTTTATCGCAAAATAAATCATTAGCACACCGCCTGATCAAACAACTGATGCCAATAAAACTTTCTCTTATCGATACACCGTTAATTAAAATGTTGACAAAACGTAACTGGGGGAAAAGTTTATACTCGTACTAATGGCGGCGATAAAATCAAATCAAACGCCAGTAGGAAACGGCGTGGACTCAATTGTTTCCGTTCTGTTGATTAAAGGTGCTGGGCCCCGCTTAACAGAATTCACACTTATAAATCTTTGGAAAAAAATCAAGGAAATATCAACAATCAATCAATATACCACGAATGAAATGACTGACTCATATTAATGTGTTCTTTTATCCTAATCATTTAGAGATACCTAATTTACTGAAAGTTGGATCAATAAACGATATGATAAGACAGGTAGACATCACGAAATTATAAGAGTTCCTTTCAGCTTAGTTTCGCTACACCACCCTAAAAGGACGTGTTCCTTTGATGCTAGTATGGAAACATACTAGGTACATCACTAGTTAAAGTAAATTAGTAAACAATGATGTATGTTATAGTATTACCTGACTAAAACCCTAAAATGAACTACATGGTCGTTGAAATACCGACTGTCCCTATCCACCCCACTACGGGGTATCCTTTTGTTTAAAGGGGATTGGTATTCCGCGGAGGTCGGGGCAACCCGTTTATCTTAGAGGAGATAAAACGGGCAACGACTGGATGGATGAATAAATATGTAGCTCTGTTGAATGAAATATAGCAAACACGGGTTTCAATGTCATCACGTAACTACTTTGTTACACAAATACATATCTACGTTATATTGTAAAACTTGAAAGCATTGCAAGAGACAATTTTATGTTTACTGATAGCGATCTTTTTCGGACGCCCTTGTAGCAATCTAGAGAAACTAAACAGACAAAGTTATGAAGCTTGAAGTAACAATGGTACTGTTAACGAAAATCTGTATAATCGGGTGTTCTATACAATACCTAGGTAATGTATAGAATACCTAAACCGTTGAGGTAACGTATGAAATATTATTCATTTCATACTATGCCTAGGCATTCTATACAATACCCGATGTGTAGCTGGTAAAGTATGGATAAGAAAATATTGAAACTTCTCAGGGGTCCGTCCTCACCGCCACTGTGTTCTTGCGCGTCTATCCCACTAGTCCCGTTGAGTTATTCCGTGATAGGACAACTAGCAATGTTTAGCAAATCTGAGTCTCACATGTCCCGTGGTAGCCCCATATTTTTAATATTTGACTCCGATGAGACTCATATTTTTAATATTTTTAGTGCCAGTAGGTAGTCCCGTTGTCAAAATGTTAGACCTCGTTAACACCACGGAATTAATGGGATGGAACAAATTATTTTCCTTTTAGGGCAGTTAAAAAATAAAAAATAAAATCGGTAACTAATCTTTAAAAGCAGTTCTATAAATAGTATAACAGTAATAAGCATCTTTAGTATGATTTAATGGGGAAACATCATACTGTTATAACCTCATCTAACCCAAATGATTTACCAACAGTAAAGGGGATCTGGCACTCTGCAACATGCAAGCTAGCAAGGATGCAACACGCAGCAAAACATGGTTTGGCTCCGACGGTCCCACACGAGCTTATCGTCGCAGATGATTTCAATGCTCACCACCGCAGCTTCGGCTTGAAAGCCGGTCAGCCTCTAAGCCACTGCGGCGAGGATTAAAACTACCTGCTCCTCAGCTCGCGGGCCGCCTCGCCCCTCCGCGCCTACGCGGGCTTACATTACACTCTAGGGGTAGGGCTGACAAGACTACGTGGAGTCGGTTTTGCAGTGATTCATTTCTGTCACTAATGTTAACTTTAGTTACCGCGTACCGTGAATTGCCGAACTCATTATGGAACTGCCAATTCCATCATTTTTACCGCCTATTCAATTATTGCACAGCCTAGTTGATTTTTTAAATGGTTGAAATAACTGGCCAATTTTCTATTTATTACTGTTCGTGTTTTACTGACATATTGAATCGCCGAAAATTCTTCATTCAGTAATTTTATAGGTAGATGGATAATAAGATAACGTTGACCAAAACTATTAAATTCATACATAGCCAGTGGACCTGCAGTTATTCTATACAATCCATGGCAAAACTATACATTACCTAGGTAAAGTATTCATATCATTTCAAACATTGCCATAACGACCCAGGTATTATTTGTTTATCTATTAAGGTTCACCAACAGTTTCTACATGAATAACAATGTGTAGGTACATCTTCGAGTAGGTACATATGTATTCAATAACAAAAACAAGGACAAGAACGCGGTCTTTAGAAAATTGACTATTAATGAATGTAGTGATACATTTAACTAAGCTTTTATAGTTTTAGTTGGTTTAACAAATCAGATATCAATTAAAATCGGTAGAGCCATTCTTAGCCTCTCCTCCGTCTCCCTTGCATCTAGTTTAACTTATATATTATTATCACATTTCTTAAGTATAGATATTGTATCAAAATATCTGTTACAGTTAATTTTTTCTAATTATAAACTTACATATGAATTTAGAAATTTAAGGTAAACTAAATAGGCCAAACATAAACTTCAAAATAATTTAGTCATATAGGTATCACCGATACATTTAGGCACGTCATTTTTTGGCTTTTCGGAAAGGTGTTTTGTCATGGAGAAGAAGAAAAGCCTAAAGAAATTCCTCAGCACATCTTTTAAAAATAAAAATATATAGGTATTATATTATTACAATAATGTATTCAACAATTCAATAATGTTACAAAAAGCTTTTTGCAGCAAGATAAACGTTTGCACAGCACACATTCTCATTCACACACGCCTCCACTCAAAACGATTGTTTTATCAAACGCAACGCAGGTATGAGTACGTACATATGTCTGTACAGTAAGGTAATAAAGAAAGGCTTGCCCGCTGAGGACACTCCAAGCCCTTTGAGTCGTAAGTGAACACGCGAAGCTAGAGGAACGAATCTCGTGAAGAGAATGAGTGCTCGAGCCGACTCAAGTGGTTAAAACGATTCTCCAGCCCTAGATGACATAATGCCAAGAGTTAGCGATGAAGATTCTCAGATTGTGTTATGAAATTATCCCACTGCAGAAAATAAATATCTGCACAATAAGTAGCTTCCTGCTCAAGTTTATTAACCTATAAAACCGTGAAATCGGAATGTGACTCAGATAAACCAACTGGGTTCATACTTTATATATACAGTAGTAATAAAAGATTTACGGAGCCGAATCGGAATACAATATTTCTCAAGAACAAATTTTATTTCAGTCTTATAATTTTGACGAAGTTAGGTTTTGACACATTGGCATTAGACAGATAGTTGTTTGTTAGAAATACAACATTTTATTTTGATAGTGGGACTTCACGTTATGGATACATTATCGATATTACTAATTAATTGATAGCGATCTTAACCAATTAAATTGGAGATTTTATAACCAGTATTTTCAGATTTAATTATCTGTGGATTGGCGCGCAATTTGACGACCCTGCAGCCTAGTTGGTAGCGATCATGCCTGCGAAGCGAGGGGTCCCGGGTTCGATTCCCGGTCGGGGCAGATATTTATGTGACAGATAAATATTTGTACTCGGGTCATGAGTATTATTGTGATGAGGGTACCGCAGGGTATGAGTGTGTAAGCATTTACTTATTTATTTATAATTAGAATACTAAATAAATCTCATTCGAAAGCCGTGTTAATTTAATTTAAAATTCAGTCATTTGTGTGACGGCGTGTACGGCTTAACACTGCTTACATAAACACGGACCATTATTGGTTCAATCGTTTTAAATCTGGAAATTTTGAGTTAAGAACGAGCCACGCGGTCGGCCCACTGTCGACGATGACGAACTGAAGGCGATAGTAGAAGCGGATCCAACGAACACGAGTTAGTGTCAAAACAACATTGAAGCACTTGCGTCAAATCGGAAAGATAAAATGATAAAATCAGATGTCTATTGCCAAGAATTGCAAACAATGATGGAGAAGCTCACAATTCAACAGCCAAGTTTGTTCAATCACTCTTCCCCATTGCTTCTCCACGACAACGCACGAGCTCACACTTCACGACAGACTATCGCAAAGCTACAAGAATTACAACTGGAAGCTCTCCGTCACCCACCGTAGTCACCGGATCTTGCCCCAACAGACTTCTCCTTTTTTCAAAATTTAGACATTGTATAAGTGGGAAGAAGTTCAACACCTGAGAAGCGGTACAAAACACTCGCTGACTACATCGCCTTCCGTTCGGCAGACTTCTACAATAAACGAAACAACAAAGTGCCATCTAAATGGCAAAATTATATTTATTTTAGCTAATCAAAGCAAAGCAAATACCATTTTGGCCAAACATTTGGGCCAGTGCTTTGATTAGCTAAAATAAAAAAAATACCAGTTTTTAAATTTTAAAACTTACAAATGTTACACAAATCTCTAATTTCAGAGGTAAAGACCTAATATTATTAAACAATTAATATAATTATCTTTCCGTGAGCTGGCATGGTAGCTACCACTTTCTTGCTTGAGGTGGCTGCCAAAGAACTTGTGTAACAAACACAACATAGACTTTGGGATACTTATTTGCTTGCTGTTAACAATAAAAAAGTACTACAATCAAATTTGAAACAATCCTAAGAATTCAATCAAAAGGCCCTAAAGTCCAGACATAATACCTCTAAGACCCCCCCAACAAGTCATCGAAACGCCCTCTCGGGTGAATAGGAACAAGAAGCGGAGGGAATTATAAACTGGGGCCGAACAAAAAACCTGTCTGACCCACTTGCACGGACGCCCGAGGTGAATAATTCAGGGCGCGTATTCAACAAGTTGTGACTGGTTGTGGGGGTAAACAGATGTGAGACAAAATAGAGCATTAGCTGGTCCGTGCCCGGTGGGATGACAAACGATCTGTCACATTTTAACATGCAAAAGAACGAAGAGATGCTGTGTGCAGGTCTTGAATAAAACTGCAATTAAAGTTTTACTTACGCCCTCACACGAAAAAGGGTATTTTCTATACTTATACCACTATGCTAAAGCCCACTGTCTAAGGCACTTTATTTGACTATTGCATACAAACTACATAATGAAACAGGTAAGTATACAATCAGCAAAATGTCGAAGATAGCGCGCATATCACGTGGAAAAAAGGATTAACGTATTATCCATTCTGTAATAATTTTAACATCTGTTACAAAATATCTACAGACCCTATCATTTTCACGGCATAAAACTAACCGATTACGTAACGATAATATTTATACAAATATTTAACGTAAAGAACAAATTAATATGTTAGAAAGAACGGTTAAACTCGGCAGGATGTTATGTCTGCGGCCGGTGCGATAACATTACCCAATCGGATTTGTTATGGCTAGCAGTATTAGCACTTTGTGTAATGGAAATAGACTGAAAGGTAGAAAAAATTGTAATTGCAAATATATTGTCATCAGGAAGCTATTTTATATCAGAATGCCAATGTACTTATTTACTAGCGTTTGGAATATGACGACATAGTTAAAGAATAACTTACCTACTTATATGTTTTAACTGTTTAAAGACATAGAATTTTAGTATATTGTTAGAAGTCTTGAGTAAAATAAGCCAGTGACTGAAATTTAAATTAGCAGTATTGTGCTGCTAAAGATACCTATAGCAGTTCAATTGCAAAATAAACAAATTAACATCAAAACAATCAAATCCCATTAATCCAGTACACGTTTCACTTTTATTGGGTAGATTTTTCTATTTTAACTCAATATCTGCCTTTTTGTTTTTATTATAAAATAACAAGAATAGTTGCAGAAAAAGGGAATAATATTTTAAAATATATATAAATTTAAATAAATATTTATATATATTTTTTTTATATATTTTTTAAATTTCCTAGTATACTTAATGTTTTTTTTACTTATATGTTTTTTTTTACTTATTGATATAAGTTATGCATTTTTAATAATTTTTTCTTTGCAACCGCCTTCATTGCTGTCCAACTGCCCTAAGGTTTACTGGCAGAGAATGCTTTTAGCATTAAGTCCGCCTTTTGTACTAATACATTTTGTATGGTTCAATAAAGCTTAAATAAATAAATAAATAATAAATAATAATATAAAAGAGCCACAACTCATAAAGTCGCGTGGATAACATCTCTTTATAATGCTAATGATGACGTGTGACCTTAACACGCCGTGTACCGACCAGTGTCGAAAAGAAACGGCATATAAAAACCGTTTCACAATGTAAACACATGCCTAACGCCTCAGGTGTACATACCTTTATCCGGGCTTTTTAGAGGGTATTTTTAAACTTCCAATTTTCATTTAAGTAACTTTTACTAAAAATCTTTGTGAACATGTTGTTTGGTACTGTACCAATTTACTACTACTTAAAAAGAGGTTTCGAGAAAGAAATCGGAAAAGAACAAGTTACACACTACACACGTATTGAGCATGACCAAGTGCCTATACAAATATCAAATAGGTCGACTTTTTCTTGTCGGTAGAGATACTATGTTGCAACTGTCAAATGCTGACTTGGAATATTTTCCAAGGAATGTAGTACACCAATAACTACTACAAACGATAAACGAAATAATAGCTTTGGATAGAATCAGAACCATATTGACCGATTCAAAGATTTCCAGAATTGTACCCCTAAATTGTTTCAACCAGCTAACCTTAATCCTTTCCTTGGTTTGGGGAATAAAATAAATCCATGATGATCCCCGAGGATTTTTTGTTTCCCTTAAGTGACCTGTTCTTTTTGTAAAAATTTAATATAAATTACTTTTTATCAGTTAGACGTGATAAACCAAAATTAATTATTTCTCATTCTAGATAATTTTACACCTATGTCCACAAAAAGTTTATATTTGGTATACTAACTTAATCACATTTACTTCATAAGTACCTACATTATAATCGTAGTCGAAGTTGCAGTACAATATTCACTCGCTTTATTGTAATAAATTATTAGAACTTAGCTTTACAATACCTAATTCACATAGAGCTGAAAATTATTACACATGTTGGGAACACTATAATAATATTATGAATAATATGTAAAAAGTCCCTATCAATCCTCGATCTATCAAATTATAGTAAGTAATTACTCATAAGTTAAAGGCACTTTAGCCGCACAAATATATTCGCGCTCTTTTCAGAACGATCTCAAATCAAGTAACATTCTGATAGCCCGCGCTTCGCAACCGGTTCTGGCGCCGTGGCTGGCCACTTGATTGTGTCATGAGTCATGCGTGTCATGGCGTGACGCTGACGCTGTACGCGACCGGCAGAGGCGCACAACTATAGTGGTCTCTCTCGCACGCCTGACGCGGCGTACAAAGTACCGTTATGCACCTACATAGAGCGACGCGTCGATACTTCGTACGCTGCGTCCGCAGTCGTTCCAGATAATTCTAGTGAACGGACGTTGCGTTTTTATCTTTTTATATTACAAAATGATGAAGTTTACAAAGGAAAAGGACGAATTACTAATAGAATTAGTAAAAGGGCATAATATTTTGTACGACGCCAATAATGAAAACTTTAAAAATGCCATTTTGAAACACAAAAGCTGGGAAAAAATTAGCGCGAAGATTGCAGTTCCAGGTAATACGGGTTTTGTATGTTTTTTGCTTCGGCTTTTTGTGCAGTGCGCCGGAGAGAAGAGTGAAATAACTGCAGTGCTTCAAGTTTAATATTTATTATGTAGGGATTTTGACACTCAGTACTTAGTTTTCTTGGCTCTATCAAAATTTTATTGAATTTCTATAAAATTAATATATTATTTAGCGGGAGTCCTTATTAATACTAGTTATTAATATAGAAATTAATAAATTAAAGCATAATTATATTATAAACCTTTTATTTTAGTTCCAGAATGCAAAAGGAGATGGAAAAGCCTTCGCGATCAGTATAATAAAAAGAAAAAAACTGAATTTACCGGTACAGAACGCTGTAATTCAACCATGAACCTGTTGTCATTTCTATCGGATGCTGTTGAGAAACGTGCAACCGTAAACTGTGATGATCCTTTGCAAGAGGTTGTTGGAGTTGTCGCAGAAGAAGAAACAGAAGACGAAGAAGAACACGAGGAGAATGATGAGGAAATAAGTAAACAATCTATTAAGAAAGAAATTACTCAAGATCCTCTAAATACAGAAGAAAGTGCTCTTAACAACAAAAGGTGTGCTATAAAAAGACGTTTCACGGAACCTATCACAAAAAATATGGCAAAAAGACCTCAGAGATCAGTTCTATATGAAAAAATAATAAATAAAACGCCAACGGAAAAATTCTTTGAATCAATGGCAAACATTGTTGATAGGTTACCAACTCATTTGCAAGCTGAAGTAAGACTGAAAGTATGTCAAATTGTGACAGAAGCTGAATTGAAGTATCACACGGAACATATTTTATATCCGAATTTACAACCTCAGTCATACGATCAGTATTCCAACACAGGAGAATATTCGTGTATATCAAGTACCGAGAATGCTGTAGACACCAATGACTTAGTGCAGTCTCCAATGCCATGTATGAAAGTTGAAAAGGAATAAGTCATGTAAATAAACTAAATATTATTTTAAGCTTTACTTTTTAGGCTTTTACTTTCAGTTGAATTTTCATTTTTTTATTTTCATTATTCGTGTACATGTACACACATGTTTCTTTAATAATTTTATATTAAAATTATTTATTTATTTTTATTTTATTTTATTTATTATTATCTTTCTTTTTAAACATAATTTTTCCTTTCCTGCGTGCGCTTTATTAATTATTTAGGTATTCATAAAATGGATATAGCTATAGATATAAAATCATGTTATTCATACTGGAAGGTCGAGAAATGATGACGTAAATAAGCATTGAATTCGTTTCTCGTGCTAACTTCTTCAAAACGCGTCCTATTTTGCTATCGCTATAAAAAGGCCTATCTAATATCACCTACTCGCATCATGATATTAGGTACCATCCATTTAGAACGTTCTAAATCTTTAAACTTTTAGACAAGTTGAAGAGCTTCCGTAACTAGCTGGCAACGAACTACTTCGCCAAGTGTTACTGAACGGGATGGGAGTTTTCAATTGCTTGTCAAGGGATACGTGACAAAATTTACACTAAATAGCTCTTGAAACCAAATACTCTTAAAATTAAAACGATTTCTTTATCCAAACTATTTTAGGATGCGACTCATTTGTAGCTCGAGATCGGAGAATATTTATCTGCCCTAGATTAGGGAGAATGGCCCTATTCCTATCAGCATTAACTGAAGGCAGCTAAAAAGTTACTTTGTGATTAAAAGACATTCTCCCGATCATACAAAAGTTTTGTAATACAATCCATACAACAGTCACATTAAACTACATTAACTGCACTAACACGTTTAAAACTACATTATTATCACAATGCTGTGATAACTAATTATTAGATGTACTGTGGTTATACCGAATGAGATTTAACTGAGGCACTGGGATACGAAGTCTTATCAGGTATTGATAGCTCTGCGCGAAACTTTTCTGTGCCGTATCTAACTAAGATAACTTTGATAGGAACTTGTTCAATTTAATTACGATAGTCGAACGTATTCTTCGTCCCACTTCGGGTGTTCATAGACTGTCCGCTGATTTCAGGGTAAAAGGGTAAGAAAGTAACAAAATAAGTTTTCAAGCTATATCGTGTAATATTCCCGACTCCTGAATTAGACTGGATTTATTACTGGGCAAAATATTATAATATTCTCATGAATATTACTAATGTTATAGTTTCCACTATATTATGTAAAACAAAGTAACAATAACAACAAATTACTGAATGGATTTCTTTAACCTTAAAGACTTCTTGAAGCGAAGTAAGTGCATGTTTCTATTTACCTATTAGCCAACTACTCGTAACAGAGAACGTAATTTTATTTAATAAAGTTTTTAATACTTCACATTATGTACAGGAAAAAAAGGTAGACTTAATATTAAAAGCATTCTTAGCCAGTCAACCCGTAGGGTAATAAGAATTAAGAAAACAAAGAAAGCGGTTTAAAAAAAAACTAGAAAACCGCATTTTTCTTGGAAGAACTCTTATTATCCTTGAGTTAATTATACAGTTTGTTATGAGTTAAGTACACTTTATTTTCAGAGTTGAAAACGATTTTGTTGCATTAGTAAGCAAGAGTAATGAGAGAACACTGAGAACAGTAAACTAGCCTTCTTATTACTGAATTACCTAAAATTCATTTTGATTTTTCGCGTTTTTAAAAGGAAATCAACGATAAACGGTAGCGTTAATATAGGTATCAAACATCTTCGGTTTCAAAAGGAGATTTCAGAAAATGAACTTAATTCAAGTTCAATTCTTTAATCGATTTCTAACTAAGGTTAATCAATTTTATTAATTTTTCTCTAGGAAACGTAAAAAAGGATTTAATTGATGCTAAATGCCACCTGTATTTCTTTGCGTATACTACGCATGGCAATGACTCGGGATATCCTCAGTCGAATGAAACAAGTATTATTTATCAAAAGCAAAGTTTGGCATAATCCTATTGTTTACTTACAAAGTCACCCTCTGCACACTTTAATTTGGAGCGGATCCAACAAGACAATCCGGCCAACTTACCTGTAATAAAAGAAAAAATATTAAATGTTTAAATTTATTAAATGTTTACTTGTATAACGCGAGCCAAATCCTTCGAGATATTCAATGAAAACCGTAATACTTAAATCTATATGGATCCATTGTCTCTTTTTTCACTGTCTACTTTCCTTCCTGTATTATAAAATTTTGTAGGTAACTACTTTAAATTAATAAGAAAGAGTATAACTGGAACTAAAATTCTAATCAGTTCTAATCATTGCTATGCGGTTGAAATTATTTCACATTGAGAAATTAATGTTTAAACAAATGTATTTGTTTCATATGTTATGTAATGTATTTGTTATTAGATAGAATTAGCTGTTGCCCGCAGCTTCGAACGCGCAAATTAAGTTTTACCTTATTTGTACCTCTTGTAAAACAAAATTTGCAAAACGGTTTATATTGAAGTACTAATTTAGGAATTTATATACTGAAACCCACCATAACAAATGATTCCTGCGGAAGAGAGTTATTATATTTACATTAATTCGATTTTTTTTCTTTTTCATGCAAAATTTTGAAAAACTGAATAATACTCATTCCATCAATTTAAGCAAGAAAAGTTTGTTGCAAATTTCAAGCAAATCGGTTAATGTTTTAAAAAAATCCATATAAACTTTGATCCTGTTTTCCCGGGAAATATTTTAATCTTCTGGGATGAAAAGTTTTCTAAATTATGACCCAGGGTATCAGTGACAACTTTACCAATTTTCATTGAAATTCGTTTAAGGGTGTTCATGTGTTGCCCGAACAGACAAACAGACAGACAGACGGAAAATAATTAAAAAAATAAATTTAAAAAAATATTCAATGTACAGAAAATTAATAAATAAACTAAATAATCAGTACAACAAATGGTTTTTGCGTGTTTGTCGCGCACACAGTGCGTATTAAACAGCTATTAAAAGCTTTAACGATCAAACATTTGCCGAACTACGGCACGCCTTGATGACAAATGTATTTCAACTTTAAAACAGTCGCTAGGGTTATCGCTAAACAACAATAGTAAGAATATTAATACCATGACGAATAAAATACCAATACGTAATTCACTATAATGACCCAATGAAAGATGCATAGTCCGTAAATAAACCAATTCTGAGTTGGGCTATGGAAATTGAGTTTAATCTTTGGGGTACAAGTTCTGCCCTTGTTACTTTCTTTAAGAGGTGATATAAAAAATTGAAATAAAATAAATAGGTAGGTACATTTAATATTCTATGTTTTTCAATTGAAACAAAGCACGCTCATTGCTCCATATTTTCTGGAAACAAATTTTTCATACTAACCTATGCTATAAAAAAGCTAAATATTCATGTATACAATTACAGTAGGGTATGGTCCCTATTTATTAAATTAACCGCTGTCGGTCACAATAAGTGTATCACGGACCACGGTACATTTGCATTCTCAACCAGCTAACCATAGGTCAGTTCAGACTAATCAGATATGCACAAAGAGCGGCCAGGCGCGGGGGAATGACGAAACCATATTCTACACAACTACTATTATATTATCGTTTGGTTTCTTGAATGAATTTTGCAAAAAATATTTATTCTTTGCTATAAAAAAATTATGACCAGTTCGAGTTTTTTATTTGCGAATAAATAATATTAAGCACAGCCCTACGGCCTTCACTGGTAATGACTATATTCAGTAAACACGTAACCCCAGGAAATGTGATCCAACGCCACCTCGGCTCTACCTAAAGCTGAAACTTCTAGAATTGCACTAAATAACTCAAAACTAATTTAACCACATACGCACAGGCGTCGTTACCTGAAAATTACACGTTGAATTCAGTGCATGAACTTTCAAGGCACAAGTCATTGTCAAGTTTGTAACGTAAAGGGAACTACTTATGTAGTTATGAAGAAATATACGACCTAAATTAAAGTTTACGTAGCTTGTTGCATGTTTATGACATTCGACAATGAAACATGAACAGCTTATTGCCATTAGCTAGTAACAATATTATAAAGCGCTCGATATTTGTCAAATTGTCTCAGTTTTACATAATAATTAGAGTTACCTTAACTATAAAACTTTTAATCATTTTATAAACAATATAAAAATATCTAGTCTAGAGTATCACGTATTTTTTTCTCCACATTTAACACCATAATCTCACAATATCACACTTGGGATAATTGGATTACTTTCTCAGGAAAAGTTGTGATTTTATACTAAATCATATGAAGGAAGGGTTCGCTATTCAAACCTATCGGACAGGTGACTTGACATCTCAATTCAATGGACGTCAAATGAAAAAAATCATAATAATATGCCAAATACGGGTGCGACCCTCGTCAACAGTGATATTGAAGCAACGGCGATGATAATAAAGTCTCCGTTCTAAAAACAAACGGTTATTCGATATAAAAAATATCTGAAACACGAAATGTAACCGGAACTCAAGTATCAAGTTTTGACGATTTTATTATAATTTACTTTTTACTTTACTTACAACTCTTTTACTTTCATGACAACATTGGATTCGACAAAAATATTTTCCGAAGTCAAATTAAATACGAAATCAAAAATAATCTTTGGAGAGACAGTGAAAACTTCCACTCCGGAGCGATTATTTTTAATACAAAAATTATTTTCAAAACAAATAAGGAGCTTATAAACCAATAATATAACCATTATAACCATATTATAACCCTACATTTAATTTATTTGGAATATGGAATTTATTTTTATCTATCGTAATTGGAAATGGTACACCTTCGTTTGAAACTATTTAAAATTTTTATTAATCCTCGTATGAACATAAAGTTTTTATAATTTTCACTTTCAAACACCTATCAAAAAAACAAGAATGTGAAAATATACAGAACAAATTTTAAAAAGTAATTAAGTTACCTTCCATAAGCTGAAATAACGAATTTTAGTGCCTTTGCACCTTTAGGCACTTTTGTTAAGATTCAAATGTTTTACCTAAATTAAGATAAATGAGAAGTAATTTAGTACAACTGTACAAGGCAGGGCGCTCATTATCCTAGATCATTTATTTTGTTACTTTATACTTTATGGCCAGCTTTAAATAGTATAACTTCGCTTATTACTTGGAAATAACGTACTAATGATATAAGTACATTTCTATAACACACATGTGAAAGCTATAACAAGGAAGATATTTTATAGTACTGTTAGGCCTGGTGCCCACCTAAGTAACGTGACAGAAACGTTATTTCACACACATATTCACACGATGCGACGCCACGCGAATGCGCACTACTCCATACAATTCCTTCTCCTTCGATTGAATGTGGATATCAGTGGCAAATTATGAGTCAAATCATAACATGGATGGCTTCGTTTTAAAATTTTGTCTTTTTCAACTTTGCCGTGAATCATTATGTTAGTTCCAACGTGATAACGATGTCGAAATTCAACCTTTAGTAAACCCTCCTCGAGTATGTGCTTAAGTGCCTGGTTTTCATAGATCCCATACATGGTTATAAGCGTCTGCTTTTAGACCAGTAGGTACTGCTGATAAAAGCGCGTTTTGAGATTTTATAAAACTATTATTTATATTTATTTTATCTTGCACGCTACATTATTTAAGTGTTACCTTTTTAATGCATTAGCCAAAGTCGGGTATACCTTACCTGCCCGCCCGGGTATTTCGCAAAACGTTAGAACTGAATAATTCCCACATCGTTGTGTACGGCGGCATCCTCGTTAATTATTTACTCTGTTTAAACGTACCGACGAAATTAATAGGGTTTTGCAACAACGTTATGTATTATGAAGTGACTTTATTACGAGGAATAAAGCGTTTTCAACATAATTTTTCGCCTAATGTCATTACTAGGGATGCAATATTAAATTTTTCAAAATTCGACAAATTTTCAAGCTTCCTGTTTTAAGAGTGCATAGGTAATCTATGATTCTTGCTCCTTAAGACGGATGTACCAGTATGTCTAGTCCAGTCCACGCTGTGAAAAGCAAATTGTATGAATCGCAACTTTTTGTATCAATTTCTATTTAACCTTCGTTACATACAACAGTTACCTAAGATTTGATAGTTCAGTATGCACCTTTAAGAAAAGGTGCCTTGTGTAAAACAGCCATATGTAGTTTTTACGTCTCTTCGTCTATTCATAAAGTCTAAAGGAATCTGTTTTCTTAACTAAAAGTAAACCGCTCTGAAGATATGGTTACCGAGACCTATTTCTATCAACAGTGTGCTCCCCAACGGTTTGTTCCACTTAGCCGGTCCGTTTCGCTTCCAACATTTGATTGGCATTGTTAATAATATTTTGCTTTGGTTCAGAATTGATTGGCCTCCGCCTTTGATCATCGGGGACTTTGAATTCTATCTATCGGTCTGTCGGTTTAAACTTAACACTAGAACAAACATATTGTCTTCACCTTACATCTATTTGTTTTGTGTTGTTTTAACACTCCCAATGTTATTTCTCACATAAAGCTCGAGTTCACTGTTGAAATACTCAGATAAATGTTGTCGATTAGCTGAAACCTTTTGAAAATTTTTCGGTATTTCAAAAATATCTTTAAGATTATGATTAGAAGAAATAAAACTATAGAGAGTAAGTCTTCCTTAAATTCATAATAAGTTTAAGCTCTCCCCAGTTAACCCGACCATACCTTAAATGCCTCGTACCCAGGTGTATTTGGTTAAATGTTTAATGTACCACCGTTTATTTGCAGCCATGTTTTGAGGACTTGTTTAATTCCCTTTCTGCACCATTTCCATGAAACTTAAAGCCACAAATTGACCATTCCCTCCCTTATCTCCAAAACTACTGACGCTAGAACTTTGAAAAAAATACAGAGAAGAGTTCTTTACTTAAATATTACTGGAAAACCTATGAGAAGTCTATATGAGGTCTTATAGTCTTAAAAAAACGGAAAAAATAAATAAAATAACGGTAAATACATAATCAACGTACAGAACCCTCAGCAAGCGAGTTTAACTCGCACTTGTCAAGTTTATTTTTTCATAAAATTATTTTTTTATTTATTTAATTACATTACATTTAGTTCAAGAATGATGATCCTTCTTTCAGAATTTCTCAGAAATACTTTCACACTCTTTTTCATCGGTTGTCGATGTTAAAAAGGTAAGGTAAGGTAAGGTAAGAAATGGACATTAAGATTTTATCACAGAGTTATGTTAAGTGAAGGAACAGTGAATATTCGAAATACTTTTTTTGTTAATAACAAAAATCTTTAAAATATTTAAATCTTTCGGTTTGTCTGTGGTCGCGCAAGTCGCTGTGACTTGGAACCACAAACTTTAGACTTTAGAATTATTTATGGTGATTTTGGTCGCACTTTTAGACACAGTTCCCTTTCCCTTTTTAACAATTAATTTGTTAATCAGAATCGGCGTAAAAATTTTAGTCGCTTGCATAATACTTCTTTCATTGTTTTATCACAGTGAATCCTAACGAGATGTGATTGAGCAAACATAGTTTTATGAAAAGTAGAAGCGAACATATCGATACCAGTGAACACATAGATATACGATACATATTATAGAAACATCATTTACCTTCTTAACTCTTGGATGGTAAACAAAATATCCTCAAGCGCTCAAACGTAGATACTTAGCCAACATTATTATAGAATCGGAGATTTCAATCAAGCACGCTCGCAAACATTGGAACGTGACTCGGTCGGCAGCCATATTGGAAAATATACAGAACATACGTCACGTGACTAAAATGGGGAGGATTTATTATATGGTTAAAATAAAAAGGCGTATGTAACGGTATGTTTAGGAAAGACTCAATCAACGTTATATTGAAATAGCTTCTATTACTGGCGATCTTTTACTGAGTTACATTTAACTGAAACAACTACAAGCTACAAGCTTCGTTTTAGGTTTTACAGACTGGACGCTGACTGGTCTAATAGATCAGACTGAAGAAAATTGGCGCAAAACTGTTTGGAATCTACGATATTAGGGAAAAATGAAATATGCAAATTATTCGATAAAGTGTAGTGTTATAAACAATTTATTAGAATCAATTTTGCCACAATCAAATGAAATAAAACCAATTTCCAATACAAAGCTATTCTAAATATTCGCGAAAAAATTGTACAATTCAAGTTACCATAAAATATCTCCTAAGATTGAATAACAAGTGTAAATCCTAGCGGAAGTAACACTGAGCGTTTGTAACTAGATAATAGTCATTCTTATCCCCTCGCTGATACCGTGAGTTGCATGTAGGTACTCACGGTATCAGCGAGGGGTAATAGATTTTGATAAAAAGTTTACTGCGAAAATATATTTAGTTAACTGTTAAAATTTAATATTAGTAGGATTAGTGGAATAGTTTAATAGTAGTAGGGGTATAGATACCTATCGAACAAGTGTAAAAGAAAATATTAACTCAAAGTATAAACCCCTTTCAGCAACGATTGCTTTTAAAAACCACACATTTATAACTTTGTAGAAAACTCAGATTGTCATCATATTTTTTAAAAACGAAATAGTCAAAAATGTGCATTTTGTGATATATTCAAGCAGTTTCAATTATTCCAAACTTTACAACACAGCTTACGGCAAACACAGACGTGACAAGACAAACAGAGCCACAAACATAGAATGAGTGTCGCGCCACTGGAATAACAATGTCCTTTTTTGGTTTAATACCTACCTTATTGTCATTTTATCTAACGCACCGAAAGGTGGGCAAGTTTATTCTCAACGGACCCTTCGCTATCAGGAGATTTTCCACGGAAAGCAATAAACTTCGTTTTTCGGTTTGCATCAGATTTATGGCCTTCGAAGACGCCCGAGAAATACTGAAAGTAAAGGTTAGAGAGTGACGATGATATAAAGAAAATGAACTTTGGGAAGTGAAACGGGCCTCGATAAGTTTTGATAAGGCACTTTTTCTTTGGCGATACTTGGAAACTTCTTCCATACATTTTTGTTCAGTATTATTATAAGCATGTACCTACACCTTCTAGGGCGTAAAATAAAGGTAACAAAGTCAAGTTAAAAAAATTATTACAGTTGAAATTCACTTTTTTGTAAATGTGGTTTTGAAAAATGTTTATGCCAAACTTTAAACTAAAAGTTAAAATTTAAAATCAAGATACCTTCTAGATCCTAAAAATATCATACTTCTATTAGGTCTAATAAATGTGGACACCGGAATCAATACAGCCTAGGTTCTGACGACAAATATTTGTTGCCTCACTGAGGATCGGCAGAGCTTATTAAACTGAGGGCAGATACGTATCGCGGGCAAATACTGGGGCCTTGTCTACTTATTGCGATTTAAACATGATACGATCATATTGTGCTGTCTTCTTAAAATTATATTTGCTCTCTATTGTGATTTATCGTTCAGCGAAAGAATATATCGATGACATGTTATTTGAAGGATCGTTGTTTTCTGTAGTTATTGGTTTCGGGGGCTCTGAATATCTCTTAAGTACCTTCGACGCTATGGTCGTAGTAACTTTGTCTATTAAGACTTTTTCTATTGATCATTGACTGGGATGGATAGAAAACAGATGAGATCTTCATATTCATTTTGTTTCGACACTTTAATAGTAATATCTATATATTATGTCACACCCAGTGTATAGAAAAACGTGGTTTCTATATCAAAAGAAAGGAAACTAACACAAAGAGTTATCACTTAATTACCTATTCCCTTGAAAACGAGGCAATAGATGGACCCATAACAGTTAACGATGGAATTAAACGACCGGCTACGTCCGCTTGTTTATGTTAAAACGAATTAGTACGACGACGGTCAATTTAATTCAACTGTGAGAGATATACCGTGCAGGGTCGCTGCGGGAGCTTCGGCTTAGCGAGATATTAGTCGTGACGCCAAAGCCGCAATTTGGCTTCAAACCTTTAAGGGCCCATTGCAGGACAGCGGTCATTCATAGTGAATGACGACATCGGTGTCACGTAATTATTGACAACAATGCTAAGCCGTGCTACTCCTGTGGTTAATCAAAGTAACCGTCTTACATCTTCCCATGTATAATATCGGCTGTCCATAACAATATGTTCCAATTGTTCGCGACCTTCGAAGTATGGAAGCGTCAAATGTTTTGCCACAATAGTCCCAACAAACACTTTCATTACCCTCAAACGCAGTCGGAAATGGCGTGCAGACAGCCACTGCAATGCTCCAGCGAACCTGGGGAAAGTGTTCCGCGGATGTAAGTCGATAAGATACGTTACGCGTGCACAACCAACTATCGCATTTTTCTTATTATGTACATATATTGTTACGAATATTGATAGAAGCCACCTGAATTCTACATAATACCTTGCTTAATAATTGGCGTTTCCTAGAACCCAGATAAACGAGCAGTCTGACCAAATGGCCCAAAAACCATCAGATTAATGGAGAATGGTCATTAACGCTCATGGACAACTATAGCGCTAAGGAAATATTGACCGCCGTGACAAAAAACGATGAATCAACTTAATAAACCCGCGGGTTCTTAACTATTACAAACCGAAGACGTCCCCCACCCACTTAATCATTTCAGATGCTTCAATAAATAAAACTGAATGTCAGGCCACCTTACGTCCTCAAGGGATAGAATATCAGTGTTCATATACAATACTAACCACATAAAGCAGTCAGCTTGTACTTCGGAATGAATAGGACCTGTCATACTTCTAAATCACATAAGCACATTGAAGTTATTTTTATAAATATTGGTACAAGGTACCTACTAACAATAGCTTTACTTATGGTTATAGATAGGCATTTGGCTTTAAGCCTTTCCACCGGCAAACAGTCCGGTCACAGCAATTTCCATACATTGTTCAATTAGTACAAAACAAAACTACTCACTTACCTCTCTGTTTAAAACTCATTCCAATTACACGGGCGTTTGAGCTGAAAATCGGTTGACCGATGGCGTCAGGGCGCTTAACATCTGTTCAATAGGCCAATTTTCGAGATTGTTTAATTTGGCGAATGGATTGAGCGAGTGAACGAGGGACCGAATCAATGTATGTAACGGTGAACTGTTCGCCTATTTGCTGATGAGACGAACATGCATTGTTCAAGTTGGAACATGTTGAAGTGTCATAATAATCAGCTCTCGTGTTATTTCTTCCACTGTTTCATACTTACCATTACTTCCATACACTTGGTTTCTTTGTTATTACAAGTATTACGTTAAAAATATATGACTCGAGAACAAACATTTACATATCTATCAAGTATACATATTACATATAATAACTTTGATGTTTCGAACTTGAAGGAACTTCGAACTTCGCCAAGCGGATATTACATATATACTCATGTATCATACCTGCTATATGAATATATTCTTTTGAAATAAAATAAAGCCGTGCGCTGTACATCATACTACATATTATTATGGATGTTTGGTTATTTGTTACTCCTTCACACACAGGTAGACCATGGTCTTGAAGAATAAGGTACTTTATTATCCTGGAAAACGCGGGCAGAGTGCTAGTAAAAAAAATTATATCACACGGACATTTCCTCATCTGTAGGAGTAAATCAAGGTTCTACGTGTATTCCTGGGTGAGTCGATAGTGTGGTCAAGACCGACTCACGTGTTCTCATATCGTTAACGTCTCTCGAGTTAACGTCTGTAACATTACGATACTGACAGCTCAATATACCACCATAGGAAAATGTTTACTAATGATTACCCTCCCAAACTGCGACAGCACACAAAGTTACCATACTGTGAATAATTTTATAGTTAATTCAAACCGCTGTATTATGACCGATTTCATTTCAATTGAAAGGGAAGGTTTTTATGAATTGTATTTTTAAGTTAGAAACGTTATATCATATCACACTTAAAATATAAGCGCCAAAAAACCCAAAGTTAAAGCTCATGATAATATTTAACGATATACAGTGAAGAATCACTAAAGGGTGTGCACAACCCTTATGTAAATGATTCGCGCTTAGATTTATATGCTCCCCTATGGGAAGCCGGTAAAAAAAGTATTACAAGGTCGAAGCAAAGTTTCTGTTTTTCAAACCTAACTTTGTAACGAACATCGTCTCTACAGAACAACGTATATCCATTAAAAACATTTAATTAGGTAAGTTTGTAGAATATTGGTCTTAGTAACATCGCATTCTCGCCAAAATATGTATGTCGTTGCGTTCGCGCCTTGAAAAAGCAAACTAATGCTGCCACCTAGCAGCCAACAAAGGACTGAATCTCTTCCTGTCCGAGCATTCGAAATAATGCATTGTTTTGGTGGTCTCGAAAACTATATTCGCATTATTGCCTTTTAAATGAAACAATTGCATTTCGGTTGGATGGTTTGAAAGTCTATATAAGATATCCATACAAACATTTTTTGTGTTTTATACTGTATAGGTATATTTAATTTAAAATGTTTCCAAAATATTGCAACTTACACGTTATAACATTAATATAACGTGCCCCACGTTCTATTTTAAACGTGACGATCTCTACCTATTTGCATATGGGATCAACATTCAACACGTGAGGCCATTACAGTACTCCATCTCTTTACATAATTGAGAAGACCAAGAGCGCATTCACACTACAATATCACCATTAGATGGGTGAAGGAAGGAAGTGTGTACGGAAACGGAACTATGTAAGTACAGGTACATAATTGTATTCCGTAACCTGATACGGCGTTCTATTCCAAGCTCACTGTAAATAACCAAGATGAGCAAGTAGGTACCTTAAATTCTTTTAAAAACCAGGTAAAAGCCCATTATCTCTCTAACTAATCCGTTTCTCTCCTTACTCCCTTCTCTCTTCTTCTTATTCTTGTCATCCATATTTATGATATTATTATTTTAAATAATATTTGTAATTTCCTCCATATTATTCGTGCACCTTACCACATTTAATCTTACTCTAATCAGCTCTCCACATCTTAAGGTTGTCTGGAAGAGATCGCTGTGTAGCGATAAGACCGCCTTTTGTACCTCATAATAATTATGTCTGCTTTACTTGTTTACTTGTTGTTGTATTATTTTATTTGGTGTACAATAAAGAGTTAAATAAATAAATATTAAATAATGAGTTTGGTTTAAAACATCTTTAGGCCTCATCTAAACTAACATTATAAACAGGAAAGTTTTGATTCTTTGTTTGTTTGTTTGTATTGGATACATTTAAAAAACTAGACCGATTTTAATTAATACATATAAATATTAATTATTACATAGGATGGTGTATTGTTTATGAGTAATAATCATCATCATCCTGCCCATTTCCCAATTTTATTTGGGGTATAGTTTACTTTTGTCGTACCATAAATGTGTTTGTCTCGCTCGCTCTCTTTCTCTCTCTCTCTCTCTCTCTGAGTGTGTTTGCTCGTCTGTTCTAATATATTTGTTCCATATTTATCCTTTAAAGAAGTAAAAAATAAAATCCAATTGTAATTTAAAAATCTTAAAAGTAAGAATAGTGAGCGTAGAGCGTCGTTCAGATTTTCTCGTCGAGTGTAGAGCCTCTTGTGAAACATTCAGCCTTCTTCAATCTGTCGCTTTCAAACAAATGTACGGAATATTACCGAACGGTTGCTGCGAATATCACAAGACACTTTCGACTCTCGAAAATTGAGTGTCATCTAAACCCCTAAGGCCACCCCGTACTTACCTACCTATATAATTATTAATTGTAATACAATACTAGCAATAAAATTTGCGTCCCCTCGGTAAAAATAATCCGCAAATTTAAAAACAGTACCCGAACAAGAAGATTTGAGAAAATATTAGTATTAATTAATTGTAGAATATTTCTAAGAAAATGTAAGATAGCCTGTAACGGTTAATGATCAAAGTGAAACTATTGGCAACATTACAAAACTATACAATTATTAAGCTGTCTTCTAAAAAAAAATTATAGTAAAAAAAACATGTTATTACAGTTTAAATCTAACATAAAGTAAAAAGTGAAAACTAATCTTTTACATAAAAGTTTTCACCAGAAGCATAAATATGTATCACTATCATATATATAATAATATGTATATAATAATCAAAATCTTCAAAGTTACCTTACAGTGACTAAGATGAAAATAAATAAATATTCACACTTAACATGTGAAATTAATCTAAGCATGTTAATTGCCAGACATTTATCTAACTATCGATTAACTTGCGAGAAGTTGCTAACTTTGTCCATCCAGCCGGCACGATCGGCACAAGCTGTTGCAAAGCTTCAGATAGTCGCCTTAACGTTTACATATTCATACATGAACAATCCCTATATTGCGGTTGGCGTAACATGCAGAACAGATATGAGTAAAACACGAGAACAAACATTTATACAACCGCCATAACAGTGAATAGGGATGTTGACTAATTTTAGGATTCAATTTTATTTTATAGATAGAACCTCAATATTCACGAAAAAAATATATAAAAAATAATAATCTTCAATTTAAAAACAAAAATTGATAAATAAAAATCACTATCAAATTTCCCACCAAAAACGTCACGTGACGTCACTAAACGATATTCAATACTATCTGTCTACTAAGTTTGCTGAATTTCCATATAAAATTGTTCCAATGACGTCATAGTCTCAAAATGGCGTTTGAGGTCACGTGACAGTGAGTACAATTTTTAACATTTTAATTTAATGATATTTAATTTATTGTGACTGATTTCAATAAAAAAATCATATTTTAGGCCTTTAAATGTTACCACTAATATTTTAGACATAAATTTATATTAATTTATAATTAGTGTCAACATCCCTATTGTGCATGTTCACACCACACACTACCACACAAAAATTCTGATGATATACCTACCTACTGCGAAAATGTCTGGACAGATACTACACATCACGCAAAGCGGCTGATTGTAGTTGGATAAAAGGGACACCAATAGTTCATATTTATAAGCTGGATTAAAGGATAGGATACTTTTTTTTACTCTTCCCGCAGGAAGAATTACAACTGCTGTCGCTTGTCGCATATAACATGGCCACACCAAAAGGCGGATGCTTGAAAACAAGACCCTAAAATTATCATTTTTCCGCGACATGAATGCGAATTTTATGGATATCGACCACCCTTCGGTCATCAGCGAGGACCACTACGAACGAGGTTACAAGGTCATTATATAATAATAACATCTTCCTTTCAAATGGCCGCATTAGCTGTTGTAATGGACGCATTTCCTACGTCCAGCCGTTTCCTCCATTAGTGTTTTGGCACCGGACAAGGGCGGAAGGAGCTGTTTTTACGAAACGGACAATTTGCACCGCACGGATGGTATCCGGTTACACCGGTTGAAAGATAATTTTTGATATTATGCAATAAAACGGTAGACCTCTGTAAATGATGCAAAAGAAGCCATAACTATCCTATCATGAAGTTCTGGTTTCATCTCTCTTCAAGGCTCGGTCGCACTACCCATTTCCCTTTACCAAAAGCTTGACTGACTTCGTACACCATTTCGAGAACATTGTGGAGAACAATCAAATATATGCGATTTAATTAAGTTCAAAGTTCATATTCAAACCACAAATAATGCTAATAAAACATTCATGAATTTCAACGAACAGTAGTTATTTCCCAATATATTGTCGACGCTTCTGTTATTTCAATTGTTAATTGGCGATCACTTACCATCAGATAGCTTGTCTGTCAGCTATAACACAAGCCTATCAGTATCATACTCTGATATTACTAATTTATTTATTTATTTAATCCTTATTGACCACAATAAAATAATAAATAGGGTACGAATGGGGAACTTAATGCTTTATGCATTATTTACCAGCTAACCATTGGGCCAAACATAAGCAGATGAGCAGAAAAACTAATGTCCACTGATAGCGACTACTAAAGTTAGGTGTCTTGATTCACATTTCGCAGCTCCTTCACAGCGCATAATATTATAAGCGAAGTACCTATCCTATAATCGATATAACATTACAACCATAACTTACCGAGAACAATAAAACCACAAAAACCGAGCCAGTTGGTAGTCTACTTCTCTTTCCGCATACAGTCGATGCCGATCGATGTATCATCTAAAATTAACCAACCGCCATTGTCCGCCGCGCGGGCCGTGTCTGGCTCCGGACAGCTGTCAGCTGGATGGGTTACTGCAGCCGACCACGACGCGGCAGAGTAGTGATGGTAACTAACAGAATAATTTAGAAATAGACAGAGAATAATTCCAAACAGATGCATATTGTAAAGCATAAGTAAAATATCAAGGCTGAATTTTTCAAGTGGGCGTGGATGGCTAGATCTCAAAGTTGAGTTGAAATTGAGCACTTTTTGCTATTGCTCATATTATCTTCTGTGATTTTATTAAACACAGGTTTCCTTCCCGGCTACTAGTAGTTGTGTCACTGTGTATGTTTTTCGAATGGACAGTTATGCAGTTGATCTTAGCGGTTTTTAGAGCATCACGCGGACATAATATCTAAGGTTGATCAGACATAATAATGACTGATATTAGGAGTCAATTTTGGAAATAATATTGAAAATAATATTGGAAATAATAAATACGAGGTGCAAATCTCGCTCGATCGATATCCCTGGCTGGCAGATGTATTTTTGTTCTAAATTTCAAGAAGTCGTTTCATGTTTTCTACGGCAAAAGTCGGCTGGGCCTTTCATCACAGAGGCGATCTTGATGTAGCATAATACCTAATAATTTAAATGATTATGAACACACTACGCTATTTAAACGTTTAACTAGTTTAAAATTATTGTCGGTCAGTTATTCATTTTGCTCGAAAGTTTCACCCTGAATGGTAACAATAAGAATAAATAAATAATGAATAGAACTACACCTTCATATTATACGAAAGAGGATTCTACATGTGTTCCACATGGTGTTCTTTGGAACTATCACAACAAAATAGTGCTAAAGTATGTAACAACCCACTATGTAACAAAACCCATCTCCTCATCCAGACAGTCAGAACCGGCTGCGTATCATGGCTTATTCCGGCCTATTTGGACTATAATTAGAGCGCAGCATTTAATATAACACCGCCATTTGAAGCGTCAACTCCCGCGTTAATTGAATACTATAGACGGCAATAAATGTCGTGTAAATTTGTAGTGAAATAGGTTGTACACAAATTTGTTAATGCAGTCATAATAATTAGCGAATCAGCAACAGAGACTTCGATTAATTTTACCTAAAATGATTAAATCTGTGTCGGGAATGTTGGATATATTTGATTCTTCGTTCAGAAACTACTTCATGTACTTTGTATGAACATGTATAAAGAGTAGTTTTTATATATGCAAGGTAAGGTCCCTATGTATGTATTTAAACACACATGTAAGGTACACTGCTGAAATTTTGTATCCTATAGGTACTTTAAAAAAACAATAACGGTTTTTTGGCGTTACCAACGTATTGACAGACGTACATTTCTTTGAAATAAGCAAATTGTACAGGTGGCAATTATTCACAGTAGACGCATAAAGGAATCATCTCATAAAAACAAATTGGCTAGTGAAGCGGGAGCCGAGGAGTAAAGTCCAAAACAATTTATGATACTGATAAAGTTTTTAAACTGACCTCTGGCTCCACGCCAGAGACCAAACTCCTAACTTGGGGGTATCAATTTGACAATTTTACTGCAACACGCCATCTATAGCGGTCTGGGGTGATTTTAAAGTAAAGTCAAGTTTGATTCTTCATCCATCTGATATAAGAAGGAAATTTTCAAGCTGATCCTCATCTTAAAGCTTTTGCGGAATAAATCTGAAATTAGGGACACATAACATGAATTCATATTATCACACGCGAAACGTTCGTGCAATCGACATCTCGCATGATGTATCGTTTGTGCTATACGAGGCTCGACCGAGAAATATTATTTATTACATGTTTCACAGTGTCGGAAAGCCAGAAATCATTTCAAAGCTCGTCTACAGCTCTTGCCGCTTGTCATCTACTTATAATAAAAAAATACACATTCCATACAATGAAAAGTTTAATTACTGCAAAAGTGTATTTAACTTTACCTAACCCACATTACTGAATAGACTGGACAGAGGACCCGCCGGTTGTGTACCTAGTAATGTAGCAACTACCAATATTATGATGCTGCATAGAAACTTAGCGTTGTGGGTATCTCTAGTGAAGTTCTAAACGTTAATTTCACAACTAAACGTCAAATACCCATTCATAACGTAAAAACAAACGAGAACTAACCGTAACCATTTTCCTTTTACGAGTATAGCTATACAACCACTCAAGACGACAATAATTCCCTCTGGTAACGAATTGAAGTTAAAAATTTGTGCCTCTTGTGGGAGTTCCGGAATCTCGACAATAAAATTTGTGTCCGAATAAGATATCGTGGTTGTTTGTCATGAGCCATCTTGAATTGTTGTCGTTTTACACAATGAATTGTAGAAGGAATTCCTCTTCAAGCTACTGTCTCATAGCGACGAAGTAGGCTTCAAATTATAAGTGAAACCAAACAGGCGAAAGCGGTAACTACCACTCTGATTGAACATAATTATTTCAATATAAATATTTTTGTGAGTTTTTTTTATTATTTCATAGAGATTACAGAAAATCACAGTATAACATATTAATAGGGTGTAAACATAAACTCCTTTAGAGTTTTTTGACACATGAGTTTTGGACACATGTGAAATTTTAGGAGCGTATGCATATGCGTGTATAGACATATAAATGTATGTAACATGCGTGTATAAGCTTATTTTTCTTACTTTGGTCTGATAATATTAACATCAATCAAGGAAAAAATTGGTCAACGTAAATAGTTATACATTCATGTGAATATGAAGTGTATACTTCACTATAAACTTGGGTACGAAAATTGTAGATTATAGGAATTTTTTTTTCATTTGAATCATTTCTTTCAAAAACATCACTAAATTACAAAATAAACATCAATATCTGATAAATTTATAAATCACTTGTTGAATGAAAAGATCTCCCAAAAATCTCGCTTAACGAAACTCGTCGTCAGTGAAACAAACTTACTTTGTGTCAACAGACGTCTGGCCTTTGTCAACAAGGAGTTATCGGACGAATTATCTGGTAATGAAAATGAGAACATTTTGAAGACACTAATTTAACTCCAGACCGACGGTAGACGGCGGGTACAATATTAAAAGACAAAACTTTTTACCTATACGTTACGACTAAACTCGTTAATCGTGATTAGTGATAACGATTCATGCAAATCATCGTGATTAGTAATAACGATTCATGTAAATCAATCGAATAAGCTATGTATAGCAAAATCTATACTACATGTACTGATACACTTAATAAAGTTGGAGTTGTTTTGATTATTTCTCTAAATATTTGGATCTGACAGTACCTACCAAATTCACATTATGAGAATCTATTGTCCCGTCCACGACAAATGAGGTTTAAAATCGTACTATAGTCTTTGATAACAGCTATGCATGAATATTTGAGATATAATTTGACAAAATTATAGAGATATGAGTAATATTATGAGTGTTGCCGTTAATCAGTTCTACCGATGGCGATCTGTTAACGAGATACCTATCGGAGTAGATGCTTTATAAGACAAAAAGAAATTATGTATGCTTCACACTACATACTTACATACCAACGATACTTATACGTATTATCGATTTGATTTTAATCAGAAAACTTCACTTTCGGAAACAGGTTCCAAACAATAAACAGAAATGATTGTAGTCAGCCATATATTATTATACTTTAAAAATTGCCAACATAGCTGATGCATTAAGTGCTTTTAAGCCTATTATTTTAACAGCGGGAATATAATTTGCAGTCCAGACAAATGAAACAATTTAACGGATATTGAAAAAGTATGCTACAGCAATATTCGTGCAATCGGTGAATTTCGTCGCTTTACTTATTTCAGCTTTCAATTTGGTTGCATTAGCATTTTAATTAAGATTAATTTTAGCTTGGCTTTCATGTTATCATTTTAAAAGCTTTAATATTGATTATTACGTACTTAACTTAGTTCTGATAAGAAGGTCTATTAGTTAGACAAATCATTCGGGATACATACCTGAAACAAAAAGGATTAAAAGTCAATAAAAAATCTCATGACTTACTTATGTTAGTTTATTATCAATTACACCTAAATGCTTTATGCGTAACGTTATTGTAAACTATAAAAAAAATTAAATGTTTTTTAAACATGCGTCTAAATGAGTTTAATCTGTAAAGTGAAATTAACTTTGCGAATTGCAAATTTATGATTCATTTGAATTTATTTATTTCTTACATCGATGAAGGAGGAAATTGAGGATATTTCCCAACTGTCACCATATTGCTGTCAAACATGGGTGATGTTTATATTTAGCTAAAGAGGATGACCTTGACTTAACTTCTCTCATTATAACTTGATACACAATATCAGTATTAGAATTTATTAGTTGTGACACAAACCGCAGATAAGATTTCTGTATAGGTATCTTATCTGCAGTTGAAAAAGTTATGTATTAACTTAGAATGAGAGAAGTTAAGTCAAGTCTCATCTATCTTACCTTGCTTGATCAAACTATAAAATATTCAACAACATAGCCGCGTCATGTTTACTCGCTAAAGCATCGTAAAGCCTTAATTACTTGCGCTAAGAATTTAGTGTGATTTACAGCTGAGTGTTACCCCATAACGTCGCTAGAGGGAGCTGTCTTTCTTGTTCATTACACTTAGATATTTTTATAGGATGTAAAATTTACGTTCTATGACTTTATAAAGTTTAAAATATTTGATGTTGTGACGTATAAATTGCTTAAAGGCCTATAACTCAGTATTATCATTTATTAAAAGAGTGAATAACATTATAGATGACAATTACTTTTAAATATCATCTGTAAATTGGTTTTCCTATGCTTTATTTGCAATATTTTACTCGTAGTAATAATACATGAGTTTGCCGCCATACAACTCGTCGTGTTTCTCGGCTGGGGGCTTGAGAGCCAGTTCTTTCTGTCTTTTTCTTTATCCTTTTCTTGGTCGGCAATCAGTGATGCCTTTGGTGTTGCTGATGTCCATGGGCGACGATAGCCACTTACAATCAAGTGGATAGTCAGCTCGTTTCCCGGTTATTTCCATAAAAAAATTTGGAATATTCACACTGGGGGAATAGGAATGTATACCATCTGATATGAATCCTACAGCTTATTGACGTCCAAATATTTATTCTAGAATTTCTAGGCTCAATTTTCGCAGCCGATCAAAATTAATTTGAAACGCTAATTGATTACGTTCACAGTCACGTTAAATCTATATTTCCAAACTGAATAAAATTAATTAAGCAGAGAAGCACTATAAACTTGTAGGAAATAAAGGAATAGGCAAAACCGAGGAGCGAAGTGGGCTTTTAGATATTTTAATATATACAAGCACCATAGTTGTTCGTCACGGCGGCTCCCGTAACTAATTGCTTTCTTCCAATTTAAACCTGATAATGGGTTACCAGTGGTGTAAGTCATGAGCGCCAGCGTGAATAGTTCAAGTATGACAAGCTACAAACGGTTGCAGGTAGCTAATACAACAGTAATCCCGTTTAATATTTATTAACACGGGGGTTTCAGTGAACACGTTGTAATTTAAAATATCAAAACTTTATTTATGAGTGACTCAAGTAATTCGTAATAGACAAAATAAGGCAATTTAGATTTAAGAGTAACATAAACATGAAAAATATAAAAACCGCAGATAAAACGATATGCTTATCGCAAAACAACATCGCATAAAAAGCGAAATCAAAGGCAGCTTACTATATACGTATAAGTAGGTTATGAAAAACACTATAACATTAAAAATAAACATACGACTAAATAACGTTTCCGCTCCCGCTCCCAACATCGCTCGCTCCACCAACTTACACCCGATTATATCGCCGTTCCAGTGGCTTCCTTGTCGCCTCAGCAATTTTATACGACGCTTTAATTAAAGTCATTTCTTTTAGCGACACCGTGCAATTTTTCTTTGAATATTCAGTCGCAAAGTAACCAAAACCTAACCGAATTAAACAATTAAACACATCAAGGCACAACCGTTGAAGTATTGTTACAATTTGTATCGAGCGCTCGCCTTGTGCGCCGCACCGTTTGTAGTACTTTGTTATAAAGGGCCGCGTCTGCGAGAGAGCAAATAAACTTCACAAAATAAATGGTTACTAACGTATACTGCTTATGGTGATTATTTATTTTGTACCCATTCATATTCATATCTAATAGATACTTATTATCTACCCACCATTGAAACTTTAATTTTACTTTATATTTTGGGGGTGGCGAAGTGGGTTGACTGGCGGAGAAAAATATCGACGAGAAGTATGCTATTGTATTGAATTGTATGCGATCGGGGATTACCTGATAACTCCCAAATGGCGCCTGAGGGAGAGGGAGAGTCTGATAAACAGCGCTGCACGAGGTTTCTCGTGCTAGCAGAAGCTGAGACTCTTCCTTTGCCCACGAAAACTAGCTAAGCTAAGCTATGTATATTACATTTAAGTGTTTAGTTAATTTATTCTATTGTGTGGCAATAAAGAATATTTTATTTTTATTTTTTATTGTTTTAATCCATTTTTTTTTCTTTGCAATAAAGATCATAATATTTTGGCGCATGAGCTACATTTATCGACAAAACATAATTTGTCCATGCGCGCAAGTTGTAGTAACAGTCTGTGGCAGCGACCACCACTACCATCCATGATTTGACGCGACGATGATTGCACAGCGGCCCAGCCAATAGATAACCGCTACAGTGGACATCCCCTCTCAACGATGACCACGCAAAATTGAATACTTTTTTGATGTAGCAATTTGCTACTTACGCTAACGACTGTTTAATACGATGCGCTAATTTAGTTCATTGTAATACGGTAAATTCGAAATTATACGATTTTCTACACATATTCCGGTCTTTTGTTGTGAAATCATATACGGCCGGAATAAATAGGTAAATATTATCATTACAAGTACTATAACACATATTATTTTATTAAAATACCACTTATGTTTCGATCTAATTAGATTTGTATTGTATTTGATTTGTAAGGATTGAAAAATAGAATGTCTAGTGGACGATGCGATTTATAATAAGATAATAGGTAGGTACCTGTTGGCTGGAATAATGGTGCAGTAATTTATCGAGAAAAGCCACAGTGAGCGCACCTGAAATACCCATTAGAGAAAGCCGCAGACTCGAGAAATCTATATATTTTAATGTTGATACAATTTAACACAACAATGAGACTACAGCTTTTACAAATATAAGACTTGTGAACATTCTATGCTTGTTTCTTAAAACCTGAGTAAAGGTTTTTAAACTAACGAACTTAGACTTAGACTTGGAATCAAAATAATAACAGAGATAGAACGATGTAAGATGCTCTGTATTTGTTTAGGTACATAAAGAGAAATTGATAGATAGTGATGGACATACAATAAACATTCGCTCCAAACCTTATAACGGTCCGCATCACACGTGAATAATCCCGGGAGATATGAGCCCAATTTTTATACAGTGAAATTTTAATATGAGCGTTAAACTAATATAATTATTATGATTATTCTAATTTAGGGTCGGCTCACACTGACACGCGACGCGACGCAAGGCAGTCGTAGCAAAATTTTGAACACAAAATACAATTTAAAATCTACTAACTACATAAATATAAAAAACAGACCCCAGTATCACGAAGCTTTACAACCGGGACTACACAACTGACGTTTCAAGAACGCGCTTTTATTACGCGTTGTTTAAGAACTAACCCAAGAGCCACGAGTTGCAACGCCCAAAGCGAATTCGCTCTGAGCTGTAGCATCTCACGTTAAAAACAAAATAAATGTTTGTGCTCTACGCATACATATGCGAAATGTAATTGACACGACACGACGCTCGTAGCGATAAAAGCGTCTAAGGCGTCGTCCTAATTGGCAGCGATCGTACGAGCAAACGATGCGTTCATCGTCGTGCGATGAAAATGATTATGATTATTTATTATGCTCGTGCGATGACTAATTAGAACACACTTATTTAGTGTGTGTGTTTAATTTCGTCGTGCGACTAAATCGCATCGTTTGCTCGTACGATCGCTGCCAATTAGGACGACGCCTACTGGAGCGTATCGGTCCACTCCCGCTGACTTTGCACTTCTCTTATCGGCTGGGTCCTCCAGGACCCGCCCCACAGTCTGCGTGAAGCTGTCAAGACCAATAGGACCAATAGCAACTAATCATTCGAAACAAAAAAAAAACAAAAAAAGTGTTCTTCCAAGCAATTATGGATTGACCTCGAGGTCTAATATAGGTTTGAAAAAAAAAGCAGCGTTTTCAAATCGTACGTTTTCAAAACGTCATATGTATACCAGCTATAAACATTTACAACATCCGTCCGTCTATCACTCCGGGATAACAAGAGCTATAAAACAAACAAGTTGATGAACACGCGGTTTTACTATCAATTAATGTTGTAAATAGTAAATTATTTGTCAACATCTCGTAAATTAATGATGTCAGTTAAGTGTCCACCCAGTTTTATGTTGTGTGCCAATGTTGGATTTTAATTATGAACCCAAACTGAAACACGCAGTTAATACATAATCCATCTACAGAAAACAACGAGGGGAATTCGAATTATGCTTTACTCTTAATTTTAAAGTATCCCTTACTACTCTCAAACGGCACGGTAAGCTAATCAAGACATACAAGAAATTACAAGATGCAGAAATTAAAATTCGACATTTGACAACATATTAACTAACCTTATCCAAACAACAACACAACACCTGTTGTCGCGTGTAGCATGTAAATAGCTACACTACCGCGTACTTGGGTACAATACGTTGCTATTTTTGGTATTTCACAACATCAAGCACTTCACAATATAAGTGCCTAATCGAAGGGTGTACCCTAAAGTTGAGAAACTTGAGTATATTTCTCTTATCTCTTCTATTCTATTCTACTATTCTCTTATTTAATCACCAAAACATGAACACATTTTATCAACGCGTATTCGTTCGATGTCAAGGGGTCACTCGTAATGTGATGGCGCCTGGCGGACGTCAGATTTCTTATGACATCTCTATTATGTATTCAAGGTACATAATAATATACACTATGTTACATAATAATATACAAAGTTATTCTGGTAACAGTTAAACCGGTACCGGTAACGGTTAAAAATTCCGTAGGTGAGCAATCAATTTTCACACATTTAGGGTACGAATAAAATTTTCAAAACAAAATGGGACCAACTTCAAGCCATGATGAGTTACATCCATTAAAAAAAGAATCATCAAAATCGGACCACCCTTGTGCCGATTTCTGCGTGATCATACATTAAAAAAACAAATTATACATATCGAATTGAGAACCTCCTCCTTTTTTTCGTCGGTTAAAAATTTACCAAAAAACCTAATTCAATAACTGAAGCAGTAGTGCTTCACCAACACCTGTATAACACGACATTCACGCCAAGCGGAAGGCAATATAATTAAAGAGACGCTGAAACAATTTGTCAATCACGCCACGCACGTCAAAGATCGTTCACTGACCAGACAAATTGTGCTGACGTCACGAGCGCGTGATACATTCACCACCTGTGATTAATACTAATACCAATGTCCGATACTAATACCATAATAATAACTAAGGACATTTTAATTACATTTTGAGATTTTATACGAGACACTTTGGGGGTTGTCTCCCTTCTTTCGTGGTCAGTAACGCATTTGATGACGCTTTGATTTGACTCCTTTGATGTTGCTGATATCTATGGGCAACGAGGCGGTGGGCGCTTATCATCAGGTGGATCGTCAGCTAGTTTGTGGATAAGCTACATAAAAAACTTAATAAATATTGTCTCTCAAATAAAAAGATACAAATAAACATAAACCTGGGAAAATTACACTGAAAAAAGAAATCTAAAATTCCTCACTACCCCACTCACTACTAAATAAACGCTAGAGATACCAAGCCCGAGACTGCCAAGCGACAAGATGATAAAAACGGCGCCAAAATAATCTGTCAATCGTTACTCGGTTCGGAGACTGCTGACCAGACGAACCCTACTTGCGCCAAAATCACATGACTCACGTACTTCAGTGAATCATACGCCAAAACGATTTTAACCCATTTCAGTTCAGTAGTAAAATAATTCGCACTAAAATAAAGTTTCATACTTAATTTTCATTGCATAGTTAATGTTTTTTTCCCGTGCAAAAAAATTTGTAATTCGATCAAACATTTTTATCGAATGTCTTTCCATCCTGAAGAAGTATCTATTAAATTTAATTGGAACACATGATGGAAAATCCACTTAAGTTTGTACGGACTGATTATTTTATTAATTACTAAATAATAAAACGTATATTTCACAGAGTTTAAGCCCTCACGCGATGGGTTTCATTCGTTTCAGATAAAAGCTTGTTTGTATAATATAAGTAGGATGAAATGGACTAAATTATAGATATGCTACGAACAAATCGCTTATCAAAAGGGCGATAAGAACCATTGGATAAGTAAGTTTATCGTTCAATGATTTGAAGATAAGTTTTATCATTACGCCAAATAAAAGGTAAATCGAGCAGCGTTACGTAGATAAAGCAGCAACATATAAAAACGGGGACAAAATCAAAGGACACTATCAACCAATGCTCCAAATATAGCATTTGGATGACAGAAATTATACAAATATTCATGAGCACTAGTGATTGAAGAGCACTGGTAATTGTTGAAATGGTATTGAAAGTAAAGTTGAACTAGTACCGCGAAAGGAAAGGCACGGTTCATGTTACGGAAGAGTCAATAGAACCTTCGCCTGATGAAAGTGCAGATAAACATGATGGGCACAAACAACCATTTAATATTGGTAGCTTATAGATTTATTACGTAATTTATTCCAGAGACAACATTATTTAAACTTAATCGGTCACGTGCACGGAATTAAATAAAAATAGCTACAATTAAAAAGTTGGTATGGCAGTATAATATGTACTATGGTAATGCAGCGTGTACCTAAATAGCTCACTACCCGTGTACTTGCGTACAGTAAAATTATTTCGTCAGACCTGTCGTAACGGCTGACAAGAAAACAACTGTATCACAATGCAGGTAAATAGTTAGCTCCTCATTCATCTTGCTTTAGTTGGTAGTCCTAAGCAGTCGAAAGGTAGCAGATGATGGCCGGTGCGGTGTGAACAGTGGTAATCAGTCGCAATTTAATTAGGTAGTTCACAAGATCATGCACTTTACTATATAAGTAACTAGTGGATATATAAGTAACTGGTGGACCCAGCTTGTTTCTACTACGCTAAAAAAAAATTCTGATGAGAATAACAGATCAGTGTTTTTGTGTTGACGTTGATGCGCCATCTTTACATATTATTATCTTCAAATTGTTATGTGGGAAAAGTGGAAAATCGACTTTATTAATAGACCTAATGAGCTCAATAAATTATTTTAGTAGTCTCAAACTACCTTCAGATTATTGCCTTTCAAATGAAACCATTTTGAGGCATATCGGTTGGATGGTTTCAGAGTCCATAATGGATATCCGTACAAACATTTTATGTGATTTTATATATATAATACCGATTGAAGGGTATCCCCTATAGTTGAGAATTTTCAGTATATTTCTCAGAAAATTTTATATTATCACCAAAACGTCAAATTATTTTAGCAACGCGTACTCGGCGCAAAGGATTGTAATGGCGGACGCCTGATTTCTAATTTGTAGTTTGTTAAACAACTCGGTAATCAAGCGCTCACACTCGGTTGGCCAATCGCAGCGCAGTATAGCCGCGTACGGGAGCAATTATTGCCGTTTGACGAAATTAAGACCACTAGTTGGCGTGAGAGGTAACAAGCACTCTGAATGAGCGCGCTTTGCACTCAGCTGCCTTCTTGCCATTTAAGTATACAAAAAGAAATTTAATAATTGAAGCAGACTCACCAAAAGGCTTGCTTTTATCGGGAAAAACCGATAACGTTTCATAATAAAAAAATTTAGTTGAGTGGGCGGACATTTAATTTACATGGAAGCTGCCTATAACACTATACATAAAATCACTTTGCTCTAACCCATTCTAAATTTGCCAGTATCCCACGCAAATTTCTCCGGGTACAAATCGTGACATGAATAGCGTTAAGCTTTTCCTACAACCAAGAACCAAATTAAATCAACATGTGAAAAGTGCTCCCACTGATTTTTCTTATCGAGATAGCTTGTCTGCCGCACGCCCGTTCGGTATGTTCGTAAAATTAAATAACAAGGTTGAAAAACAGAACAGAGCGCCTCGCACACATGAGAGGGTATGTTTTGACGCGTGACTTTTTGAGAGACAGTTATTGACAGGCGGAAGGTTATTGTTTGCGCTATTCGATACCGCATCTCTTACGCTTCGCTTCATGTTTCTAACTGTGATGCAACACTTTGATAGGTATGTTTGTGGTAATGGCCAAGTATTTGAGCTGTGTACAAAGTTTTATCTTCGTGTTACTCTTTTAATTTTTTTATCGGTCATAAACTGTGAAGCGTTTGCATCATCAGTTTAAAATAAATAAATAAACACTGCGCTAGGATTGTTTACAATGAAGATATTTTTTTGAAGTGTTTGGATTTAAGAAGTCTATTATTGCCCTTGCCACATCTTCAGAAAAAAAAAAACAAATAACATTAATCCTCCATTCTCTGAAGTCACTGAAGTAGAAAGTAGAAACCGTCGTAATTTTTAATCAAACTCTAAAAAAGGAAGGTTTAATAAAATATTTATGAATATTAAGTTTATCCGGAAGCAGAAAGTTGAAAACATACTGTGTTCTAAAACAACGGGGATTTTACTAAAACTCCCGATGTTAAGAAAGTAGGCCAAACATAAAAGGATAACATTTTCCGTTTCTTAAAACACGTCATAAAATGTAAATAATGAACAAATAAGAGCTCTCATAGCTCGGCCCGACTTGATATACCTTATTATTTTTGTGTTATACAAATATTCAAAATATATTACTATACATATATTCAAAATCTATAAGTAACGTTTAGTATAATAATAAAATCTACTTTGTTTTGTATATTTTTGGAAAAATCCAAATAATTATTTTGGCGTTAACGTTAGTGATAGAAACGAATCGCTGCAAAACAGACTCCGCGTAGTCTTGTCTGCTCTACCCTTAGAGTGTAATGTAAACCGGCGTAGGCGCGGAGGGGCAAGGCAGCCCACGAGCTGAGGAGCAGGTGGTTTTAACGTTCGCCGCAGTGGTGAACGTTAATTGCATCTGCGACGATAAGATCACTTAAGACTGCCAGAGACCCGCAACGTCGGAGCCGTGACAGAAACCAAAGCTGCTTGCTTGCTGCATGCGGAATGCCTCGTGCTGTTTGCCGCATGTTGTGATGTGTAGAGTTTAAGGGTGTATAACATTTGAAGATTAGGTTATTTGAAAATTTGATTAAATGAAAATTAGTTCAAATTAACGTTAAATAGTTGTGGCGTGATTGAGAAACAAACATCCAAACATCTTCTCAAACTTTCACATTTATAACATTCATAATCCTATCAATTGTCAATGTCAATTGTCTGTGTATGTAATTTTCATCCGAAAATTATATCATGCTATTTCAAGTCATATTATATTACATATATGTTACTATACTGTTACGCACCCAATCTCTATACAATTATCCATAAAATCTCATACATGATAAAAAATGAGTACTTCGTTTCGTCTGGAGTCTACAATTCTACACATGCCTGAGAACGTTCGATACCCATCCGCATAGAGTGCGCGAAATACGTTTTGACGATTGACCGACTCCTGACAGTCCGCTCGCACCTGCTACGTTTTAGAATGCGAGGTAAATTATATTTTAAAACAATTACCTTAAAGTCTAGTTTAGTTCAACAGTTGCGTTACTAGGGACGAGTATTTATTTGGACGTCGCACAAGACGTTTGCGGTGCCAACGTTTTCATTATATTTAAAAGACATTTGTTTTAATTTCTGCAAAAAAAATCTGATATTATAGCAGTGGTTATATGTTTGTGAAAAATGTTATTTTAATTATTGAAATAAAATTCAAAAGATTAGTACTTTTGCTAAATTAAATTTTAAAGATTGGGTCTCATATTTTTTTGCATACTTTTCTGGTGATAATATAAGTCGATAACTTGTTTGGTAAAATAAAGATTATTTATTTTTCCTTTTCGGATTCCTAAACAAAACAAAAGCCACAGTCATCCTACAGTATTTCGCAGACACGATGGCCGACCAGTAAATCAGAATTAGTCGCAACTTTTAAAGAAGGGAAATAGCGCGTCACACTTCAATCGTAAATCGTGTATTTTATTTGTTGTAGCCTGAAGCGAGCAATCCAACCGCAATAAAGACGGAATAAATACACTTCGATATATCTTCAATCGTATCGGTCTCAACTCAATGCATTTATTTATTATTATAATAGTGCTTTTTGAAATAGAAATATCAGTGTGAACAGTTTTTGACATTTTAATAAATTGGATTACTTTGCGTTATAATAGTATAACGAATAGTCGTTGGGCAAGTTTAACTAATAATATTTTTTTTTAATTATTTTTTTATTTTTTTTATTTATTTAATATTTTGTAATATTTTTATTAACTCATATCTTCCAAACCGCTGAACGAATGTCGTCTTTATAACCCGTGTTTTAGATAAGTCAAATTAAAAAAAATAGTGGCTGTGAAATGTCATTGTTTCAAGTATCAAAAATAAAAAAAAAAAACCAATAAAGCAATACGAGTATCAAATTAAAGAGCTCACCAAAACGATTTCAAAAAAGTATGTCACGATAGCTCTTTTGACAGCAGGCGAGCTTTTTTGAATTTTTGACTTTATTTATACTTAGTTAAAAGTTATAGAAGATAATCTAGTGATACGTAATTAAGGAATTTTGCCGTTGTTAAAGATACTGATATCTAGTCATTAAGTAGAGTGTAGGTGCCGACTAATCAGTATAAATAATATATGTATAAGTAATTGGTCAGATTTATCCTTTATCAGATTTATCAATTAGTGTTTAAGAGTACATACATGAGTAGTTACTGTTGACATCACACAAGTGATTTTGTAAAAGTCTGCCTGTCTTGTCATGGACTAGATTTTCATGTATACCTACCTAATTTATGATATTTTCATGATCTGAAACATATTCCAGATTTCATACTAGTAGGAAAAAAATACGCACCTGACAGATAATAATAATTTACCTTTTCGTGCCATGACGAATAACTAGTAATAGTCATGTTGTATAATCATCCATTCAATTCATCTAAACTTAATATATTTTTTTTAAGTCTCTAGATAATAAATATAATTTTCTACATCAAAATTAACGAATTTCTTTTTAACAATAAATAACATTACAACTATAATTAGTCCAAGTATAGTACACACAAAACCTAAGCTGTTACTACTGGTCATTAAAAATTTAACAAAATGAGCCACTTAGCCCTTGGCAACAGCATAAAGCATAATACATTGTTACCGTAAGTAACGTAACTATTGTATAGACACGTGTAAATACCAACCACATGTTACTTTACCCAGATATCATGAATGAACGAAGCTCGCCGAGTACAAATCCTAACGCAATGGAACAATTGAATTACGTCTAAGTATCAAAGGAAATTGGGGTCAATATCGCTCGACTGGTGGTCCCGTCCACGTGACTATACAAACATTTTATTGATCGTAAAACAATTCTATTCTTGAGCTGAAACAGTGCGACCATCGTCCGAAATATCACACTTAGAGCCCAATTTGTATTTACTACTAATCGTAAATTTCCTGTGATCATCACTGGGATTACAATGTGATGAGGCTGCGTAAAATAAAAAAATATATTGGATGTATTTATAATATGACGCATTCGCGACCTAAATTACATACTCCATCTTCATTTCATTACATTTTTATTAAACAACTTTCTGGTGTAGGTGTGAAACTTTTCAGGCAATTGCGGCCTTATTTGACTATTAACCATTGAAATTGTTTATAGTCAAATATGGCCGCAGTTGCCTGAAAACAAGCAGGGTTGCCACCTGTCCCAGGTACAAGTATATATCTATTATAACAAGTCGCCAACCGTTAAGATAAATCGTAAGGTACATATTTGGGATCCCTGGTTTGGGCGGATAGCATTAGGTGCTCTTCTTTGCGACTTCTGCAATGAGTTATGCGCCAAACAAATGAGTTACGAGAAAACCTACGGTGTTGTGATGTTTCAGTAACATGCAGGGTTACCACCTGTCCCGATTTTGCCGGGACAGTCCCGATTTCGAAGACATTGTCCCGCGTCTCGACGGCCTATGCAAATTTTTTTTTCAAAAACTTCATAAATAAATACAAAAATGATAGAGAATTATTGAAAGCGGCCCGTAGCAATAAGAAATACATGGGGAAAAATAATTATAAAAAATAAATACACATGAAAAACACAAAATAAAGTTCTATTTTTTTTAGTCTGCCATATATAATATAACCGATATTGGATTGAACCAAACTCCGAAATAGTCCGGTCTCTGATGACCACCAGATTGTCCCGATTTTTTTCCCAAAAGGTGACAACCCCGGTAACAAGCAGCGCTTCCGACGCTTTCAGAACAAACGGTCGGTTACAAAACTCTATCACCATGTATATATGTAGGTACATTGTACAGATGCCTTCCACAATCCACAACTGCCTACAGTCAATGCTACAAGCTTCAATTACTTAATCAGCGCTCTTCATAACAAGAAATGTATCGGAAAAAGATAATTACAAAAAGGGATTACGATCGAATCCATTTACTCTAATGCGTTTGAGCGTGTCGTGTTCCCAGTGCTCGTTTATATGAGCCATTGGGGATTACACCGCGCTATGGATATGAATTTTATTATCCTTGATATCGTATTGTGAGTAAAAATATTGTGTGACGGTAATTATCTAATATAATATTTTGATATGAAAAGATACAATTTCAGTCCGAAAATGAACGATATAATTAAATGTATTCGTAATGTAATGTTACTTGTTAATCTTTTGTCAAAGTTCTCACAGTTGATTCTGGACATATTATACTTTTAACTATTATAAACTCCAAGTGAATTAAATCTGAGTATTAAATTTTAATAATTCGATTTGAGAATACACATAAAAAGTTAGTCGAGAAACAAGCAGATGAGGTACCTGATGATAAGTGTTCACCGACAGACATCACTAATGGGCATCAGTTACGTTACAGGCATTACAATTAGGCATCATCGATGCCTTGCCGGCGAAGAAAGAAAAGATAATATTTTGATTTATCAATTAATGTAGCCACGGATACAGTAAAATAATTGCTTGTGTACATCCATGTCCACAATTCCAATTGAACCGCAAATCAAAGTTATAGAGAGTTCTTAGAAATAGACAGAACAAAGGAGAAAACTATTTGTCCGCGATTTTCTGTGGTAATAAATTGTTATCCTAACAAATTGTTATCTGCCCCAGTAACATTTCATAACTCTTTTTTGTGTTGTATTATAATATATTTTCTTACCTTTACTTGTACGTAACTCGTTATTTTTTTAGCTCTTACCAAAGACTATTAAAAACTGAAGCTTTGCAAATTGATTCGAAGTTTCCTTTTTGTCAAGTACATCCCATTAATCAAATATTCAAAGGCTCTTAAGAGCTATCTTGTCATCCTTCCTAAGGATACAATGTTGATATATGTAACTATATGTAAACTGTGCTTCACTAGCGTTTAACTGAACCCTACTACTAATGATACTACTCGTATATTTGTTTAGTACCCGGATGACCGAGGTTTGCTCGGTTTAGTGTTGTTTAGCAACGCCATCTACTGAAGTAGATTTAGTGTTGCTACTCGCCAATAGATGTCGGGAAGAGTCTATTGTAGTAGTTTTTCATTGCCTGAAAACACGTATAAAACGACATTTCCTAAAAATGAATCCTAGCTAGACCGATTTATCGCCCCCAAAAGGCCCTGCATACTAAATTTCATGAAAATCGTTGAAGCTGTTTCCGAGAATCCGAGAATATAATATACAAGAATTGCTCGTTTAAAGGTATTAGATAGATAAGCTCTTTTCCTTACTGAGAACTATCGTTAATGTATATAACTAGTTATAAAGCCCTCTTATCATACACTATATCTATCCAGATCTTGGCTCATTATACTACATTGTCAGACGGGACAGATTTATATAGACTTGTCTGTTTGTTCTGCGTGTTCGTTGTTAGCACAATTTGCGTTATAGAATGGAATGCGCTTATGGTTTTGTAGTAATACAAATAGTCGCAAAATAAGCAGACGAGTCATCTGATGGTATTGATAAGACACCATCGCCCGTGAACATCAAAGGCATCACTAAGGCGTTATAGGCATCTGGTTAAACAATGGTAAAATTGTAAAGAATCAATAATTTGTATATAGGCTGAATATACCTAAAGATAATAGTAATTAACAAATCAGTCCTACATTGCCAACAAAACGCTCCACATCACAGGCTCCGTATCACCGCGAGACGTAAACCATTAGTAGACGCACACACGAGTTTATGTACGCATAATACAATATCGGTAAACATTTGAAATGCTCACTGAAATACATGTAAATTGTTTCCGGGTCCCATTTGGCATACAAAGACATGAAAGTCCCCGTAACGAATTTGTTTCCGAGCAATAAATTTTAACGGTTATTTTAGAGAAAAAACCTTACGTAAGTAGATATTACTTTGTTTGGGAAAATGATAGCTCTATATTTATTGTTCACACAGGATAGGTGCCATAAAATTTATACCTCAGCTGATTTTCTCTTGAAAAAATTGCGGAAAACTATTGTTTATTTTTATAGGCTACGATAATGCAATCACTACTTCTATTTAGTTCGATTTAAATGCATAAGAATTAAAAAGTAGGTGAACCACTATCTTCAAGTTATACATATAAAAACCACTGAACTAAGACACAGACAAATGTGTCAAATGTCATCTGTCATCCTGTCGAAAGTTTTCCGCTCCACTGCAGTTTAGGCGTGACTATGACCCATGCAACCGGGTCTAAATATCGCTTGAAAAATATGTATCGTGAGTACCTATATCATAGTTAAATAACTGGGCTACAGAGTAATCGTAAAATAAAATTTCAGCTAACAATGAAATTTAAAGTTGTAAAATGTAATTGGAGTGATTCATTTTATTAAAATGCATGCAAATTCGTTAATTAGGGCGTGTCGTTGCCGGGCGTTCAATTTACGGGATCAATTTAATTAATTAGCAATTAACCATTTAAAGGAATTTATATTTTGCAAATCATGCATTTGTTTCACACCATAATCTATGATATACTGTTTCAATTATTTTCTAACATATAGTAATAGTAGAAATTCAACAAAACTTTAAATTACACGTTCTTTATTTCGTTTTTTTAACGTGATAACGTTTATAAAGACGATGAGCCTGAGAGGCATTCACGAAAACCGAGTAACGGCCGGAGTAACGTCACGGAAGCGCGCGCAGCATTAGAGAGAGAGGCACGCTAGACCGGCCGTCTCTCTCCCACTCAAGCGTAATCGGTCCGCTTGGAAGGCATTTTTCATTTCATTTTTATTTTATTTTACAATCTTTTGAAAAGAAATGATTTCTCGTAGCTCGTACGTATTATTATTATATGAAAACGAAAATCTACAATAGCGTCATCTCTGTTTATAGGTATGAACTACTTGAAAGAACTTTACACAGTACATCGACTCGGACTTTAGTTGTAGTCAAGAAAATCACAGATGTCGCGCAGCTCCTGATATTTAAAACGATTTAAACCAAATTTTCAACTCAAATATGTTTAAAATCGTATAGTTAGTATGAAATTTAATATTATAATCTAGCTAGATACGCGGGTCGCGGTGGCGCGTCCAGCCATGTTCAAGCTGACACAACTGGCGAGTAGCACCGCGGCTCCGTGCGTGTAGGGCTTCCATTACGTTCTTACATTACATTATTTATATCAAAAATTATTCTTCTACGAAATAGACGTTATCACGTAAAACCATTGTCCGTAAACCGACTTTACAGACAACCAATTTTTTTTTAACTTGAAAAACATTACATTGATTTTAATATCTGCTCAAAAGCATTCAAAAGTTTACCCGAGAACACGATCAATTTTCCAGCATTAGAAGTTAAATAAACTTTCGTAAACATTTTAATTTGAAAACATTATCTTCACTCGAACATAATATGTTAATTATCGTATATTATTCGATAATTTTCTTATCGATAACTATACCTGCAATATAGCTAGGCGATCCAAGACGTTACTTTGTGTCTGCGTCGACTGCGATTCCGGAGAATGGGCTATTGAATGACCGAGTGCTGAGGAATTATCGACATCAAAGTAAGCCAACGTACAATTGAAAAGATTATGATCTGAGAAATTCTTGACATGTATTATATATTTTTCTGAATAGCAAGGGTTAATCCGAGGGAGTTTCTACGATCGTTGTAAAATTGGTATGTTAAGAATCTAAAAATTAAAACAAAAACAGATATTGTAGTTCCCTATCATGGATCAAGCACGGAAAAAACCAAGTGATCACCTGATGATAAATGATCATAGCCGCCCATCTATATTCAGAACCTCTGGAGCGCCATCAACACAGTGAAAAAATATAAACACCTTCCTTTATTATTTTTTGATGAACATAAAGCTAGTGAGAAAATACACGAATCCAATTCTGTTTTGAACAGATCTGTTAGCCAATATACAAAGTATCTAACTCAAGTCACAAGCACCTATTTAAACGATAACTACATTAATCCCGTTCCTTGTACGTAGCAATACTAGCACACATCCAATGGTACAATGGCGCAATCTATGTATCGATATCCGGAGGGCATAACGCCACGATACGTTGCACAAGTGCCAATCGAAGCTTGGAGATTGTGCCGCGGCTGCATCGCCGCAGATAGTGGACAATGGGCCATTGAGCTCTATTCGAGGTATTGTGGAATTTTCGATATCGCTATTATTACTACTAATGTCGGATGAAGGGATTATCTTGCGAGACGGTAAGACTATTTTATAGCAAATTTTAAGAATATTGTAATGAGTATACCGATAGACATAAATAACGACCTTAATTGATTAATCTATTTTAGATATGTCTCCAATTACTCAGCCGGAAGTAAAAAATGATATACTTACATTAAATTTTAAACTTCTTGAAGTACCTATCCATTTACTGATTTAGACAGAAGAAACTAGAAAGTAACTACACTTTATAACGCTAGTATAATTAGATCTAGTTTCTACATCTGAATTAGATTACAAGGTATTATACAAAAAGAAAGAATGCCTGGTATTTAGGTACAAAATAGCTATGCGTTCAATTCAAACCGAGAATGATCTTTTCACCAATATTTGTTTTCACACAGTATCTATCACACCTAGGCCAATCAAAAACACTTCTAGTTCGGTCGGCATTTTATCTTCGCAACCATTCTTCACCTGAACGATATGGTTTTCTCTACAGACCTGTCTGTACGCGTACTTCATTTCCCCATGGGGTACGTACATTTCACTTGAACCCCCTACTGTCATACATTACTCTTTTTTAATTTAATTTAAATTTCATTTCAGATAACAATGAACCATACACAGTAGTTCACAGTCAGTAATGACATTTATAAGATTCACGAGATCTACAGTCAAAATGTGCAAGTCAGACATGAAGATAACATCGTAATAGTGGGTAGTCGGTCCAGGAATGTTATGAGCAAAGTTGAGTCCGCTTAAACGACGGCTCGACTTCTCCGGTTTGATGTTCTCTTTATTATGCAAATTCTCTTAAAGTAATGGGACAGAATCACCCGAGGGCCAAATGGGGGCACGATAATCGCAAAATAACTCCGAATATCTTTTAAGACTTTGTTTTAGAACGGAGTGATTGAATTTTTATTTTGCATATTTTAATAACGTGATAATCAAATGGAAGTGGGAGAGGACTCGGGTACTTAAGAGCCATTTCGCAAAACTCGGTTGATAAACTATAGGTATTTGAAGCGGCTCCTAGACGTGATATTGCCTCGCCCGGCTCGCGTCGCGCTTGACCTCAGTTCTGTGCGAGTAATCTCCTTGATACTTTCAATCGTAAAAATTTTAAAATTATGAACATATAATTTTAATTATACACTTTGTGACCACATACATGTATCTGGTTTGTGACAATATAAGTTTATATAACAATTAAAAGTACAATGTAGTAGTACCATTATCGGTAACTTATTTTCATAATACATTTTAGGTACCTACTTAGGTACATCACAATAAAGATGTCCAATAGATGCATATTGCAATAAAAAGTCAATAGATGCATATTGCAAAAATCAATATTTTGGCAAATCAACGTGAAAAATTAAAAATCACGTTTTTTCAAGGTGATCTATAAAATGCAATATGCGTTCATTTTGCCTGCGATATTCGCAGCGCGTCGAAATACATAGGTATACCTAAATTCAAATCAATCGGAGGGTATAGAACCGGGAAATCCCGGAACCGAAAATCCCGGGATTTACAAAGGAATACGGTACTTTTCAAAAGAACCGGGAAATAAAGTAAAAGAACCGGGAAACAAAATAAAAGACCAGGAAATAAAATAAAAGAACCGGGAAACAAAATAAAAGAACCGGGATTTTCTGAACTTTTGGGAAATAAAAATATGTCGCGTCGTGATACAAAAGATAACGTAAAAATAAAGGTAATTTATACAATCCATACACAAAAATGATTACAGCTTTAAAAAGAAGATATTCAGAACGTCGGCTACATGAAGCAGCTATACTAATATAATATTATTTACACAACCCAGATTGATATTTTTCTAATATAAATGAAGATGATTTAACTCTTTTTTCTCGTCCAAGCAGTGCTGAATTGTGCAATACAATTGTGTTGCTTTCATACAATTAATACGAAACTTATGTTTGCATGTAAGGTATAATAGTATGATGGTTACTCAATCACGGCAAACGACTATGCGGATTTGGGTAGAAAACAGTTTTTCCCTATTTAATGCTCCTGAGAGATAAAATAGGAGACGCGATACTAACTATTTTCACGCGGGGAAAGCCGTGGTAAAATAATCCCGAAAGAACTGAAAATCCCGGGAATCCCGGTTCCAGCATAGGCGAGTACCGAAAATCCCGGTAATTTAAAACAGGACCGGTTTTCGATACCCTAATCATTACCGTGATACAAAAGATAACGTAAAAATAAAGGTAAATACAATCCATACACAAAAATTATTACAGCTTTAAAAAGAAGATATTCAGAACACTATTCACAGTGGTCTTTGAATGTTAAAAACGAATTCTTTATTGTTTTCTGTTGGTTTACAAAACAAAATATTGACAATAGTCTAGTATAATGAATTATGAGAAACGAAATTCGCACTTTTCTCCCAAACCACTTGCTCTCTACAAGAAAAATGTATGGCACATAAAATGTCAATCTTTTTATGGGCTACAACTTTTATTCAATCCTTTCGGAAATCGTCTAGGACGCACCGTTTAGGAGATATAAGAAGTTTTCGGAAAATTTGGGAGGGGGGGGTTAAGGTTGGGCCCAATAAGATTGGGTAATGTTGCAAGTATGAGTTCCACAGGGTGGATGGAAATTCAGTCGGAAATCGTCTAGGACGTACCGTTTAGGAGATATATGGTATTTTAGGAAAATTTGGGGGGGGGGGGGTTAAAGTGGGTTCAGTAAGATTTAGCAATAAGGTTTGGGGGTTTACTAAAGGGGGTCGAAATTTCCGTCTAAACTTGTCTAGGACGCACCGTCTCCGAGATATCCGGGATTTCCGGTTTTCCAAAAATCTATATCCCGATGAAATCTATATACCTGATGAGTGCGGTATTTGCCCGGATGCCTCCCAGATTATCCCGACGCAAAATTCCACTTTTGGGTGAAGAACTGAGGGGGGGGGGTATAGGGGGAGGCGAGGGGTTGTGAAGGGAAAAAATGAGAGGGTGAAGAGAGAAGGTAAAGGGTGTTGTGTATTTGAGATACGTGAGTTTTGGGGAGTTGACGGAACTTGGGTGCACGAGAGTTTCCAAACAACGAATGTATTATCTTTGACTAATAATAAGTGACTATAGCTGACTAATGTCTGAGTTTCTATCATTCCAACATTTTGGCTTAGCAATAGGGTCCCGTTGACACCGTTTGGGTACGGAACCCTTTAAAGTACAGATTGATCTAAAAGTTGTATAAATAAAGGGTATGTTTAGACAAGTTATAATTTTTTTTTTCTATGTAAATATGTAATTTACACATATAACAAAAAACCTAAATACTGTAAACAGTAACTAATGTCTAAAAACGGAAAATGTTTTATTTCAAATTACAGCAGTGACTTCCAACCCAATAGGGGTTGAATTTCCAAAAATCCGATAGCCTAAAGCCTTCTTCGATAAATGAACTATCCAATACAAAAATAATTTTTCAATTCAAACCAGTAGTTCCTAAGATTAGCGCGTTCAATCAAACAAACAAACAAACTTTTCAGCTTTCTAATATTACAATAGTAATAGTATAGATTAGCATAGATATAGTTATATTTTGTACATATGTATGTTCGTGATTTTCTCCGTTACTACTTACACTACATAAATTGGAAAGAAATAGTTACTTAATTTCTATTGTTTTCTTCAAACCAAAGATGTTTAAAGCAGAATATTACGCAAACGGACCCCTGAATTGAAAAATGGTCTTTTGAAACCTATAATATTTTTGAAAGACCTTTTCAACGATACCCCACATTAAGGGGTAGACGAAGAAAAAATCATACGGAACGGACAGACGGATGGACGGCCGGACGGGCTAGCCGGCCGGTTGAAATAACGAACGGACTAGACATGATTCCGATTTGACTACAAAACCCTGAAAATTATAGAAAACTAAAAATAATACAATTGACTGTAACTAAAAATTCTCACATGATCAAGACTGTTCAATGGCAATATAATTACGTTACTTTTACGAAATCTATTCCTTAGATGGCTAAAGCAAAAATTGACATAGGTCCGACCTCCAAGAGGGCTCGAGCCTAACTGATTTGATTCGCACCAGTTTGTTTATTTATATGGTAAAGTAAATTCGTTGTAATTAATTATTTTTTGCAGTAAGATAAAAAAAAAATTACGTGTCATATTCGACAAAGACCATATTTTATTACTACATAAATTTTTGATGGGAAATACGCTTTATTGAATACAAAAATCGATGGTAAAGTCATGGCATAAACCATGAAAATTGGTAATGTTATTGAATTAATTTGGAAACGAATATGATAGTAATCGTATATCTCTTGTAATAAATGCAAAATATAATATATGAGTGTTCTCTAGACATTTTTTTTACTCAATTTAACAAGATTTAATAAAGAAAATCAGTGTATGAAATTGACTCTGTCGTCCTTTTGCTGAAAAATAGTTATGCTAGATTGACAGTTACGCAAAAACTAATTAATATTTTCGAATATTAGATTATCAATATCAATTATAATAGATTGATCTATTTTATGTGTTCATTTGCCAGCATTAATATCTTTCTTATGATACTAATTTTTGACGTCAAATTCTTCATTCCGCGCGACTAACCGCGAAATGGCTCTTAAGACTACGACATTACAAAGCAAAATTTTCATGAGATACTTTAAAATGATGCAACGTTAGATGGAAAACATTAAAATCACATCATGATTTTTTGACGGTATAAATGATAACATAATATAGGTGAACTACAGAACAGACATAAGTCAAAAGTCAAAATATTTTATTCATATAGGTATCACTGATACACTTATGCACGTCATTTTTTGGCTTTTCGGAAGGTGCTTTGTCGTGGAGGAGAAGAAAAGCCTAAAGAAACTCCTCAGCACATCTTTTAAAAAAATAGACTATAAAAAATCAGTTTTCACAGTCACCTCATGAGATGAGAGGTTGCTCTAGGCGCCCGGCCAGGTAGCATTAGGTGCCCAGCATTGACGGATTTAGAACGATGTAAATGCATCCAGAACCAACAGTAGTCATTGGAGGGCGTTAAAAAGAATAAGAGTCATTATCGACCGATCGACCTTAATGAACATAGTTACTAATATCCTAATCAATCCGTTTCAAGACTTCTCATCGAATCCGATTGCTTTACGCACATATAAAAACAAAGAAGTCACAAACAAATAAGTAAACTTGCGTTTTCCATCTTGAACTTCGTCGGCACTTAGGTACGATCCGTTCAAACACTTCCATGTAAAAAAGAAACATTATTTAATTGTCTATACCTATTACATGTCGCCGAACACTTTCAATAACATAAGCGGGTCCTGAAAACACCCTAATAATTTTGGGAGATTTAGATACAAACACCAGTACCTAGGTATGAAACTCTGAACATTCTTAAGTGTGTCGCAGGGCACATAATGCCAACGTCGCGCGCGTCGGCGTCGTAGCGAGTAAGCCAACAGATAGCGGCACGGACGTCCGGCGTGGATAAGACGCTACTAACACTGTATCTTTGCACATTCAAGCGTACCACGACAAAATATATTACTTGTATCACATGTATTTCAAGATAAGGTTAACCCTTCGAACACATACATAGGTTAGGAACAAGGTCATAGACGTTCAAACAACGAACTAGTACTTAAGCGTAGAGAGGTTTAACTATTCAGTAAGAGTTCAGTATATTGGTATATGCCTCTTAAATAATTTAGGAAAGATATTTCCTTGAAATTGAATTGATTTTATAATCGAAATTCTCAGAATACGCAAAGATGTTTAACTAACAGATACGTTATGCCCTTACAAATCGATCGAAAAATCTGTTCCGACCGAGCTACAACCCACACACGTTTATCTTTTGTTTCCCTACACCAATCACTAGTACATTGGCAAATTATGTAAAAAGGATGGCATTACTAAAACCATAATAGTGAAAAAGACAGCTAGTGTTTGTCGCTCGCGTCAATCTATATACGCTACGGTCTTTATCGCTCTCGCATCAAAACTAGATCGCTATCTCTTTCTTCATCTGAATATGGCGTCTTTGCATGATTATTAGATTGTTTAGAAAAATAATTGAAATCGACTAAATAATCTAAGTATCTTAGCGTACTCAAATGTGGTATGAGATTCCTTGTGTTTTGTTGACCTTGGAGTCATAATTGGTGCACTTTCTAAACACACAGGATGGCATTTTGTTATATTTTCATAACTACGTATTAACCTACGATGCGCCATGCTCGTGATTGCGCTCGACGCAGACTAATCACAAAAGTTCCCAATTGGGAACTTTTTCAATCATCACAACGCGCGCGCTTATGACCTATCTGCCTCTTTTTAATATATAATATCATTGAGAATACGTTTTTCTGTGCCTTGCAAATTTATGTAATTATGCAATTGTTAAAAGTAACACTTACATCTGAAATAATTTTAAAACAGCGTCCACATATCTTGTTGTGAGACATAAAAATTGATGTTAAAAACAACTTTGAATAGCACAAACAGCTTCGCAATAGAACGACAACGAATAATATTTTTAAGAACAAAACAAGTTACTACTAAGGCGCTCTTCATCACATTATGCCAACATGTTCCGTCTGAGCACATTTTAATCACATACGAGCATCAAGTATGCAGACGGATCGCCTCGGAACGCGTCGGCATACAATAGCATCCCGAACAAAAGCACCATAAACAATCAGGCAAAAGTCTGATTGCAAACACTGCTACGGAAGTATGCTTTTATACAATAATAAGAAGACACATTTCTTCATTTACGGCTGTTATCGAAGTTTTTACAGGAAGCTAATTTAGACGACTATAGTTCGTCTAACGAAACGAGATATATGGTAAATATAAGGTAACCTGCTCAGGCGGGGTTCGTAGTGAAAATATCTTGATAATAATAAAATTTCATTTTACGCGAATCCGAACGCGATTTGTCGTCATTAGATACATAGCATTCAAAGTTTTAGAACCGTTACATTTGACTACTCAAATCTTGCACCACGAGTCTGCAAAGATTTACGACATTATAATAAGAGGATTAGAAGTTCAATTAGTTAGGTTTTCACTTATACTCATTACACATTAAATCATGACATTCGTAGGATTTACATGGACTGAAACCAGTACAAAAGACGATAAGAGCTACTGGCATCTTCGTTTCACAAAATAAAGCGGTTTTCAGCCTTCAAGAATGTCGACTCAATAAAGGGCAACACGGAAAGCGCCAAACGAAAATAGTGTCCCACAAAACCCCATAAACAATGCGGGCTGCAACCCTTAATGGAACTAGAATACAACGGACATTCCTTGAAATGTCCAAAACCTTAATCGAGAATATGTAAGTATAAATTGATATGCTACATGCTACAAATAATCTTCATATATCTTATTACGAAACATACGAGCATAAATCTTTATTATTTAGGTATAATATTTAATTATAAAAGTACGAAATTAATGTTGCAAAAGTACCTGTAGTAGTATGTAGCTTTAAGAGTACAAGATAGCACGAAAAAGGTTTTGGATAAATAACAACATAAAGAATTATCTACTCGTATATACGGAAACCTAAGTAAAGATTCTGCAAAACAAAGTATTCACTAACGAATATTTTTCGAAGAAAAGAAGAAGCTTTCGCGAGGAGTTAACGAGAAGACTTAGTTCAAATAGAAAGCAGGAAGATGACTTGATTACTTTAATTTAATTATAAAAGTACGAAATTAATGTTGCAAAAGTACCTGTAGTAGTATGTAGCTTTAAGAATACAAGATAGCACGAAAAAAGTTTTTGGATAAATAACAACATAAAGAATTATCTACTCGTATATACGGAAACCTACGTAAAGATTCTGCAAAACAAAGTATTCACTTTCACTAACGAATATTTTTCGAATAAAAGAAGAAGCTTTCGCGAGAAGTTAACGAGAAGACTTAGTTCAAACAGAAAGCGGGAAGATGACTTGATTACTTTAAATAGGAGATTCCCAACAAAACTATTAAAAGCAAAGGTAAAATATTCCTGAGCATCTCCTCTAGTATAGTATATGGTATGGAAGACAAAGTATTCAACCGATACACATGATAGCTGATATTTCATTCGCAGATGCTTTCGTGGTCACGGTGAAACTTTTTAATATCTCAAGTTTCAATAGCCTTGTAGCCTTCTGTACATACAGCGTGACTTAAATAGCGGCTTCAAGCCTCAATATCGTATACGGCAATGCAAACGAGGATTTCAAAATGTGCTCGATACAGGGCTGGAACTGGGTCGACGAAAATGACGATAGGGACACGGCTACAATGGCGAGGTGCCTTAGTATACGCTTTCGGTGTACTTAGCACAAACTTCTTAGTTCAGGTGGTGTAATATTCTAAGGAAATATTGTTGAACATTGCCTACACGTACACCTTCAACTTATTCAGTATTTCCTTGTCGAACAATAAACAAGTCTTGTTAAGATCATTGTCCAATCAGGGCAAAGTTTTTGGTAGACTAAAGACATTTGGTGACGGAGTGCCTCTCACGTAGACAAAAGAACCAAATACAGGTTAAAAATATTTGATTAAAATCAAATACAGAATGCCCTACCCTTTCGAAACGAATTACAGCACAAACGAAAGAGAGAATTTAATAAAACATAAAATCTTTTATCTCCAACGCGGCATCTGTTGCAACGTTATGTACGTGAATGGATATATTAGCAATTCGCAACATGCAAGCTGCAAATGTTTGAACATCCTAGTAACACACGCTATCATATTACAGGATTGATGCCATACCACGATTTCAAATGTAAATTCCTGTTATATGTATAACAGTTGTTAGTATTTGCAAATATTTCACTGAACATATATATATTCATTTGTTCCCACTAGTTCCACTAGTTAGTCCGATCGTCGAACTTTACTAACATGAGAACAATACAAATAATTAAATTAAATGCCAATTTATGAAAGATGTAAGTCTCATATATTCTCTATCACTCGTCTCTGATATACAAGTTTTTACTAATTACTTTGCGTGAAAATGGCTTAAATTGTCCACTTTACATTGCCAATGATTACCATTTGACTCGACACATTTTACCCTACACCGTCACTTTGTATCTAGTAACTACGCATTTGTTCGCTAATATTATGTACCTACCTAGTTATTATTATCTCGCCACATAAACAAGCGTCTTAATGCAACGGAATAAACGCGGTAAGTTCAGTCTTGTTATTATCGTAAACTGATTCATAAGAAGAATAATGCCAAATCTAGATATAAAGTGGACCCTAGCGATGATAACCTTGCTAAGTATAAGGCAATCAGGAATCACTGCAATAAGGTGTGTAGAGATGCACAACGACGCCATATTCATAATCGTGTTCAAGATGGAGACCCAGCAAGGGTCTGGAAATTTCTAAGAACTTTTGGAGTTGGGAAGACACGCAGCAATGATACTCCTATTAAATTAGACTTTGACTGCTTAATTCAGTATTTTTCAGGGACTTCTTGCATTGACATTAGTTCAAAGCAAACAACTTTACATTTTCTTTCTTCGCTTCCCACTCCTGACTATCCTGCTTTTTCTATACGCCAATTCGACATTCGTGATGTTAAGAAGAGTATACTTGCAATTCATTCCGATGCAGTAGGCAGTGATAGCGTTAGTCGGCGTATGATCATTCCTATCCTTGACCTAGTCGCTCCTATAATCACATACATCCTAAATTTTTCGTTAACCTCCTGCACATTCCCCTCTGCCTGGAAAGACGCACAAATTATTCCCTTACCAAAAAAACTCAATCCTCTAACCTGCTCTGATTTTCGTCCCATATCCATTCTACCGTTCCTCTCCAAAGTATTTGAACGCCTTATTTACCACCAACTAAAGTTTTTCCTTTGTTCTAATAATCTCCTGAATCCTTATCAATCCGGTTTTCGTCCAGGTCATAGTACGACTACTGCTCTGCTGAAGGTAACAGATGACATTCGCTTAGGAATGGACAATAAGCAAGTGACCGTATTGACGTTGCTTGATTTTAGCAATGCTTTTAATACCGTAGACTTCGACATCTTACTTGCAACATTACGCTCTCTTAACATATCTCCGAATTCGATTAGCTTATTTCATAGTTACTTGCATGGGCGCCGACAGCGTATTTTTGCTGACAATAATTATTCATCGTGGGCAGATGTTGCTGCTGGCGTACCGCAAGGTGGCGTGTTGTCTCCTCTCCTCTTTTCTGTGTATATTAACTCTATAAGTTTACAATTGTCTTCTCTCTACCACCTTTATGCTGATGATCTCCAAATCTACTCCCAGTGCCGAATTGAGGATTTACCGAGGGCTATCAATACTCTAAACAATGATTTAATAAAGATCTCGCTGTGGTGTCAGCTACATGGATTGAATATTAATCCCCATAAAACTCAGGCCATAATTATTGGTAGCTCAAGGCTTCTTTCTAAAATTGATTATAATAATCTACCACCTATCTTACTCGATGGGATTATTATTCCTTTGAAAGATAAGGTAAAAAACCTAGGAATTCTTATGGATGCAACTCTCTCCTGGGGTCCTCAGATTAGCGAGGTTAGCAGGAAGATGTTTGCAGCAATGGGGTCACTTCGAAGGCTACGTAACTTTCTACCAACTTCGACCAAAACGGCGCTTTCTCTTTCTTTACTCTTACCGATCCTTGATTATGCAGACATTTGTTATCTAGATCTAACTGAGGAGCAACTAAATAAACTTGAGCGACTCCAAAATTTTGCAATAAGATTCATATTTGGTATACGCAAGTATGATTATTTTATTTATTTATTTTATTTAACAATTTATGCACACGTATAACAGTGGTTACAAAAGGTCATAAAAGTAATTTTGTACATAGGCAATGCTTATTTCTAAAAGAAATCTCTTCCAGCACACCTAGGAATGGAAAAGTGGTATAAAATTAATTTAGCGTGCACTTGTTTATAAAATAAATAGTATATAAAATACATATTAAAAATACCATGAATACATACATACATATATACATACATACATACATTCATACATACATACATACATACATACATACATACATACATACAAACTATGCATACACTAATACATACACATTTTATTAATATATAAATTATTAAATATATGGACAAACTATACATAGATTTATAGAAGAAAGAATAGTAACCATGACAGGATTTACGAGTATTAGCAGAGAGAAAAATAGTGTTCTTTTACTCTTTTTTAAATGAATAAATTGATTGACATTGACGAATACTTGGCGGCATATGATCACATTTCCGAATTTCGTAAAAAGCTCAGGTGGCTCCCAATTCGACTTCGGCGGAATACTCATATTCTTTCTGCTCTATACTGCACACTGTTTAACCCAAATACACCGAATTATTTAAAAGAGCGATTTAATTTCATGCATCTTTCCCATGATACACATGTACCTACTTCGTTCTAATTTTAACTTAACTCTTTCTACACCTAGCTATTCTTCCACCTTCTATAGGAAGTCCTTCACTGCAACGGCAGTGCGACTTTGGAACGCCCTTCCTATTGCTATTCGACGCGCAGAGACCATTGAGTCATTTAAGAAACAGGTGAAGGACTACTATATGTCCTGTTAACACATTCCGTGTTCTAGTTTTATCTGTACACACTGATAATTATTTCTATTATTTCTCTTTTTCTGCTATCTACAATATACTTCTTTCTTTCATTTTTCCATCTTTTCCTCCTGAGCATTATTACCAGTTCTACTATAATATACTGGCATACTATAACACTAATGTTATATTATTAATATTATATTTATTATTTATTTGTATTATTAATTTTATTTTTCTGTACACGCACTACCCTGTCCTTTAATTGTGTAAGTTGAATTATTCCAGTCAATGGTTGCCTGGAAGAGATCGCTGTTTTAGTGATAAGGCCGCCAATTGTACGTTCATATTTAATGTAACTATTTGTCATTTGTAATTTTATGTGTACAATAAAGATAATTTGTATTTGTATTTGTATCGTGGATGGATCGTATCTCTGCAACCATTAAAATTACTTATTCGGTCTCATAACAGCCATTAATTCCCTCCTAATCAGTACAACAATTTGGAATGTAAACAAAAGGAACAATGTTGCAGAACTAATGCTTCAAACAATCTATCTTGCGGTCATCGTGGGCGGATGTGTTCCATATTGCTACTGGAATTATTACAGAGCTGTTCACCGTACGATTTGTCAAAGATTGTTGAATTGTTCTTGTTGGATAGTTCTAGAGTAACTAATGTAGAGTAACCTAGTTAGAGGTGGGGAATAAAAGTTTGAACGTTTAATTTAACACATTTTTTTAACTAATAACATCAATAAGTAATTCTGACATAATCGTTAAAAGTTATTACTCGGTTCGTAGGCACAATAAAACGAGTCGACAGTTTTATTTTATTCGGCGCCACTTGGTTTTTCAATTTGATATTTAAAGTAATTTAAACTAATAGTGAATAAATTTTAACTTAATGATTATTTCAACTAAATAGGTGTTTTATTACCAATAATAACTATATTCGATTAAGCTATATACGTACCTTCTAACTAAATGTTAGTTCTTAAAATGATATTAGGCAACATATTAAACAAACTTATCTTTTAAGTAAAACAGGCTTTCAATATTTACAATCTAAGAATAAAATTAACGTAATGAAAACGTTACCTTTGTTACCGAAACTGATAACCTTATCCGTTATATTTATAAAATTTAACATAAGAAGTACTTTTTTATTAACAATAACTTTTTAACAAATAATCTTTTATAACTTTTAATCACATCTCTATACCTAGTGGTATTCCATTGCCCGGTTGAACCTCCTTCAAATTCAAAGTCCAACAATATTACGAAATGTATTCGGTGCATACAATCTTGCGGTCATCGGTTGAATGCGTTCCATATTGCTTCAAGAATCTTATGAAACAATAACGTAGTTTACAACTACGTTTGCTGTAGTTTGGTCACTTAGTGTCAATGTGTAGTTGTTCAAGCGGGATAATGTTCTAACATTACTAAAACTAAAAACAACGTTCAATATTGATACACTTCTGGAATCTCGTGAATCGTACCAGAACATATTAAAAGGAAAATAAGGATAGAGAGATCGGTGTAAAAAGTATACTTATAGATATTATATTACATTAAAAATATACAAGATATTATATTCAGTGCATGCATGAAACAAATAACTTTGACACTAAAACACTAAACACCGAAGATATGTGTTCGTACCAATACTTCTATGAAAAGAAATCAGACGATACAATCAGAAGATCAAGAGCAGTGTGACATATTCCCACGTTATGTTATCTGTAGAGCACGTTCGATAACAAAACGGCGTAGCTTAGTCAATGAAACATTGCCGCGATAAAACACTGGACGAACGCTTTTCCGAGGCGATTGTGCGGAAACGTAGGCGACCCGAGAGTGGCGACCCTGGCGACCGACAATTTACTGACTTGTTTAATCCGGGACTACTTAAAAGACTTGAAAATGGACAAAGTTTTAATATTTAAACTAGAGAATACCTGGCGTGTGCTACGCTAAAAAAAGAAATACATTTTGTTTAGGGATATTTTTTTGTATGGGAAAAGTCGAAAATCGACTTCATTAATGTTAGGTACAAACATTTTTTGTTGTCTCAAACCATCTTCGCATTACTGCCTTTCAAATGTAACCAGTTTAGGACACATCAGAGAAGAAAGGCAATCAGATACCTATACGAGTATTAAGAACTGTAGATCGTTTCGTTTCGTTCGATATTGAAACACTTCCCAGGTTGCGATTAAATTTTTTCCATGAAGTAATGTTTGTGAAGGGGGAGAATCGCATCAGCGTTATAGTGGTATAAGCCTATATCTACATTTACACAAGTTTCAATATTTACGGCGAGCCACAATCGAAGATCGATTAACGTCAACTTTATACAACACGTGAGTCATGTTGCCTAAAGGTGGCGCGCGCCGCGACAGAGACAAGCGACCGAGACAAGAGACCGAGACAGGAGACCGCGACAAGTGTCTCGGTCTCTTTAGCATCTACTGTGGGTCGAGACCGAGACCGCGACCAAAGCTACAATTCATTCATTTTCAGAGTCTGTCGATGGAGTTACTTATGTTGTACTGTGCCATTAATTTACACTGTCTAATTAGAACTTCCATTGGAGGAAGAAGAAGGTTTTATTTATGGTTTCAGCTATGTTTTTCCAAATATTTTTCTTTAAATTTTCGTCTCTGTAGGACTCCAGTTGATTATTGTATATCGGAGGGTGCTGTCTGATCAGTTCAATTAGCTTTTCACAGTCTTCGTCAGGAAAAGTAGTAATTTTTTACAATAAACACACGTTCAATTCGAGCGCGACACGACGAGACAGAGACACTACTAGTCCAGGGCAGCGACTGTCGCGCGGTCTCCGGTCTCGCGTCTCTGTCTCCTGTCTCGGTCTCGTTCGCGAACTGATGCCTATTCATTGCATATGGTTAAGTGACGATAGCGGTCTCCTGTCTCGGTCTCTTGTCTCGGTCGCTTGTCTCTGTCGCGGCGCGAACCGCCAGCTTAACAGGACGGATGTTAGTGTAGCCATATTAACAAGCATACTTGGGATACATACATACATATTATTATGTCTGTATAAATAGAAAGAAAATTCTAAATGACTACTCATCAATGCTTAGCCTTTTATGTCTTGAAATTATAAAGTTAAAAATATTACCTATTGCTTTTATTTATCGTTATTTCCGTTACTATAAATATTATATAAAGAGACTTCAAAGGGCACTGAACCTATTAGTTGGCATACCTACAAGTAGCGCCATTTTGAAAACTTCGTTTCGGATGCCAGTGATGGAACATATAAGAACATATAAGAATCTATATAGCTAAGAAATATTTAAAAAATTTTCAAATATTACCTAAAGTATGTCCTAACTAGAAATAAAATAAAGTTAAAAATTATTGAGGTCTGTCCTTCTGCCCGTATACGCTAAGCCACTTTATTAAGCATTGAAAACTATTGACCAGTGGGTACTTATAACGCTGCACTGCAACCTGTATTAATTCTATCCGCGGTTAAAAGATTTATACATATATAAATGGAATGATTTCTGACGTGAACAACAAGTCTAGATCAGAAAAAGAAGTTATTAGGTCAACTATTCAGAAAAGCTTATGAGCAAAGTCGGATAATAAATGATCTACAGGTAGATTAGTTAAAGCATTGAAAGGAAGGTTGAAACAGAAAATTAAAATATTATATTAAAGGAACATAATTTCATTATTCTAATTAACATCAGTCACTTCGGGGTATAACTCCGGAACAATAATAGAGAAATCCTTTTGTCTTGTCGTGAATTAATGTCTATTTAAGTTAGGATTAAAGGGTTTGTAAATTGAAAACGTAATTACAGCGATTTAATTAAGAAACATTGTAAATGTTCACCCGAAATTTAGTGTTATTAGCTAGATTTATTGTACTATTTTACAATAGTCCAAATGTTATTATCATTGTTAGTACCGATATACATTTACATACATATTCATTTACATACATTACTAACGTTATTAGTGTTATTACAGATGGAACCGGTTGTAACTTCTACTTTTACATCTTCTTCAGAAGTTTCCTGACCCTATACCACAACTTTACCTTAGGATTAGAATAAGTAAATGTGACTTTATGTGAGTTAATGATTCCGTGAAATGATTGTTTAATCTTAAACATAATTAAGTTTTCCTCTATAAAATCTTAAAGGTGTTTATGATATATACATAAGTATTTTGTACACAGTTACACATACACCAAACATAATATGTGCGTGCGAGTAGCGTGGAGATTAAAATAGCTGCCACACCACTAAATGTTATAGTGCTAAGTAATGTTTTAAAGCATTACTGACTGCAGTGTGGCCACAACATTTGAATTATAAAGGTACATCCCCACGCTCGATCTCAAGGGCCAATAGTCAATCAAGGGAGATAGGGATGCGTTTGAAGATTGTGCGACCAAGTACGACCAGTTGTTTACACGACTTTGCTTCTCTGCGAACAATAGTCTCATTTCTCAACTGGCTCTTTAAATTAACTGAGACAATTTTTACTATCGACATTACTGGATGGCTAGATGAAGTTCTCGATGGTTCGTGACGTCACACTTTAAGATTAATAATAATTATAATTTATGTATTTTTCATTATGTAATCTCCATATTGACATGCGTTTAAAATAATGTAAACAAAGTGGCTGAGTATTTGATGCAGGCAAATGCTGACGAGTCTTGGGGAACTGACGAGTTTTGAACTGTCAAGTTTGGGAGCCGGTTTGAAGATAGATAGGTAAAGACGTTGTTACAAAAACTCTATTTTGGGAACCTTTCAAATGTGTCACCACTCCACCTTTTTTCTTATCGATTATTATTCTGCGCATTATATCAATATTAAAGGTTTTAATTAATTATTGTTTTTAGGTAAATAGTCGAGCACATTTTATCCTGCACCAGAAACGAGCAGACGAGCCTAGATGGTAAGTGATCATCGTTGCCTGTGGACAATCAGGTGTCTCTCTTTCCATCCTTCCTACTAATATCATAAATGTGAAAGTTTGTGTTTCAATGATGAATTAATGTTTTATATCCGAATAAAAAGAAACTTTTCACATTCATCGAAGTATTTCGAACTCGCGGGTGAAAAGTTGGAAGATATCTCATATTAGAAGCACATAAAATATAGAAACGAAATGGACTACAAGTCCGCAACTCTATCGGGAAACTCCACACAAAGATCACACTATCAAAATCTTTTCCCGCACAATACTTGTTGTGGAGGACAGTTCAACAAACTTACTGAACAGTTCACTTGCGATTGTGACGTCATGTACATATAGAAATAACTGAACCGAACAGAATCAATAACATTCATGGCTAATAGAGGTACTACATGACAAGAAATCAGACAAATACTCATTTCGGTAATTAAGATTAATTTCATAATATTAAGGACACGGTTAAACTAACGAAAAATACTGTTTTTATAAGAAAAACACGGTTTGACTTTCAACAAACGACTGATTTATTTTAAATCTGAAATAAGAACATTGTACAAAAGAAGTAAACTACATAGCCAGACACTTAATGTTAAAACCTTTTTGATATCATTTCTAATAGTTTTATTATTAAATAGTTAAACGCATATTTACCGGGTTGTGGTGAACATACAGGAACTGTATAATCTTTGTTTTTTTATAGAAATAACCGACAAACAAGCTGACGATCCACCTGATGGTATATTATTATTATGGAAGAATAATATAGAAAATTTCCCTTCGGAGCATAATGTACAAAACGCAAAATGAACACAACACGCAAAATGTACAAATCGCAAAATGTACAAAACGCAGAATGAACACAACACGCAAAATGTACAAATCGCATAATGTGCAAGAAAGCCCACGTTCACATCGATCACGTGCATAAAGGACACAAAATATTTTTTAAGCAAAACGATCTAACAAATTTATATTAAATTTCTACTAAGTATCTTAGTATTTGTAATATTATTTCCCTATGTGGTGCCGGGTCCACTTAAGTAGAATAGCACCACTCCCACCTCTTCTTGGGATGTCGTAAAAGGCGACTAATAGGATATTCCAGGAGACGGGCAGCAGTGTATCTCTTAGTATTGTCATCACCAGATCCCCTACTGCGGTCAAAAACACGAAGTGGCCAAGCGTCGTAACTATTGGCTAAACCTCCTAATGACAGCCAAAATTAAGCCTCGGTTCCTGGCGGTCATGGTAACGTTGGAGCAGGGGGTGCTAAGAACCGCCCGCAGAGATCGTGCATCAAACAATCATCAAAACAACTTCTGCACCTGGCAACATATCAGGACACTGAGGACCGACGACAAGATAATAGAATAGGAAGAAGAGATAGACAAATTAAACAGGAGTATTGTGGGATTATCCGAATCTGAAGACAGAGGGAGGACACGATAATACTCGAATCCGGAAACTTGCTCTATCACCGGGAGGGTGAACATCTGTTCCAAGGTGGTGTTGGGTTTCTCGTCCACAAGTACCTCATCAATAACATTGTGCAGGTTGGGAGCGTGTCGGTCAGGGTAGCATACCTTACACTCAGGATATCACAATGGTATTCATTGAAGGTCGTACAGGTATATGCGCCGAATTCGATACATCCCGACGATGAGGTGGAGGTTATGTATGAGGAAATTTGCAGATCCCTACATACCTCTAAAGCTCATTTCACAGTTGTGACGGGGGACTTTAACGCGAGACAGGGTACGCGAAATGACGCCGAGATGAAAGTGGGTCCCTTCAGATTTAGACGACGGAACCACCGAGGCTACTTACTGGCTAACGTTCTGGAAAAGGAAGATCTCTTTATGATGAACTCCATCTCCAGAAAACCACCCCAGCGCAAGTGGACTTGGACTCATGGTTCAACTACAAGTGAAATAGACTTCATTCTGGCAGACAATCAGCACATATTAATTTAATGATGTCTCTGTGATCAGCAGGTTTAAAACCGGAAGCGATCGCCGTCTTGTAAGAGGCACATTAAATATCAACGTGAAGCTAGAACGTGTACGCCTGATGAAGTCTACGCGTTTCGCGAGCCTGGAATCATGCGTTTAAGTTGACGAGTTTAACACAAAGATGGTAACAAACAGCTGTTCACGAGGTAGGGTTAAAGTTCTTTAAGACCCGCCCCAGTGGAAGATCTCAGGTTCTCTCAGAACATCACATCATCGTTCTAATGAGGGATCGGCGGTCTTCAACCTTACTTAATATCAAAAAGAGAAGCCCTTCAAAAAGTTGCGTGTCGTCGTGAAAGAGGCCTTAGTCCTTGTTGCACATTATGCGATTTGTACATTTTGCGTGTTGTGTTCATACTGCGTTTTGTACATTTTGCGTTTTGTACATTTTGCGATTTGTACATTTTGCGAGTTGTGTTCATTTTGCGTTTTGTACATTATGCGCCGAAGGGGAAAATTTCAGGTGCTACAAAAATGGACAAAACGTTAATAGCACGGAAAACTCAACAGTACGATATTCTATACTATCTGATACAACATTTGTGATGCGGGAATGATAAAGTTTTGTGCGGCAATGTTATGTTACTTGTTATAACACAACGTCATATTTACAACATTGCCGTACGGACAGGAGATGCTTTTTTGTTACAGAAAGTAACTACTGGCGGATACTATAAGGCTTTGATAGTGTTTTAGAACTTGGTAAGTATTTAGCTGATATGACTTGTGTTCTTTATAATATCATATCAGGTATTTCTAGGATACGAGTGTAGAACACTATATTTTGTTACCGATTTATATTTACACAAGTAGGATACCCACTTAGGTATACTGATTTATTAGAATTCTCTGTAACGAAAATTGCTTCAACATATCAACAATGTGCACTGACTTACAGATTGTTCTCATGACATGTGTAAGTCGTAACACAATTTTAAGTTTACATTGAGCAAACTTGCGAGCTTATTTCGCAAATTTCACGCGTCATGAAACGCGAATGACTGCGCAATAAAACTTCGCCGACTACTACACAGGGCGGTGGGACAATTTAAAGTTTGCCGGTTTATCGTTTGCAAATCTCATTTGTCATCATAACCTTAACCATAATGCTAGAGTACTATGGTAATTGTACATTGGGTCAATAACGAAAAACAGTCGGAGTAAAGATCTTTAGATTTAATCCTGTACACGCTTAACCTGAATGATTGTATTGTCGACCACAATTTAATACACCTTATCAACATTATTATAACGATTTTATATATTACGTTAATGACCTTAATGGCTACTCGATATAGTATATGTATATAATACTTGGTACTTAATACATTCAATTAATTACGTATTGCAAGTGGGATTTTCAGTTTGTTTGATTGTAATTTTCATGACTGATGAACAATTTGTGCTTCATTATTGGTTGTTTGTGAGCATTGATTGCTTGGTTACGTCAAAACTGTTTTTAGCCTTTTCCATACTGTTCCAACAACTAAGATCTACACTGAGCTTAAATTAATTAATTGTCAGTCGTCACTGCTCCTTTAAAGCGTTTAAATTTTACGAGTAAGCAAATTGACATGCCCAATATAAAAATAATAATTTCAAAGAAAAAAGACCATTAAAAATTTTCTTTATAAATATTGAAATATTTTTCCAAGAGTGTCACAGCCAGTGAGTCAAAGAGAAATATTCAAGACGAAGAAAAACAACGTCGTATCCATTTGCGCACCTGTTGCTAAGAGCGATTCAAATGGCGTCATTGATCCCGATCAAATGATTCTATTTTGCAGTATTTATTCCACGAAGGTCATAATGACGAGGTACAAAACTACTAACACTTTAAATTAAATTGAAAGTGTCTTTTTTTGTCTGACTATTGTCTTTAAAACATTTTAAACATATTTTCCCTCCCAATTTTCCACTACTGACATAAAAAGACATGGTACCTACGTATTCAAGGAAGGTAAACAAGTCAATCATATTAACATCGTTGCTCGCGACAGCCAAATTACAACGTTAGAGACGACTCAATGCGCAAGTGTCTTTGTGTATCCGGGTGCGGGTGAGGGACAGGAAGCCGGAGAGGGACAGGAATCCGGAGAGGGATAGGAAGCCGGAGAGGGACCGGGAGAGGGAGATGGACACGGAGTGGGAGGAGAGGGACAGGGACAGGGAGCGGGAGAAGGAGAGGGTGTGGGACAAGGATCGAGAGGGGGCGAGGGGGAGAGAGAAGGGAAGAGGGAGAGAGAAGGGAAGAGGGAGAGAGCGCGGGAGAGGGAGAGAGGAGGGGGAGGGAGAGAGAGTGTATGTAAGTCCTGAATGGATGGAAACAACAGAACCGTTTTTAAAAATATTTTTTACTGTTCATTGACATCGTAAAACCAGTTCATAATTGATCCATGTAGGATCTGATAGTGTAACTTGGAGATAAGATATGTAACTTATGGATGAAAACCTTTTCAATTTTTTTTAATAAAATTCAAGAGCCAATTTCTCTGTACATTTTTTTTCAAAATTTCAGTTCAATAACATGTTAGAGCACCAAAAAATGTGTTTCTAAAATTGTCTGTCTGTCTATCTATCTGTCCAGGCATCACATCAAAACACTTGAACTGATTTCGACGGAAATTAGTTACGTTGTTCCTTTTATACTTTGGGTGTGTTTCAGAAAACTTTTCGTCCCGAAAAAAATAAGTTTTCCCAGGAAACTTTTAAATTAATGTCAGTGTAGTTTATTTTTCATAACCCTCTCCCGGAGGAATGATTTGTGAGTATCGTAGGTTTCATTATATAAATTCCTAAATATATGTAAGTACTTCAATATAAATTAACCTGTTTTTAAATTTTCTTCTATAAGGGGTACAAATATGATAATCATAATTTCCGCGTGCGAAGCTGCGGGCAACAGCTGGTTATTAGAATATTAATAACTTAACTAACTTAAAAAGAGAGACTTTTATAAAATTTACACAACGAAAAACGGTCTTCTGCCATATTTTCTCTCCAAACTTCCCACTACTCACATAAAAAGACATGGTACTAGGGCTTTCAAATATTCGATAAAATTTATATTCGAATATTCGATTTTTTTTTTGGGAACTATTCGAATATTCGAATATTATTCGAATATAAAAAAAAACTTTAATAATCACGTCTTTATTAAACTTAGGAGTAATTTGCAAGTGCAATATTTTGATTTTGTTCGTGTTAAATGAAAATTAAGGAAATTTCAGGCTTTAAATAAAAAAAAATATCTAAAATTATCAATAAACACACATAATATCAATCAACTACAAATCTACACACCACAACAAAGCTATATCAATCGACGCCTAAGTTTATAGAAGGAAGGTCTCTTCATGATGAACTCCTTCTTCAGAAAAAAAGCCGAATTGCTGGCGGACTTGGATAAGTCCTGATGGTTCCACGAAAAGCGAGATAGACTTCTTCATTCTGGCAGACAAACGGTACATATTTACGAGTAATGATGTCTCTTGATCAAAGAGGCACATTAAATATCGACCTGAAGCTGGAACGGTCACGCCTGATGAAGTCTACGCTTCGCCCAACATCTATCCAAATCCAGGGATCCGAAAACTTTCTACTCGAGCTGCAAAACCGTTTTGCGTGCCTAGAATCGTGCACGTCAGAGGACGAGTTTAACACCAGGATGATAACAACTGTCCATGAGGTAGGGTCGAAGTATTTCAAGACCCACCCTAGTGGTAGATCTCAGGTTCTCTCAGAACAAACTCTCGGCCATAAGAGGGATCGACGAGAACTATTTGTGCAGTCCCTAATTTCTATGAGGGAATACCGACAGCTCAATGAACAGATCTCCAAGTACAGGCAACGCGATTTGCGAAAACACAACGCAAATCTTTACGCGCCACGGCGCTAACTTGAAAATAGTATTTTGACTATTTTGTGCACATTGGAATCCGAATTTGGTGTTGAGTTAGGTGTTATAGAAATTGATCGAATATTCGAATATTGCAGTTCTTGTATTCGAATAATCGAGCCAATTTATTATTCGAATTATTCGAATATTCGAATATTCGATGGAAGCCCTACATGGTACGTGTTCAAGGAACGTAAACAAGTCAATTATAATAACATCGTTGCTCGCGACAGCCAAATTACAACGTTAGAAACGCCTCAATTCGCAAGTGTCTTTGTGTTAATACACATTCTGTGGTAATCCACAGAAGACATAATAGTACATAATTGTAAAGAAGACTTACAACAACAGATGTTGATATCTAGACGTTGGCTCTCTTTCTAATCATAACACTTATCCTCTCTGACAACGTCAGGGTTGTCTTTTTTTGTGAGGACATGATTGTGTGATAAATTACGAATGTATGACACGGCCGGCGCAGCGCGGCGGCGCGTGGCAGCCCTTCTGAAATAGCTTTGGTAAATAGTACATAATAATAATTTTGGTAAAAAACTAAGACTTGGTTTTACGTGCGTGTTATAATACAATTAGGCAACGTTAATGTTTATCACAACAATTTCATATTTTCTTTGTTGAATTAAAATGAAGATGTTATCCGACCGCATCGGTGGTACTTCCATTGTTATTAAAAATTTATTTCATAACCTATTTTACGCAAAACTTTCACAAAAGGTTTATTGATAATCCGTTCCAACAAAAGCAAATTAATTTTCTTTATAGTAACTGATAACAAGCGGAAATTTCTAAATATGAAATAGATATTTTTCGTGAAAATAACTGTGAATGAAAATTACTTAACAGGTTTTTCTATACTGCATAAAGAAAATTAAAAAAACCAAGTTTTTATCCAAGGCTCGAGCGTTTCGTATAAATATGATACGACTAACATGAACAGGCAAACGATATTAAGTTCAGCTGAAAAAACTGCACTTCTATGAGAGACATGAGTAATCAAAACTAAATGCTTTCTTTTATCTATATATGTAACTACCTAGTAAAAATTCTGCATACCCATTCCTTACTCAGTACGTGAAGGAAGTCAACCTGTTGCTCGCCACTTTAGTGCAGTCATTGAAGCGAAAAATACGGTGTTACCTCCGAATTTTTTTACTGTGAACCGATTTGCATGAAATTTTGGAATTAGGCTTATCTAACCCTTAACTTCAAAAGTGAAAATAATCTGAACTCCGCAAATTATTTTTTAGGGGTGTAAACAACCCCTTAATGGAAAAATTAACATTGAGCCATTTTATCGCTAGAAAACATAATGTAATAGTGAGTTTTGAAATTGTAAAGTGTTTTCTAACACAATTACCTCATATAAAAATCATTTTCAACCCCTTGAAATTCTTACAACCCTTGCTAACAACCCTTAAATTAAAAAAATCACAAAAAATTACTTTGGTATGACATAAAAAGATGTAAGTATAGAGTAAGTATTATTTTGTTCTCTATAATAATAGTCAAATTTTTAACCCCCTTTCAACCCTTAAAAACAACCCCTTGATAAAAAATTGTTAAAAATTTTTTTTTGATTAAATGAAAAGGATTTAAATATTATTCTACACTCTCGAAAGTGATTATCATAATCTTCAACTTTGCTACCCTTAAAACTACCCCTAAATTAAAACAGTAAATATATATGATTACATATTTAAAAACTTACTGGTCATATTAAAACGAATAAACGGAGCACGCACAGCTGATCACCTGGCTTTTTCGTTGGCCCCTTCACTCAAATGTGTTATATATACATGTAAGAACGTTGGTATGTATTCATGCCTACGTTTCCAAAATATATGAGCCATATTATGTATATATATACACGTTACAATAGTTTTGGGTCTCTATTATACTGCGTACTTTCACATTGCTCCAAATATTCACACTCCGAAATTTTCAGTTACTAAGTAGAAAAAAATATGATAAGTTTTTGGACCATAACTCCTTCAATTTTCATGCTATCACAATTTATAACAAACCATTTTAAAGGTAATTAACAGAGCTACAACATCCTTCATTGCAATATATAGTAAAAAACCTTTTTTTAAAACGGTGAAGGGTTAAAGGGCTTAAGAGATACTGTGATTGCGCTGCCGCGCGCTCTTTAAACAATCATATCTCCGTCAATTTTTGTTTGACAGAAATAAAAAAAATACCAAATTGTTCGTCAGAAAAATACCTAAATTTTTCATCCCTACACTTTTTTACGTATCTGTCGTCATTTTTGAGATATTATGAAAAAAAGGTGTTTTTTTTGTAAATTTGAAATTTTTTCTTTTCTTTTAATCTTGATTTTTTTTTTAAAAATATGTGTCCTGAAGCAGCCAAACTGATACAATCTATCAAACTCTTCATAATAAAGTTATTTCTAGGCGGAATACGATTAATTTTCATTTTGGCGGAAATGGCACTTATGAAACCCATTGATTTAAAATAAAAAATATTAAATGGTCTTCTTATTTTCAATACAGCTCACTTATTTTACGTGCAAAAGACCTTTAACAGTGCTCATTTTAAAGCTTATTTCAAGCACTACAAAAACTTTCTTTATGGCAGAATGCATAAAATGCATCTGTTTGCCGCTAGATGGCATTGAACACATAGATTAAATTTCAGACAAAATAAAAAACGGCTTTGATCTTCAATATCTAGCTTAATATTGCACTTAGAATGATTTAAAAAAAAACTAAATTATTCGTTTTTTTATCTGCTACAATTTTGGTTCTTATAAAATTTTCGATAAAACATATATTTTTGGAGATATTTGCAAAAGACCGATGAAAAACGTGAAAAAATTGCGATTTTTCAATTGCCAATAACTTGAAAACTATTGGATTTTTCGAAAAACTTTATAGGTGATTTTTTGCTTAAAATTAGCCCTTCTATCGATATCCGAGGTTATTTTGAAAAAAAAATGTCCACCCCCGAGAAGGGGTGGCAACCACCCCCAGGGTGAGTGCGGAGTTTAAATCATTTTCACTTTTGAAGTTAAGGGTAAGATGAACCTAATTCCAAAATTTCACGCAAATCGGTTCACAGTAAAAAAATTCGGAGCAATAATGCTTCAATGACTGCACTACTTCGCTTCTTTCACAATCGTCACGCGTCACTGCGTACTGCAAACGACTTTTGAACTTATCTGTGTAAAGACCTTTAGTTTAGCGTGTTCTCTTTTTAGATCCCGTTGTTTCGATCAAGTCTTTTAAAGCTTGCTCAAGAACGACGCTACATTAAAGCGATAAGCAATTTGCCGCGATACATTAGGAATTAAATAAGGTAACGCGATACGAGATTGTATCTCTATTTTACATGAATATCATTATCCCATGGGAGCCAGGGCTTAGAATAAAAGCCTCTTTTGCCTCTTAACTTCAAGAATCATAGCATGCAGCAGCATCATAATTATATTACTTTACGTAAATTTTATTTTGGTACTAACCTTGTTTTATTTTTCTATTAATGAAAGAAGAATGTTAATTTTTCACTTGACAACGTATTTTCACAATGTCAAAAGAAAGGCAGGAAAAAAAATTGGTTGTCTGTAAAGTCGGTTTACGGACAATGGTTTTACGTGATAACGTCTATTTCGTAGAAGAATAATTTATGATATAAATATTGTCAATTCGCACATTAGGAACGGGAAATAGAATGAAAATTACAATTTTACATATTAAATTACAGATATATATTTCGTTTTATTATTATTCAGCGTATCTCTTTCTCGATACTTTGCGCGCGTTGTGGCTCGTGACGTGAGCAGGCTCGTTACCACGTTTTCGAGAATGCCTTCCAAGCGGACCGATTACGCTTGAGTGGGAGAGAGACGGCCGGTCTAGCGTGCCTCTCTCTCTAATGCTGCGCGCGCTTCCGTGACGTGAACGGCCGTTACTCGGTTTTCGTGAATGCCTTTCAGGCTCATCGTCTTTATAAACGTTATCACGTCAAAAGTTTTTTAATATTTCTTTAACCTTATTATTTATAATAACATATATTTGTCAAGGGTAAAATTATTATATAATGTTTTGAACGCATCTCAATTTCCATTTTTTTACGTAGTTCCATTTTAGATATTGGTTCATTTATCTCTGTTTCTGAGATTTATATATTATTTTAGGTTTTATTTAATTCGTAAGTATTTCTTACAGAGTACAGACGGTACTCTAACATTGCCGTTGACGTTTTGTTTATTCTTTTTAGTTTTTTTACGCAGTCGGATTTTTTGTTGTTTTTTATTATTTTACACTTCTTAGTTAGGATTCATTTTGACTTCTTTATTAGGATTATAAGACGGTAAAATTTGCAATGTTGTCATTTCATTAAGGGAGTTAGTAAATTAACGAGAACGGTTTTTTAATCAACTTTAAATCGTTATATATCCTAAACTGTCACTTAAAATGAAAATGATGAAAGAAACCTAAAAAATTGACATTTTACTGTGTCCCTGAATGAAGTACTTACAAACGTCTCTTCAAACTCATATAAATATAGTATAGATAGATAAAATATCTAAAAAGATGTACTCACCACAGTGATGGGATACGCCGGGTTAATGATGGTGTACAGCAAGATGTGATTGGGGCGTGCCGGCGGCTCGCGTTTCCGCCGCGGCTCGCCCGCCATATAGTTGTTGCCATTGCTCTGTGAACAGAGGGAAAACTTGTTATAGCTTGATGTAGGTAAGTGCCTTCCTAAGCAACATGATTTGACAAGTTATCTGGCCCGAAGCTTGCCACTAGTATCAACATTCAATGTACCTATATGTATGAAGTAGTCCATTCGCTTCCTATGGCATGATCACTATCAAATCAATTTATTACATTAATATTATGATTACCTAATTTTAAGACATTGTTATATACCCACTTTCGAGCAAATAAATAAATTTGAAATTTCGAAATTTGAAATTTACAATCATGTATGAATAGAATATAAAGAATAAAGATACCATACAGCTAAACGAACTTAAATGATGGGCGTTGCAAAATTATATAAATACATATCAGCAAAATTTTATGTCACAGATTAATAATTATAAGTTGTCTTTACAGATAACCAGTAAAAATGGTAATATTTTAATAAATGTTTTAATTAATTAAACATACAAAACAAATGTCAATTGTCAATCTATCCAACATCCAATGTCAATTATTGTCATTCATCTTCAAATGGTTCCGCTATAAATATAGATTTGCTTGGATCATGTCATTATTCATTACTCATTAATGGTTTGCTTAGTGCATTATAGGCCTGTTCGGATCGAGCCACGTACGCAATGCACTCAAGGTACGAGCTTGGACCACCGCAATCGTTGTTTGCCAACAATTTGGATCATACATCATAATTTGTCGGCAAAGCGCAGCAATTAGACGTCCTAACAGAGATGGACACCATACATAAGATATAACACAGCCCATCGTCATCTACACTATAGGTATGCAGTTTACGTCAATCACACGAGGCGAATGAGTATGAATATTAATACTGTTTTTATATTCCTTTATATAAAACTATGACAATTTGGTCCTAAACTTCAGACTTTTAAGACCAAATTGTCATAGTAACGTAAGCCATATCAAGTTGTCAACATGAATCTACAGAACAGATTACATAAGAACCAAAGAATGAGAAATCCACCGCCAAAACAAAACAAGAGTTATCAGAGATAAATTATGAGCGTTCTTTTTTTCTACAAAAACTATAATACAAAAATAAGAATATTATGGAAACGCAGTGGACTACCGCGAGGCGATAAATCAGAATTTGCCGGTAGCGCTGCAATAGGGATGTTGACACTAATTATAAATTAATATAAATTTATGTCTAAAATATTAGTGGTAACATTTAAAGGCCTAAAATATGATTCTTTTATTGAAATCAATCACAATAAATTAAATATCATTAATTTAAAATGTTAAAAATTGTACTCACTGTCACGTGACCTCAAACGCCATTTTGAGAATATGACGTCATTGGAACAATTTTATATGGAAATTCAACAAACTTAGCAGACAGATAGTATTGATTATCGTTTAGTGACGTCACGTGACGTTTTTGGTGGGAAATTTGATAATGATTTTTATTTATCAATTTTTGTTTTTAAATTGAAGATTATTATTTTTATAATATTTTTTTCGTGAATATTGAGGTTCTATCTATAAAATAAAATTGAATCCTAAAATTAGTCAACATCCCTATTAAACGTCCGAGTGTCCTGCTCGATAAATCATTAACGTGCCGGTCGGGACGCACGTTCCGCGCTGATTAGCGTCGAGCGATGCTGAACGTCGATTAAATAATATTATTACAGTAGTAACCCGCCCTAACTTTTATTTGGATATCCCGAAGCCCTAAAGCAATTTATATTTGTCTTAAAGCATATAGCTTATAGCCTTCCTCATAAACGTAGCTATGACACACAGAAAAATATTTTCCAGTTCCAAAGATAGTTCCAATGATTAGCGCGTTTAAGCGCGGCCTGAGATCATCTATATTCAAAACGTAAAGTATCTTACATAATTTTAATTATCCGTAATAAAAATGAACGGCGAACGCATCAAGTTTAAGATCGTTTTGTAAGGAAAATGTTTATATTAAATAAAGATAAAAATAATTATTTCAGGTGTCTCTTAAAGTTTCATTGATCGATGTAAGTGGACGCGGTGTTGGCCCTAACATCTTACAATACTTTCAAACAGTAAAGCCTCAAGTGTTATCCCGAACAAAGACAAATATGCGGAACGGAATCTTCCACACGCCTCGCGGGGATCAAGCTCGCGTCCACTCGTCTCCCACTACACTTTGGATGTATGAAAAATAATGGAACTGTATTTTCTGCAATAGCGAAACTGTCAGGGACATCTTATCGAGAATAAAAGGTTTTCGAAAAATATTATTCCGCCAAAGAATTGTACATTCTTCGACAACTAGGGTTGGAAATTCAACACAACAATTGCGAAATATTTCGAGGGACTACTTCGAATTCAAGAGCAGGAGCGCGACCGAGGTCGATCTCAGATGGGACCTTAATCCTGTTAAGACGTGGAGGGAGAATTTTTTTTGTTAAAGGAATTACTAGTTACGTTTAAGTTGATAAATAAACATCGTAATTACTAGACACTACAGTACTAGCAATATCAATGACAATGTAATGTAAAAAATAATGGTAAGAGATGTTGATATTGGGTAGTACCTAAAGCGCACCAACTTAGTAACAAGCCTATTCGCTATAGTGAAGACAACCATATTATAATCGAACTAAGCAACACAATCAGGTATGCTATTCCTGTCATTGTAAATATACTGGCTAGAGGTATCTATCAATATGTAAGGTATCCTCCCTTATAATAATCTGCCGCGCTAGAGTGATTCCAAAAATCCCCTCTTGAGCTCCCCTACTAAAAAGGGTTCATTCCCACTAGTTCTACTCGTTAGTCCTATGTAGAACTTGTGGGAATTTTTTTTCTCACTAGTTCTACCGTAGGACTAGTGGGAACAAAAGCCGTATCTACCGCAATAAAAATTATGATTGAAATATCATCGACGATTTCTATCGAAAATTCCCTTAAAGTTTACATTCTCAGGACATTATTACATATTGTGAAAAGTTTTCATTATTTAAAACAAATCTCAAAATACAGGAGTATTCGAAATCCTTCCTCACGATTACATTATATTTTAGCCTAAATCCTACATTAATAAGTGTCCTGTAACACCCGTACCTTACCTACGCAGATACGCAATTTAATCGAGCCTTACATGGAATTAACTATACCGAAGGATTACTAGCAGGATGGGGGAAGGAATGTATTAAATGTTAATCCTACGAGTAATATGTTTGTGTAACTAGTTAAGTTTAGTATTTGTTTAACTAAACGTCCTATTAATTGACAATGAGACCGTAATAATGAATGCACTGCTAGTTATTGTTCATCGTTAATACGTTCATGAGGGTTAAATTATTTGACTTTGGACGGAGCAGAGTTTAGTTTTCGTTATACCTAACAGGTAAGGAAGTAGAGGTGGATCGTAGATGCTTTTTCGGCCAAAAACATCACTCTAACACTGTACCCAAAACATGTCAAAACATTTCACCGCTGAATTCAGATAAGAAAAACTTATCATCACAAAAAAATCGACCTTAAAGGTGCAATGTTGAAGAGAAGGAATCTAATCTACTATGCTAGTAAGTTGGAAAAGTACATCATAACCAACAGTATAATTTCCTATGGTTTCTTACGCCCTTCTGCAAATGAATAAGTCTAAATACTCGTAGTTCTATCCTGGTAACCACCACTTTATAAATTCGTCACTTATTCAAAAGCAAACGAGACATAAAGAGCATGAACCGTGCTGTGCCTGTCTTAATAAGAACAAACTTAACTCATCCGTCGAGTCTGATGACTAAGATTGCGCTAAGTTAGCAAGAAACCCACTCTATATTTAAATCCCCCGTCCGTTGTGCACAGAATTTAGAGCTTTAACTAAATTAGATTGGAGACCGTGTTACATTCCCCGTTTTCTTATGAGATAGTATCGCTGGCGATGCAAGTTGTGAATTTCTAGCGGAAGACTAGCGAGACGTTTATGCTGCTTCCAAGATATCCAAGTATCTAACCAAGTTCATGCACAACGACATTCGAGAATATTCAAGCTTTAATACAGAATTTTTATTTTGTATTTTGAAGTTTTTAAACTTGAAGATTTTGTAGTCGTACTTAAAAAAAATAAGTGACTAGGTTCATCTCTGTCGAGTTGAGCTATACCGACAAATATTTAGGCTTCAACGCCATACTTTTATTTATTATTAATTTTTGTTAATGTTAATATTCTTATTAAAATGTACGGGTCAGTACCACAATTCATCAATGGATAACAACTCAGAACGAACTTCTAAAACGCAGAAAAAATTAAGAGTCCAGAAAAAAGGAGCAAAATATAAAGGTTACCTCTTTAAACCAACTTTGCAACTCTTTCTCAACCTAATCTCTCGCGCTTGTAAATTGCACTACATCATGATCTAGGACTTGTACCCTCGCGGAGTCGTGATGATGAATATTCATATCCTATCGTCTTATTGCGTTTGTTTGGTCAGATAGTTGCTCGCTTGTTATTAATTTCGTTGCTTTCAACCAGCTGAAACTGATCCGTTCTTGTTCATTGTCACTAGGATTGTAAGACTCGGATTTGGTCTCGCCTCGCCTGATCGTAAGCTTATTTGTGGCATTGTGGAAACATAAATTGAATTCGTACTTTACTACTTACATCGGACTACAACGTTGGATTAATCTATGAATTTAACTGGTAATTTTAATTAATTTCTGGCTTTCATTTATAAGATTTCATAATAAGATTCATATGAAATGGGTATAATAACTTAACGTCATGACATTTTTCCTTTTCCCTCTTTCTTCTTTCTGTTTTCCTGTTCGGCAAAGCAAAGGTAACATTACCATCAGGAGACTCGTCGTTTTTCCGTTATTTACATATATTGAAAACATCATAAGCCACAGTTCTGATAATTCCGATGCATCACCAATTCCTTTTTACATATTATAATATGACTGATATCGATTAGCATATCACATCGAACCGACATCCTTCCGAGACATAATTTCCTCAGTACACCATTCGCCTACGATACCTACAAAGCCTGCGTTAACTAATTCCGTGTAATGCTGCTTCCAGATAGCAAATCTGTGTACGCAACGGATATCTCTCCGTGTATCTTCGCTAGATCTCTACATAGAATGAACTAGCCGAACTACGCTCAAGCTATTCTGCTCAGATAAGGTACAACAGTGTGGCTGATTGGAATTCTGCCTTGACTTCGGTGGTTTCGGGTTATTTTAATGTTAGTTTTAGTTGTTATTATTGGATATTAAAACCTGCTTTCGCTTTGGGAAAATGCAAAATTACTAAACAACACTGAGGCCAAATTTCTACTAGACCAGCATGAATTTATAAAAGACACTAGCTGATGCCCGCGACTTCATAAGAACTAATATAATGCCATAAGGTCCTACTTTTTCATTAACCACGCATTCATAAATAATCGTATATTTTTTTAAATTACTACCTCATATTGAACGCAAATAAAATACAAGACTTCTATAGAAAAATAATACAAATTGGATACACTTCACTAGACACTCGGAATATGGTTATTTTGTGTATTTCAAAAAGCCATCCCCTTAACAGGTCTCTAAACCTTTCCTTATTTGAATTTCTCACACCGGTGGCTGTCGACTGTACCGATGTCGTATACAAATATTCTAATGCAATATGATCTCTATTCTTAAATGCGTAAAATGTATTTTTCCAAAACGTCAAGTCCATTTAACGCTATAAAATAGTATTCTTAAACAGTCAGTCTTTGCAATTGAATGTGGACTTTAAATTAAAGACATTGAGGTACTATTCAGAATTAGTCTTTTTACTATGCACTTTGTTGAATATTGTAAAACAAGATAACTAGCTATCTTAGTTCTATTTGAGGACTAACTTACAGGGGTCCAGATATAAGGTCAATAGGGGCTTTGTACTGTATACAAAGTTATAACTTATAAGCTTTTTATTAGCTTTGAATATAATAATATTGTTTTAGACTATTGTTCCACTGCTCACTTTCTTTCTTTCGTACATTATTTTATTATAATATAGTAATGTATTTAAATTAACACAATAATTTTGTAACTTCTGTTACTTCGCACTTCCGTCCGTCATATAATAGTAGACGATTTCTTCCATTTCACTACTGTCGAAAGCTACGTTAAGAAATGCACACAGCAGAAGCAAGTACAGGTAAATAACGTAACATGGTTTTAAAACAATAAAATAACAGCACTAACAAAAACAAACAGTTATCGGTCACTTTAATGTTTCCTTTGTATAAAAGATAAACACCAGCAAGTGGAATATACAGGGTGTAAAAATGGTGGATGGAGTGCCAAGGGAATCGTGAGGTTTTTAAATGTAATCTAGCACGCACACCACATTGGAACCAAACTCCCTATATTAAAACTGTAGCCTAATGTAACGTTAACATAAATGTAATTTAATCTAATTTAATAAATAAAACTGGTGTGTGGTGGTGTGGTGTAAGGTACCTAATAGGAAATAGACCTCAGTTAGTATTAACATTTTTAAGAGATAATATAAACATTGTTTTGAAAGCTTTTTTACAAAAAACATATTTTTTTTTGTAAAACTAGAAAAACCCCCACGTAAAACGGTATAGAACGAGCAAACAATAAAAGAATATAAAATAAATACCAATAGTGTCGGGAGCGAAAAATATGAACGAAAAGCGTAGGTTTTTCCATCAGAAAATCGCCTCTATTTTCCATAATGGTCTCCATAAAGGAATTATATTGCAAATACTACTCTGCTATCATAATGTACACAGAATCCACATTTTGATCATTATCTTCAGTGTTAATTCTCAACACTGATATGAAACAATTATAATTTATCACTTGTTCAAGAACATCTAAAACATCGAAATCAGAGCTGTACCTACTCTATCTTTAATTGCATCATACACAAAGCTCTTAATATATTCACACGGAAATATCTTAATAGAATGAATGTAGGTAGGTTTCATCCCATCTTATCAAATCCGACCTCCGACGCGATGAAGAGAATTTGAAGATTTGTAAGTCACTTCAAGTAATTGGTTAGTAACTTAGTACCTAATATTTATACATTGTATTTATTCGTGTACTTACAATCGGACTCACATGTAAATAAATTACAAAAGTCCGTAAAATAAATGAGATTAAAAATATATACTCCGTATATACGGAAAGATCAAAACACAAGAATTCTGATTTTGATGAGTATTTACTAATAAATAATTGCAGATTGCAACAATCAAGTTGCTTTACCTGGCTAAGGTTGTTTAAAACCTTTGCCTTGACGTTAGCTT